>CM046035.1:56310334-56441343 GCA_025215565.1 Flaveria ramosissima | reverse complement strand
TTTCTGGAAGTCCTTGTTGTATAAAACTCGTGCTCGGTGCAGCCAAAAGCTGCTCAGCCCTTCCTGCAGTCGCGATTCTGCTGTTCAGGCGACTGGGTCTGTCATACGATTGAGCCGTGCGACTAAATCATGCGTCTGAGTCAATCGTGCGACTGAATTGTGCGACTGGGTGTGTCGTGCGACTGAGTCGTGCGACTGTGTGTATGTGTGCGATTGAGTCATGCGAGCAAATGAATGTGTGCGATTGAGTCATGCGACCGAATGAATGTATGCGATTGTGCGTGTATCGCATGACTGGAGTCCAATCGCACAAATGAAGGTTCAATCGTACGAATGTAGCTGATTCGTACGAATGAAGGTTGATTCGTGCGTATGGAGGGTGAGTCGTGCGATTGAGTGTTGTGTGGTACGACCGAATGCCAGTCATACGAATGAAGGTTCAATCGTACGAATGAAGCTGATTCGCACGATTGAGGGTTGATTCGTGTGAATGGAGTGTTGAGTCGTGCGTCTGGTCCTGTCGTGCGACTGAAGTTGCTGTGTGTGATTTCCTTTCTTGTGTGTATGACGTGTGATGTTAAGGTGACATCGACACGGTTGCCATTACTAATGAAAATTTTGAAGTCAACGCTATCAAACCTACTAATACTATTCCAAATTAAATTAACTTAACATTTTACAAGTATCAACAACCGATTTGTAACTATTAATGTTTATCAAATACTTCTCCAAAAACAATGAAACTTTTACACAAATATCATCAGCAATGGCCGACGATGTCTAGTACTTGGATCTACATAAGATCTAATACGTGTGTCTGTTTGTGTGTGTTACACGCGACCCAATCGATACAACCCGAACCGACCGAACATTATTATGCGCTTTATACATATCATTAATGCTTAATAATAACTGTCAATAGGTGTTTGACCGTTCATTTTCATACAACATTTGGATACATTGATCATACATACTTACCACTTAACAAGTGAGTTTCGTGGCCCCTTTTTACGCTTACAATATTTCAATCATTTACAACTTGGGGGAAAAGTATGCTCACCCATTTTCAATGCTGTACAATTTTACATACAATTTACATACTTGGAATCAAAGTGATACTGTTTTGCAAGTACATATCTGATACATGCTTGGGTCTGCTGTGTGGTTCTTTCTTTGCAACTATTTAATTCCAGTGTGGGAACCGACGGATAGGTATTGGCAGTACTACTGGGTTGACCCCCCACCCTTGTTCGTTGGTATACTAGTTAGTACCAGCAATGGCCAGGAACGGGCCCTTGGGTGAATATATTCTGACAATATCTTTGTGTACGTCGCTAGGTTTGGTTGCAAAGCTCATTGTCATGTGATTTTACTTGCTTATATAACTGTATTCACGGTATTCCACATCGCTTACTATATACAGCATCACTTACTTATTTACTACTTAAACCTGCGAGCTCACCAACAATTTTGTTGATCATTTTGAGCATAGCTTTTCAGGTGATCATGCAAATTGAGGAATCTAGGTATGCTACCTTAGTGGAGACCCTATGATGCATTTTTGAGACTAAACATATTTGGCAAACAATCATTTTGAAACAATTGTTGTAGTCTGATTTAACAAGCTTATTCTTTTGATACTTGTTCCCGGGTTGTGGGAATTTACATTACAATGTCATCATCTTTGGCTATGTGAATCATTTAACATGTTTATGTTTATGGCTATGTTGTTGTGAATATTGACTAAACACGACACAAGTCCCCTTGTTATCGGGTGTCGTCATGACACGCTTGTCATCATTTATTATATTGCATCTCTATCGCTTACCATGTGTTATGACGATCCCGATCTCGTTACATCCCCGTGTTTCCGCTTTTAGCGGTGGTGTGACAAATACACCGCCAAGTTCAATGAAATGGCACGGCTGGTGCCGGATTAGGTGACACCTCTATCACGATAGATCAAGAGGTATATTCATGGCTTGCCAGCGGACATCCGTAGGCACATGATCACTGCCCGACCGAGCACGTTTAGGTCGGCGGTTGATTTGGCTGGGTTATTATACGATGAAAGATCTGTGGTGGTGACAGAAGGTAGCAAGAAAGGAGAGGGTGATCGGGGTTGGAACGGGAAGCGATTGGGACGTGGCAGAGCCGCTCCAAGTAACAAAGGTGCACAGGTGGATGACCAGCGTGTGGTCACACCTGATGCGCGGTCGGAAAGGTGTGAAAAGTATGGACACAAGCACCCCGGGGAATGTAGATTGGGGACCAATGTCTGTTTCCGTTGTGGAAGGACCAGACATGTGGCGAATAACTGCGGTGTGGGGAGGTGTTATTCTTGTGGGTGAGGAGGCCACATGAGCAGGGATTGCAAGAAGCCGAGAGCGGAAGGTTCAGGAGTGAAGAAGATCGGAGGAAGCTAGGACGGACCCCGATGTTGTGTCAGGTATGTTTCTAGTAAATAAATCCTTAGCCTTTGTGTTATTCGATGCTCGCACTAGTAAAAGTGTTATTCCTGTTGCTTTCTGTGCTAAATTGCATGTTAGTGGTAAGAATATAGATACGCCCTTCGATGTGGTCCTAGGAGTGGATTGTTTGGCGGACTACGAAGCGAAAATTGTATACCGCAAAAAATGATACGGTTGACAGCGCCGGACGGGATCACGGTGACGGTTTAAGGTGCTCGAGTCCCAACGATTCCGAAGGTGATTTCAATGGCGGTGACGGGAAAGTGCAGGAGGCGTGGATGTATTGCCTACTTGGCCGATGTAAGGTATGTGGATACACTAATATCCCAACTGTCAGATGTACTGAGATCGAATAAAAATTATTGGTAGCCGGGTATGAAGCGTGATTTGGTGGAGTACGGGAGTAAATGCCTTATTTGTTTATAAGTGAAGGCCGAACACCAAATGCCGTATGGGAAGTATTGAGGTGATCAGGGCTACAACTGAGAAGCTCGAAAGGATCAAAGCTTGGATGAAGACAACCAAAGATAGACAAGAATTCGTGTGTGAACAAACATCGTAGACCGATTGAACTCCAGGTGGGAGACTGGAAAATAAATGAGACAGTATTGCCCGCGATGGTTTAAGGAATAACAGGTTTCGGGTACGAAACCTCTATAAGGGGGTGGACTTGTAACACCCGGAAATTTTCTTTGAAGCCGACAAAAGAAGAAAAGAAATAAAGTCCAAAGTCGTGGCACCAAACTTGCCAAAACGGGAAGAAATAACAGATGTATGTACATTGGAAGCCGTTGACACTCTAGTTGCTTTGTTAGAATTTAGAAATGACGTAAGGTCTATTTACACACGTAATTATGGAGGAAGGTTTTACTTAATTGGTGGATTTTATTGTTGGTTTTAGAAATGCATAGACGTTATTTGTGTAAATCGACAAAAGTGGGCTGCAATATGGGTTATGTCTCATCTTGGGCCTAACATAATTACACCTCATATTTTGAAAACGTGTCTTACTATAAAAAAAAACCAATACAGCAGTTAAAGAAAAAATAAAAATCAATAAACTATAATAGTACAATAAAGTAAGCTAATATTTTTTAACCATAATTTTTCCTTTTACTTTCACATAATCTTACAGATGTAAGAAATCAAAACTCACATCAAATTTATAGATAATCACCGATATTTCTATGCTATGAGGACTATATTAAAGTGATCTAATCATATAGTCACAAAAAAAATGAAAGAGTAATATTTATCGTGCTATAACAGGCGGAATGTGAGAAGAAAGAAAGTGTGTATGAGTTGAGATAAAGAGGAGATAATGTGTTATTGGTTTAGAAAAAAGAGACATGGTATACCATTTATATATAATAAATGAAAATGGTTCAGTCACATGATTTGATTTTAAACAATGTATTGCCACGTGGCGTACTTTTAGCAAACAATTGACACGTGTCGTTTTTTTAGCAATATGATTTCAACAAACAATTAACACGTGGTTGATTTTAATGCAAATTATATAGTAACTACAATTAGTTATCAATTTCGTCAATCAATTAATAAAATACATTATTACTTTCCATTACACTATACTAACTATAATTAGAGCTATCAATTTCATCAATCACATCCAAAAATATTATATTTTCGAAATTAAAATTATAACTATTAGTTAACAAATGACTTAAAATATATATTTTCTCAAAAATTTATATTGTAGAAGATTAAATTTAAATTTTGAATTTTACGTTATTGCTAAAATAAACTCAAAAATATTCTATTTCCTACATAATTTTCTAAATAATCACCATACATTATTGCGAGATTTATATAACTTTGATATATATATATATATATATATATATAGATAGATAGAGAGAGAGATATATATATATATATATATATATATATATAGATAATAGAGAGAGATAGAGAAGAGAGAGAGAGAGATGAGAGATAGAGAGAGAGAGATAGAGAGAGGGAGAGAGGGAGAGAGAGAGGGAGAGAGAGAGGGAGAGGACAGAGAGAGAGGGAGAGAGAGGGAGAGAGATAGAAGAGAGAGAGAGAGAGAGAGAGAGAGAGAGAGAGAGAGAGAGAGAAGATAGAGAGATATAGAGAGAGATCTAGAGAGAGAGAGAGAGAGAGAGAGAGAGAGAGATATATATATAGATATATATATATCTATATATACATATATAGATGTATATATATAGTATATAGATATATATATATATCTATATATATGTCTATATACATATATGTATATATATATGTATATATATATATATATATATGTATATATGTATATATATATGTATATATATATATATGTATATATATATATTATACATATACATATATATATATATATGTATATATATATATATATATATATATATATATATATATATATATATATATATATATATAATGTTAACCCTTGTATATTGTGATAACTTATTAATTTAACTAGTAGTACACAACGACTATATCGTCACTATAAGTTAGAGTTACATTGGTAAAACTAGTAATCCACAACCAACATTAAACAAATTTAAAAATAGCTAGACTACATTCGAATTAAAACTATACATCTATACATATATATTACAGGGGAGGTTTCGTAAAAAAACCAATATATGCAAAAACTAAAGATTACCATAAAAACCATTGAAAACATTATAATATTCGTAAACAAAGGGGATCTAGAACTCACTTTGATGAACTCTTGAATAAAACTCCTAGAATTAATGTTTTAACGTCAAGATCTATAACACATGCACAGGATACCACCTTTAATATTAAACCTTTCTATATGCAGTTTGTAAGCATATCCTCTATGGAAGATGATAACAAAAATCATACATTTCTTCTTGTTTACTCGCTTTCTCTCTCTCAACCTAAATGCATTTTCTCTTTCGAAAACCTTATTTGCAAGTAAGGGCATAAAATGGCTATGTCCTCAAATAGGGGAGCAACAAGTTTATCTTTCATATTTAATGCATTTAGTCCCTAACTTTATTTTATTTTGTGCCATAATTTTTTATCTTTTGTTAGTGCTCTAGAAGATTAACATGTTGTCTTTAGTTGTTTTTTTAATACTTTGTAATAGTATAGGGACTAGTTTTGTAATTAGTTAGTTCCTTTTTGTTTCATTATAAATAGTTAAGACTTACAGGTAGTAGAAAGGAGTTGTATTCGAACCTGCTTACATACTTTGTAATTGTCTTTGCTTGATATTAATGAAACTCTGAATTTTGTTGATATCTTGCTTGATTTGATTACTTTGTTTGTATTTCATTGAATTATGTTCATACATCATCACAGATTGGTACATTTGATCCTATCAAATGGTATCAGAGCTGTTGGTAAGCTGTTAGTGAGTGATTTTTGAAGTTGTCGAACTCCAAAATGTCACTGAATCTGTGATTGATATACAATTCAATTGAAAATTTGTGAATTTCATATGTGTCTCATCATCAAAAACATGATTTGAATCACAATTAGCAGTTAAATTCATCAAATTCAAGTCAATTTGTTGAATTTGTGTTCGAAAAAGGTTTATATTTTTCGGACTGAAAATCTCAAAATTGCTTGATTTGTTGTTGATATTGAAAGAAATTGATGTTAGAAGAATGATTATCGGTATAAAACATGCTTAATTGGAAAGTTTCAATCGAATTCATCAACATTTGAAGAATTCAGAAGATTTGAGTTAATTACATTCATATGAACATGATGAATGTGGCGCATGAGCTGAATTTGGCTGAAAAATTTGTCTAAGTGTTAGGCGTTTGACTACTGCTTAGGTGCATTAACACTGTGTGGACGTTTTCTAGTTCAGACGTTTGACTATTGTTGAAGAGAAAAAGTCCAGACGCATCATCTTTGTTGAGAAAGATTATAAGTGTTTAGACGTTTGACAACTGTTGAGGCGCTTTACAACTGTTTAGGCGCATGACAATTATTTTGGCGCTTTTGAACTGTTTAGGCGCATTTCAACTGTTCAGGCGTTTTATAACTGTTTGGATGCATCAACTTGGGCGTTTTGAAAATTTTCTAAGGCATTCCCTTAGACGTTTCTCAACTCAGGCGCATCAACTGTTTGGGAGTATAATCACTGTTCAGGCGTATCACCTTTGACACTTAGAATTTTTTTTAAAAAAGAAAATTTTTCAAAAACTTTTGCATTTATTTTCTTAATTCAAAATCTAAGAAAAACAACAAAAATATAAGAATGGTGAAATCAGAAGATTCTGAAAATAGAGTTCCAAAACTTAAAAACAGAGCTGATTTCAAAAATTGGTCTCTTAGGCTAAAACATCATTTTAATTCCATTGACACTGATCTTTGGAAATCTATAGAAAAAGGACCATACATTTCTATAATCACTGATGGGCCTGACAGAGGATTTGTTTATACTAAAGATTCTCCAGAACCCTATCCTGAAGATGGTCTTCAAGGAGATGATTTGAAAAGAGTAAAGAATGATATCAAAGCATATTCCTTGATGTGTAAAGGACTACCTTTGGAAGTTCTTGCAAGGCTTGATGCATATCAAACTGGATATACTCTATATAAAGCCTTAAAGATCATTTGTGAAGGAGGCAAGGAGATTAAAAATCTCAAGAAACAAAAGTTGAAAAGACAATTAGAATTGTTTCAACATTTGTCTGGAGAAACCATAAATCAGATGATGAACAGATTTGTTCAACTTACAACTGAGATGTCAACAGCTAGTATTAAGCCTGATCTTGAAGATCTAAATCTTAGACTACTCGATGCCTTACCCTCATCATGGAAACAAACAGTAACCTTACTAAAGCACACTGAGAAGTTCTCTATGGATCTAGATCTACTTATTGCCAAGATAGATTCATTAGAGATTGATGAAAGCTTAAGGAACAATGATAGAGCAGCATCAATGTCTCAGTATCAGTTTGTTGCTTCTCTTGCAACCACTATTGAGAATGCATTTATGGCAAAAAGTGAGAAAAGTATAGAAGAAGAGGGAGATCTGTTTGTTAGAGCAGGATTTTTCACTGACTCATCATTTACCAGTGCTCCTGCTTATACATCTCAGTCTCATTCTCAATCTCCTCCTAAATCTCAGTCCCAAAAATCTAATGTTCAAACAGAGACTTCTTCATCTAACTCTGCTAAATCTAGCAAAGTTAAAGATGTGATAAACATCCTATTAGAGGATGAAGAGTCTAAAACTGCATTCACTGCATTTATGGCTAGTTTTCAAGCATATCAAGGTAGCCATTTAACTCAATTAGATTTTGTTTTGCAGGATTTGTTTGAGATGGATCCTGAAGATGTTGAAGAGATGGACTTAAACTAGCAGATGGAGATGATTGCCTACAGGACACAAAAACATTCATATGTCAACAAAAAATACAAGCCAAGTGCTAACAAGGCTGTTGGATTTGACAAGTCAAAATCTAGATGTTTTAACTGTAACAGTTATGGACACTTCTCCAGAGAATGCAAAGCTCCAAGGAATAATGGAGGAAATGCTCAATCAAGTTCTAGCAATCAAAGGTTTCAACCAGCTCAGAAGACTTTTTAAAAGCCTTATCAAAGTCTTCCTATGCCTGAGCTTAAAGATGAAACAAAATCATTTGATGAAACCAATAAAGCTCTAGTAGTCAGCATTAAAGATGGTTATGATTGGAGTGCATATGCTGATCAGTTTACAAATAATTTAACATCAAGTTTATCTCTTGTTGCAGAAATCCAGGGAGAAGATTGGTCAGAAAACAATGATCCAAAGGTGGAAAGTGAGAATGAAGAAGATGACTATGATTGGAGTGACAAGTCTGATCCTAAGGAGGATACAGATGAAGTAGCTCTAATGGCACAATCTGATCAACCAAAGGTTGACACTTCATCTTTAAAATCTGAAACCATATCTCCAAAATTTCCTGAAATCCCATCTGAAGTGAGAGAAAAACTCTGCACTAAATCATGCTATGAACATGTTGAATACTATAGAAACTACTCATTCAAAATCTGGGAGAAGCTAAAACAAGAAGAGTCTATGCATAGCAAACTAAAATCTGATCATAAAACAGCAGATCAAAAGATTATCTCTCTTCAAACTTCATGAAACAAAACTATAAAAGATTTAGAAATTGTTTCTAAACAATTGGAAAAGCTGAGCAAAAATCTTGAACATGAGAAGATAGCACATGCTGCTATTCAAATGGATCTGGCTAAAGTAAAAAGTTCAAAAATGATTGTAGAAAAACTGGTAAGTGAAAGAAAAGATAAACAAAAAGCAGGGTTAGATTTCACTCATGAACCTATGCCTGAATCTATTACAAACACTCTACCAGAGAACTTGAATACACATGATCATTCTCCTGAGAATAAAGCAAAACTTAAAGCTTTCTGTTCCAAAACAAGAATTCAGAAGAAGAAAAGGAAAATGTACAAGTGTTTGTTGAAAAAGATCAAGAAAAGATTAAAAATGGTCATCCAATCAAGATAAAATCTTATGAACCAAAACAAACAAAACAAACCACTTCTGATCAAATTCATGTTATATTAGAAGAAGTGAAAGTTCAAAGCAAAGAAAAAGATAAACAACAGGTAGGAACATCAGAAGATTCAAACACTATTAATCTGAAACAAGTTCAATCTGAGAAGGAATCTTCTTCTGACGATGTTCAATCTGAAAGTAAACCAAGTTCTTCTAAATCAAAGAATCAAAGAAGAAGAAAGAAATCATCAAAAACAACATCTGAACAAAACAATAGTTCAGAAAATTTGATCAAAGCAACAAATCAAGAAACAAAACTTAAACCGATAAAATTCGTGTCAGCTGGTTTGTTAAATATGAATTCTCTTCAAATCAACAAAGTAAATATTATGAACAAATATCACTCTGATCTGAATCAAATTCAGATTCCAAGACTTCCGCTGTAGCAAAAAGATTTGTTCCTAATGCATTCAAGAAGGAAGTTCATGTTAAACAAATGCAAAATAATTTGGCACAAAATCAAATTGTGAAAAATGAAAGACAAAGATTAACTATTTGACACCAAAATCAAACATTGTGTCCATGTCAAAAGTTAACAAAAAGTTGTTTTTAACTCCACAAAAGTACTGTGAAATTTGTGACATGAAAAATCACAATACTGCTGAGTGCTATTTCAACAAGTACTGTCACATATGTGACATGAGAAATCATTCCACAGCAGATTGTTATTTTAACAAATATTGTACTTATTGTGATGAAAAGACTCACAATACTGCAAATTGTTATTTTAGAAATAGATCTCTTACTCGAGGATTTGTAAATTCAAACATGAGCAAAGGGTATGTTAATCCTCAATATTTGAGAAATCAAACTGATGGATTTCAAAAATTCACTAATCAACCTTCTTCAGGTTTGAGATCTTTTTCAAAGAACAATTATGTGAGATCTAAACAAAATATGCAAGAACAATTCATACCAAGATCTGTAAGGATGATTAATAAAAATGTTAGTCATCAATACATTTCAAAATATGATCAATCAAATGATATGAATGTTCTCAATAATAAATCAAACAATTTTCAAAACAATTTCCAAAATAAAATTGGTAAATTCATCAAGAATAAACCTGATTTGAATAATCTTCATTACAAACAATTTACAATTGTTGATAAATTTGGAAAACCCAAGACCATCTCGGCTTGGGTAGATATCTCAACTTAATTTTCTTGTTGTGCAGGTACGCCCAAAAAGACCACTCAATACATGGTATGTGGATAGTGGGTGTAGCCGGCATATGACAGGCAATCCTGCCTTGTTACAAGATTTTAAGTTAAAAGATGGAACACACGTCGCCTTTGGTGGTGATGCTGGAGGAAAAATAACCGGAGAAGGAACAGTATCAAATGGGATAATAAGCTTTGATAAAGTCAACTTTTGTTCAAAGTTGAACTTTAATCTTTTAAGCGTATCTCAAATATGTGATAAATCATACTCTGTTCTATTTGATGATTCATTTTGTTATGTTTTGAAGCCAGGTTTTAAGATAAGCAAAATTGGGTGATTGTTACAGCTGAAAGAGATAGAGATGTATACAAGCTGGATATGTCTCAAGTTGATCCTTCAACTGAAACAACATGCCTAATTGCTAAGGCATCAAATGATGAAAGCCAGCTTTGGCATAGACGTCTCGGACATTCAAATTTCAAGAATATGAACAAGCTTGTAGCAGGAAATCTTGTCATTGGACTTCACTGCAGCATGTTTGAAGGGAAAGCAACACAAAGCGTCTTATAAGTCCAAACTCATAAACTCAACATTCAAACCTCTTCAAATGTTACATATGGACCTTTTTGGACCAACAAATTCAAGAGTATTGGACGAAAATCATATTGTTTAGTTATCATTGATGACTATACAAGATTTTCATGGGTTTTCTTTCTATATGCCAAATCTGAAACGACTGATTTACTAAAGAATTTATCATTAAAGTTGAAAATCAATTAGAAAATAAAGTGAAAATAATAAGAAGTGATAATGGCACGGAATTCAAAAATGCTAACATTGAAATGTTTTGTGCACAGAAAGGGATAGCTCATCAGTTCAGTGCTCCCAGAACTCCTCAACAAAATGGAGTTGCTGAAAGGAAGAATAGAACACTGATTGAAGCTGCTCGTTCTATGTTAGCTGATGCAAAAATTCCTATCACTTTTTGGGATGAAGCTATATCAACTGCGTGTTTCGTTCAGAACAGAATCTTAATTGTGAAAGATAAAATGAAAACTCCATATGAGTTAATGTTTGGCAGGAAACTGAACATAAACTTTTTAAAATCATTTGGTTATCCTGTTATGATTCTTAATTCAAATGATCAATTAGGAAAATTTGAATCAAAATATGATAATGGATTTTTCGTTGGATACTCATTTGTTTCAAAAGCCTATCGAGTGTACAACTCTAGGACAAATATAATACTTGAAACATTCAACGTTAAATTTCTGGAAAATTCCTTTCCATCAGTTTCAAATGGTCCTGCATGGTTATTTGATTTAGATTCATTATCAAACTCTCTTCAATCTAACTTGTTTAATCAACCAAATTATCTTGATTCTACATGTAAGAAGAACTCTAGAGGAGATCTTGGATCTTTCAGTGAGGATTCAGATTCTGATGACCCAGATGATTCTAGCTCAAACTACCCATTTTTATCATTTGTCAAGGACTTAACAATTCAATTCGATGACACTAATCATGATAATTCAGTTTCAGATCATTCAGTTTCATTTGATCAGGAAGGATCACAACATATTCCTAATGATGGTAATGAGTTTGTGATACCTGAGTCTGGAACATCATCCATCTCTGGTGATGTAATTGATACTGGTAACTTTGATTACTTTATTAACTCACCGACTCAAGTTCAAACTTCAATCCACATTCTTCTACTTTGTTACATAAGCTTTCCAACTTGAACCAAACAAATCTGGATGTTAATGTTCAATGTGATGAGATTCCAACATCTCGTATTCACAAGAATCATCCAATTTCTCAGATTATTGGTCCATTGAATGAGAGAACAACAAGGAGTAAATCAGAACAAGCAAACGTGTGCTTATACTCTTGTTTTCATTCTCAAATTGTTACTAAAAATATTACCGAAGCATTAAAGGACAATGGTTGGATAGAAGCCATGCAAGAAGAATTACTTCAATTTCACAAACAAGAAGTGTGAAATTTGGTGGATCTACCTGAAGGAGAAAATGCAATAGGCACGAAATGGTTATTTAGAAATAAGACTGATGATCGTGGTATTGTAATAAGGAACAAAGCGAGACTTGTTGCACAAGGATACACACATGAAGAAGGAATAGATTATGATGAAGTGTTTGCACCAGTTGCAAGACTTGAATCCATCTGAGTTTTCCTGGCTTATGCCTCATTCATGAAATTTAAGGTGTATCAAATGGATGTAAAGGGTGCATTTCTATATGGTCCTATCACTGACGATGTGTTTGTGAAGCAACCTCCAGGCTTTGAGGATGCAAAATTTCCACATCGAGTATATAAGCTGAGTAAAGCTTTATATGGACTTCATCAAGCCCCTAGAATTTGGTATGAGACGTTATCACAACACTTAATCCAACATGGATACACGAGAGGGAAAATTGATCCAACTTTATTCATAAGGAAGGATAATGATGATCTCTTATGTGTACAAGTGTACGTTGATGACATCATATTTGGTTCTACCAGTCCAAAATTGTGCAATGAATTTGAAGAAATCATGAAATCTCGGTTCCAAATGAGTTCTATGGGAGAGATTAATTTCTTCCTTGGACTTCAAGTCAAGCAAACTAACGATGGAATTTTCATCAATCAAGAGAAGTTTGTTGACAAGCTCTTGAAGAAATTTAAGTTGCAAGACTGTCAGTCCATACGAACTCCAGCAGATGTTAACACCAAGATTGAACCTGATCCAAAAGGAAAATCTATTGACCAAACGTTATACAGATCAATGATTGGTTCTTTGATGTACCTTACTGCATCTAGACCAGACATTATGTATGCTGTTTGTGTTTGTGCCAGGTATCAATCAGACCCGAAAGAATCTCACTTAATTGTTGTCAAAAGGATATTCATGTATCTCAAAGGTAAACCAGCCTTAGGGCTTTGGTATCAAGATAGAAAATCTACTTCGGATGGGTGTCAATTTCTTGGTCCCGAATTAGTCTCGTGGCAATGTAAGAAACAAACAAATGTCTCTATTTCAACTGCAGAAGCTGAGTACATTGCTGCATCAGCAGGATGTTCTCAAATCCTCTGGTTGCAAAATCAACTACTGGATATGGGTTCAATTTTCTTAAAACACCAATTTACATTGACAACACTGCTGCTATGTTCATAACAGCTAATCTGTTCAACATTCAAAAACAAAACATATCGAAATTCGATATCATTTTCTCAGAGACAACTCTGAAAAAGGATTAATTATATTGATTCAAATTGCAACAGAAAAACAGTTGGCAGATCTATTTACTAAAGCCTTCCTACCAGGACGGTTTGAGTATTTAGTAGAGTCAATTGGTATTATAAATCATATGTGAACTCTCTAAATCAAAAGATCATAACAAGTGATCCACTCATTGTTAATTGCCTGTTCATATTTTGTGTGTGTGTGATTTTTGTTTCCTTAGAAAAATCAAATACAAAAATATAAATCAAAACTACAAAAATAGAGTTTTTTTCTAATTATCAGTTTACATTTTTTTAGAAAGGAATATGTTTTGCAATATGTGAGAAATGATAGTACATTAGTGAGATCAGTTGCATACTTCACTCATTAATAAAGTTTGACATGATTAGATATGATGTGTAGACAATATCTGACTATTATACTGAAAAAGTAAATTCTTGTGATCACACTAAATCTTAATGCTTGTGTGTATTCATTTGAGTACTTTTGAGGATATGATTACTCTATTTGGAGTTTTTGAACTGAAGCTTTTACATCCTAGCTACATATCATTTTTGTCTGTACAAAAGTTTGAAAAAGTATCTCCAGAGACAGCAGAGCAAGACAAGAAGTATTTCATTTCTATTATAAATGTGATGAATGCTGCTATGGAAAGAATATCTTTGAGAAAAGCTCTTGCTTATGCTAACATTGTAAAGAAAGATATAAAAGACATTGAATACATGAGAATCTCAAGGAAAGGAGTACTAGAAGTATACTCAAAGGAAAGTCAAAATCCTATTGAGTTATATGCTAATATTGATATCTCATGTCTTTCAAAAGATACATTGGAGAGAATGAACAAGATGGAGATTAAGACGAATGAAGCTAAACCAGAACAAGGCATTCTTGCTAGCAAATTCAAGTCTGCTATTTCAAATGCTTTGAAAGAACTAGAGATGTACAAACAGAAACCGATGTTCAAGATCAAAGAAGAACCAGAAGATTTCTTTGAGTGATGAAGATAAGAGTTGAAGATAAAAGCTGAAGATGGAAGATGGAAGAAAAGAAAAAGAAGACAAGATTGAAGATTTTGAAGACCGAAGACCATGTAAATCTTAGGGGGAGTATTGTTAGTGCTCTAGAAAGATTAACATGTTGTCTTTAGTTGTCTTTTTAATACTTTGTAATAGTATAGGGACTAGTTTTGTAATTAGTTAGTTCCTTTTTGTTTCATTATAAATAGCTTAGACTTACAGGTAGTAGAAAGGAGTTGTATTCGAACCTGCTTACATACTTTGTAATTGTCTTTGCTTGATATTAATGAAACTCTGAATTTTGTTGATATCTTGCTTGATTTGATTACTTTGTTTGTATTTCATTGAATTGTGTTCATACATCATCACAGATTGGTACATTTGATCCTATCATCTTTTAAAACCGACTTTTAACATAGTTTCAAGGTGCTAAATGTTTTTCTCTTTTATTTATGTTTCGTACTTAAAACTTGTCATTTGTTAAACAATTAAGGATAATGCCATCTTATTTCTTCCTCGGACTCCCATATGGCTTCAGAGCTCTTTCTATGCTTCCACTATACTTCTATCGTTGAATTACTCTATATCTCATGTGTTTTTCTTTTTTATATGTTACAACCATCTGACACTTTAACGTAGTCCATCTTGTCATTAATCTTCACATCATAAAGTGGTACGTGAGCATCTTCACCTGCTAAAGTGAGCATCTTCGCCTGCTAAATATATTCGTACATGTGATACATGGAAGGTGGAATGAATTTCACGTAACTCACATAGTCATTCCAATCTATGTCCTACTTTTACCACTCGAGCCACTATCTAGAATAAACTAATAAACCCAGGACTCAGCTGGCCTCGTTCATATAAACGAATGTTTCCTTTCCACGACAAGACCTTTGATATTACTTTATCAACAACGTTAAAATCTATTGGTATTCGTCATTTATCAACATACAACTTCTGTCTATCTTTAATAGATTTCCTGAATGCTTTAATCTCTTCTATCTTTTTGGTAGTTGCCTGATAACCTCGAAGCTTCCTAGTTTTTTAAGCTCAATATCACCCAACATACGAGAGTTTTACATTTTCTATCCTAAACCATCTCATATAAAGGCATATCAATACTAGCGTGATAGTTTGCAGGACCATTTAAGAGTGGTCAATACAATTAGTCTCACAATGAGGAGTGTAAGGATTCCTATAAGTCTGATGCAGCCATAACATCCAAAATCTCTCTGCAAGCAATGCACTAAAGAACTGAAGTAGAAATGCTTCGGAAGTTTTACACCATGCACTAGAAATATTCTAAGTGTAAAATCTTCCGAAGCCAAGACCAATATCTTCCGAAGCCAAAAGTGAAGTCTTCCGAAGCTTGAGAGACAAAGTCCTCTGAAGCCAAAAAGTGAAGACAGATTTCTTCCGAAGACTTTTAGAGATATGCCTTTATCTGATGTACTTTACCATAAAGCTGGACCACCTTTCCGCTGCAACTCTGTAAAGTCACCAACTTACATGAGTTGGTGAAAGGTCCATGCTTTTGGTAACTGTACATTAAGGTCTTGAGTCCATGCTTTCTACTTTATGTACTTTTATCCTTTTTGTAATATATTAGGATGTGAGCTATGGCATGTCATAGTCACAAGTCAAAAGGAAGATATGCCTTTTGACTTTACAATTGATTTTGTTTGTGTCTAGTCAATTGTATCCAGCTGGCTTTCAAAGTATAGCCGGCTGTAGGTTGTAGTATAAGTATTCCATGTTCTAGTATCTTTTTTATGCTTTGTAACACTTGTAATAGAACTTGAGAAAGCAATATACTGCATCCTTGAAACCCAATCTCTTGTGATCTCTTGTTTTGTCTCTTACTCATTACTTGTGTTCTTAGTATCATACTTGTGGTTAATCCAGTTTACTGTTTGATTAAAGTTTGGTTAATCTCCTCTTTGTGTTGTTGTGTTGTAAGTGACCACCCTTCACCAGTCCCGCAATTGGTATCAGAGCATTTCAGGCTCTTGATATAAGATCTCACCATCTTAAGATGCCTCACACACAAAAATACTAAACTTTTCAAATGGCAGCCATTTCCAAGATTGATATGGAAACTGGAACCATGAACAAGTCCCCACTGATCACTCTTGATGACTTTGATACCTGGTGTATGAGAATGGAAGGTTTCATCAGGTCTCTAGACTTAAGAATGTGGGAGTCTGTTGAAAATGGACCTTTCATACCCAGCACTCCTTCTGCTACTGGTACTGGTATGATCCCCAAAGATGTGGCTAACTACTCTGATAAAGATAGGAAGAGAGTAGAGATTGACAGAAAAGCCATGACAGCTCTTCAAACTGCCCTTCCAAACTCTGTGTACAGAGGTTTCAACAAGTGCAAAACAGCTAAATAGCTATGGGATGCACTAAAACTGATGTATGAAGGCTCCTCTGAAGCCAAGGAGAACAAGAAGGATATCCTGAAGCAGCAGTTTGAAAAACTTCACCTTCAAAACAGGTGAAACCATGACTCAGCAATACTTCAGGTATGTTGAGATAGTGGATACCCTTGTGGATGGAGGAGTTCCTCTTGAAAATAGAGACATTGTAAGGAAGTTCATGTCCTCACTTCCTAGGCAATGGACACACTGTTGTGTGGTGATCAAGAGGACTGAAAATCTCAAAACTCTTACTCTGACAGAGTTATATGGGATTCTCAGTGGTTACCTGATGGAGATGAACATGTAAGGTTCATTTGGCAACTCCAACAATCAATTGGTTCAGCCCTGCATGTGGTTGAAAGGGATAACATAGAATTCCAACATCATCTCGTATGCTACCCTGACAATTCACCAAAGGGTCCTTTCATCACCTTCCTAGAGATACCCAGGGAGAACTACACTCAAGGAAGCCCATTCCAAGAGACAAGCTCTTCTCAAGCTTTTATGTCTACTGATGAAAGTTGTGGCAACTTTCTCTTGAAGACCTGGATTGTATCCATCCAGATGATCTGGAATATATGAAAATAGTCCAGCAGATGGCTCTTTTCACTCATAGAGCCAAGAAGTTCTACAAGAGAACTGGAAGGAGGTTTCCAAGCAATGCAACTAGTGGAAAGTTTGGCTTGGATAAAAGCAAAGTCAAGTGTTACAACTGTAACCTGATGGGCCACTTTGATAGAGAGTGTAAGGCACCTAAAACAAATGGTGGCCAAACACAAACCAGACCAAACTACACTGAGAAAGCCCCTCAGAATGAGAAGCCAAAGCAACAAGCTGTTGTTGCTGTTGAAGAAGGAGGCTTTGACTGGAGCTTTCAGGTGGAAGATGCTTCTCCAAACCAAGCACTAATGGCAGATCATAATGAAGCCAAGGTATTGGAACATATCTGTACTCCTGAATGCATTGCTAAAGTTAACAGATACAGGTCCTATAACTTGGAGATAAGATCTGATCTTGAGTCCTTAAACGTTTTAAAATCTGATTTTAGAAAGTCTGAAAATGATAATAAACTAAAAATAGAAGACTAAGAGAAAACCATTTCAGTTCTAAAAGCGGAGCATACAAATTTTAGGACTCAAATCAAAGATCTCATAACCAAGCTGACTGAGTGCCAGGCTGAGCTTGTGATCAGCGAAGCCAGGGCAGAAAAGAGTGTTCTTGAAGAAGAGACCTTCAAGAACATGATATCCTCATCCCTGCACAACAAGGTGTGTTATCAAAATAGACAGGGACTGGGATTCAATGAGATAGCTCCTCCACACACAATCTTGTCTGTAAGATCTCCTAGATGTGTGAACTTGTGACGATGAGCTTCCTCTCATAGATCCTATAAGTGAAGAGGATGAAGAAGAGATAGTGAAGAATTCCTCTGAGAAGAGTGAAGAGGAAAATTCTAAGAAGGGCCACTATCCTTCTGAGGAGAAGAAGATTACTGTGATAACCAAGTCAATGAGAAAGAACTTGATCAGGAAGGGCAAAAGAAAAGCAAGGAAGGCTCAAGAGATCAAGGCTACTTTTGACTCTAAGCAGAATAAGTTAATTATCTCTGCAGGGTTTGAAGTAGTAAAGACTGAAGACATCAACCAAAACTCTTCAGCTAAGAGTTCTGGTTCTTGTTCAAATCATCTGAGTACCAAGAAGAAGACTGATCTGCTGTGTACCACTGTTGCACAGCCTGGACCATCAAACTCTAAGAATAGTTCCCAGCCCATAAGAACTGTCTCAGCATCTGCAAAGATGAAGGTGGAGAAGGGATGTGACCAAAGACAGTCTTGTTCTCATAAGAAGACTCTTGTGAAGAAGAAAATGTTGTGTGTCATGTGTGAAAGTACCTCTCACATTGCTAAGGTTGTCCATACTATCCTAAAAGTACTGTCCATATGACCAAGACAAAGACTTCAAAGAGTTCTAAGAAGATTCAAGCTTCGGAAGGAAAATCTGTTTCCTTCGGAAGCTCCAAATCTAAGAAGAAGGCAAATGGAAAATTACCTTCGGAAGAGAAGTTGGTCTCGGAAGAAAGGAATTCTTCCGAAGCACTGAAGTATGCTGCAGTGACTGCAGAATCTTCCGAAGGTTCAGTCATCAAAACTTCCGAAGTCCCAAAAGCTTCCGAATTTTTGAAGGTCAAGTCCAAGTCTCCAAAGGTGGTGTGGAAGTTTAAGAAAGACTAAGTGACTAAAAATTCTCCATCAACAACAGCTCAAGATCCTCCTAGCACAACCATAGGATCTATTACTGTTGCATTACCTTCTATTATACTTAGTGAGCCCAAGACAAATAAGGCTTGGGTTTCCAAATGTAACTAATCATTCTCTTTGTGCAGGAAGAGCTCAAGAGAAACAAGAATGTCTGGATCATTGATAGTGGCTGTTCCAGGAAAGGGAACATGTACAAGATGGACTTGCAAGAAACATCTCCCTCCGGAGAAGTTTCATGCTTTCTGTTTAAAGCAAATAGTGATGAGTCTTTCCTATGGCATAAAAGAATGTGCCATGTAAACTTTAAGAACATGAATAAACTAATTAAACATGATTTGGTAATTGGAATGAAAAAGAAAGAGTTTACAAGTAATGATCATTGTGTTGCATGCCTGAAAGGGAAGCAACATAAGGTATCTCACAAGCCAAAGGAAAGGAACTCCATCACTCCTCCCCTACACTTATTACATATGGATCTCTTTGGCCCCACCAGTGTAATGAGTCTAGGAAGGACCTCTTATTGTTTGGTGATCACAGATGATTTTTCAAGATTCACTTGGGTTTTCTTTCTTAGAACTAAGGATGAGACCCCTGAGATTCTGAAGAATTTCATCTTAAAAATTGAGAATCAAAATGATCACAAGGTCAAAACCATAAGATGTGATCAAGGGACTGAATTCAAGAATCAAACCCTTGATGCATTTTGTGATGAAAAGGGTATTACAAGACAATATAGTGCTCCCAGGACTCCTCAGCAAAATGGTGTTGCTAAGAGGAGAAACATGACACTAATTGAAGCTGCAAGAACTATGTTGTCTGACTCTAAACTGCCCATCACCTTCTGGGCAGAGGCAGTAAACACTGCTTGCTATGTGCAAAATAGAGTTTTAGTAGTCAAGACACATGGTAAGACTCCTTATGAACTTTGGCACAAGAGAAAACCTTTCATTGGTTTTCTCAAGTCATTTGGATGTCCTTGCACCATCTTGAATACCAAAGATCAAATTGCCAAATTTGCTGAGAAATCAGATGATGGACACTCCATTGGATACTCTTCTCAGGCTAAGGCTTATAGAGTATACAGTCTCAGAACTAGAATTGTTGAGGAGTCAGCCAATGTGACTTTCAATGAACACACACCCTGTGTGGCTGGTTCTAGTCCTGATTGGCTATTTGATCTTGATTTAGTTACCAACTATTTTAACAAATCTTATGAGAATGTTTCAGGATCTGCAGAAAATTTAAATACAGGTGATCCTAATCCAAGATTTGAGCTAAGAAGACCTTCAATTCATACATCTTCAGCTCCAGTTGGAACTACTTCAGCAAATGAGGTTTCTATCAGCCAATGACAAATTCTGCTGATACATCTGGGGTGCCTTCAAATTCCAGCTCAAAGGCTCCACAACCAGATAAAGATACCTCAATTGTGGTAGACAACAATGGTGATGGTGAAAGTGATCAAGAATTCCTTGATGCTAATAACCACACCATAGATGACAACATCAATGATGTCACACACTCATTGGATCAAGTCAATCTTGATAAGTGTGGTAATGTGGAGGGTGAGTCATCTATGCCAGATCTAAATTTCTTAAATTTGGATCTTTTTCAGCAACTTGCTGTGATCTCTCAGCTTAGGATCCACAAGTCTCACCCCACCACAAACATCATTGGAGATGTTGTCACAGGGGTAAAAACAAGAGGACAAACCCATGAAGCAAATATTTGTCTTCACTCTTGTTTCTTATCCCAGATAGAGCCAAAGAAAGTTGATGAGGCTCTAAAGGATGGAAGTTGGGTTGAAGCTATGCAACAAGAGTTTCTTCAATTCAAAAGGCAAAAAGTTTGGAACCTTTGTCCTCATCCTCATGGGAAGACTACCATTGGAACCAAATGGGTGTTTAGGAATAAGAAGGATGATA
This sequence comes from Flaveria ramosissima, assembly GCA_025215565.1. NCBI lineage: Eukaryota > Viridiplantae > Streptophyta > Magnoliopsida > Asterales > Asteraceae > Flaveria > Flaveria ramosissima. The sequence continues at coordinate 56,420,284 of CM046035.1, read as the reverse complement.
GAGGCATTATCATCAAGAACAAGGCTAGACTAGCTGTTCAAGGATACACACAAGAAGAAGGATTGACTACACTGATGTTTTTGCTCCTGTAGCAAGACTAAAAGCTGTTAGAATATTCCTGGCATTTGCTGCATCCAAGAACTTCAAGGTCTTTCAACTTAATGTGAAGTGTGCTTTTCTGTATGGAGTGATTGATGAAGAGGTGTATGTCAAACAATCACCTGGTTTTGTAGACCCTGATCATCCTGATTATGTCTGCAAGCTTGACAAAGCTCTTTATGGGCTGCATCAGGCACCCAGGAAGTGGTATGAGACATTGTCTGAGTATCTTTGCAAACATGGATACATGAGAGGTACTATAGATGGAACTCTCTTCATCAAAGGACAGGGAAATGATATATTGCTAGTTCAAGTGTATGTAGATGACATCATCTTTGGTTTAACTAATCCAAAGCTCTACAAAGACTTTGAGAAGCTGATGAAAGACAGATTTGAAATGAGTGCAATGGGAGAACTCAATTTCTTTCTGGGAATTCAAGTGAAGCAAGTTGAAGATGGTATCTTCATAAGTCAGTCAAAGTATGTTTACGACATCCTCAAGAGGTTCAACATGATTGATTGTAAGATAGCTAAGACATCCATAGCCAGAAACCACTCCCTTGGACCTGATCTTGAGGGGGAGGGTGTATATGAACACTTATACAGGGCTATGATTGGGTCTCTTATGTATCTTACAGCTAGCAGGCCTGATATCATGTTTGCTACATGTATTTGTGCAAGTTATCAAGCCAACCCTAAGATGTCTCACCTCATCACTGTCAAAAGGATTCTAAGATACCTCATAGGTGCTTCAACACTTGGTTTATGGTATCCAAAGAATCCTGAATTCAATCTGTATGCTTATACAGATACTGATTATGGTGGTTGCAACATGACTGCAAAGTCTACATCTGGGGGATGTCAATTCCTTGGTGGAAGGGTTGTCTCATGGCAATGCAAGAAACAATCCTGTGTCTGCATCAACTGCTGAGGCTGAATACATTGTTGCTGCAAGTTGCTGTGCTCAAGTGCTTTGGATTCAAAATCAGATGCTGGACTATGGATTTAACTTCAAGGAGACTCCCATCCACATAGACAATAATAGTGCTATCTCTATTACTGAGAACCCTGTGCAGCACTCAAGGACCAAACACATGAATATCAGGTATCATTTAATAAGAGATAACTATGAAAAAGGATTAATTAAACTAGTCAAAGTTCATACAGATGAACAATATGCTGATCTGTTTACAAAAGCTTTTGATGAACAGAGATTTAAATATCTAATATCAGCTATTGGGATGATTAACTTTGAGTAGATCTTTTCTTAAAGCTAATTCTAATTGTTTCTTAAAAAATATGTGTGTCCTAAGTTTTTTAGTTCATCACTTTCATAAGCTCATGTTTTCTTTGGATATAAAAAATCCTTTTTGAAGACTTTCCTTATATTCTTGAAATTTTTCTGATCATTCGGAAGATATATTTTTACCTTCGGAAGCAAATCATGTCTTCAAAAGAAATAACTGTCTAAGAAATTTTACCTTCATAAGAGGTTTCAATCTATCTTCCGAAACTTAAATACTTGTCTTAGACACTTATTTGTTTTTAAGGACTTTTTTCTTCCGAAGCAAAATTAACTCTCGGAAGCTTTGTTGTTTTATATACAAAGCATTCAAGTTTTTATTTCTCTTCCGAAGCAAAATTTTCAAGATTTGCAGGAAATTCTTCCGAAGTCATTTTAGCTTCGGAAGCTTTTTTCATTAAAACTTCCGAAGATAATTAACCTTCGGAAGCTTTTCGAATTTCAAGAAAACTACTTTTTGAGCAAAAGTAAACTACTTTTTAAGAGGTGGGACCGACATTCGGATTTCAAAGTTTATCCTGTTTCATTAACTTTGGTTGAAATCCTTTTCACATAAATACCCAACGGTTCCCCCTCTCCCTCACTATCTTCTTCAATTCTACTATTCCTCAAACCTAATTCCCAAACCGCCTTTGCTTTTCATCTGTCTTCATCCTTAAGCTTCTCAACTGGCCAACCTTAACCGTAGAAACAACCCAGATTTCTCCATGCAACTTCACAGGCAACACAATCAGGTTGCTCTGTTAAGCTCTGAGAAAGATGATAGTTTCTAAGAGATTTGCCGTTTTTTAGCTTTATCTAATTACTTCACCTCCCTAACCATTGATCCTACTCTCTATGAGGATCATCTGCTTGAATTTCGGAAGACCTACGAAGAGGTCATCATGGATGGGGAGAAGGCACTGTTTGCCACAGTGCAAGGGAGGACAATCTTCATCACTTTGGCCATCATCAACACTCATTTGCAGCTGGATGATGAAGAAGGTGAGTTGTCCTTCCCAAAGGAAGCTGTCAATCATTCCTTTGAGCAGATGGGCTATGAGGGAGATTTCTCTGTAAAGACCTTCAGGAAAGGGAAGGTCTCATACCAGTGGAAATACCTACTCCATGTGGTTATCCACATCTTGTCAAACAAGCATGAAGGGTGGGACCAGATTCCTGAGGATCTCTCCTTCATAGTGCATGGAATGGTTCAAGGGGTCAAGTTCAGGTACTCTCAATTTGTCTATACAAACTTGCTTGCTAACTTGGACTCCTTAGAGTATTATATGTTTCCTAGATATGTTCAACACATTCTCAACTGTGAACTGGGCTCCAGTTGAGGGAAATAAATAATATTCATAAATTGGACAGATGAAGCCCGACATCTTTAAAATCATGAAGAAGCCAACTGTAGGCCTCTCACAGGTAGAAACAATCCTTGTCCCCAAAATTTTAGAGCTCAATGCTCAAGGTGACAACCTAGCAACACAAGCTAGTGTTGAACCCACACCTTTTACTTCTCTACCACTAAAAAGACCTCAAGTAACCCTCACCTACCATGGCAACTCAGCCCATTGACATCTCAACTGAGAATGTCAATGAGCAGAGGAAATCCAGCAGCCAAGAACCTGAAGCTGGTGGTGAGAGAGAGGAATTTGGTCCAATCATCTCATCCCCCAATGATTCTTCTGATGAAGAAGAGGGGATCTGAGACTAAAGGTGCAAAAACTGTCAAAAACATGCTCCTATTTAGTCTTTAAGGTTATTCACCTTGAATCTCAGGTGACTACCCTTCACAACAGGGTCAATGATCAGCAACTTGAGATATCTTATCTCAGGGAAAAACTAACTGGGAGACCTTTAAGAAGAGTTCAACCAGGAACACAAGAACCTGTGAATGTGGTTGACCTAACCTCTAGATCACCTATGCAAGAGGGTGATGCTACCAAAAAGGGGGAGAAAGTTGTTGATGCATGTATGTCCCTAGATCATGAGTTGTAATGTAATAAATCTTGTCTGTCTGATTATGATGTAATAGTATCGATTAATGAAATGATATGAATTGTTTGTTAGTTGTGATGTTTAATATTTCATTAATGAGTCGTGATTGAATTTATTGGGTTTATGATTGTTTGAATGATTGCACATTATGTTATATTAATTAAAACATTCAAACTTAACTTAATGAAGTTCTCATGCGAATGGCCCATGCGAATGGACCACACGCATGAATAACTTCATACGATTGACTCAATCGCACGACTGAACCAGGAGACTGGATCAGTCGTATGATTGACACATAAGATTGACTCAATCGCACGACTGAACACTCAGTCGTGCGGATGAATCAACCGCATGGTTCAATCGCACGACTGAACCATACTTATGGCCCAGTCGCACGATTGAACAATACTAACCTATAAATAGACCCAATTCGTGGAAAAACGTAAGCATTCATCCCATTACGATTCCAGACGTACCCTAGCCGTCCAGAAGCCTCCCAAATCGTTCTCCAAGTTCACAGAACACATCAGATCGGTTCCTAATCGATTTCTGACGTTGAATTCAATTCTTGATTGATTCTTCGCGTGTTCTCACTGATTGGATCGCCAATCAAATAGGATTCCGCACTATTTGAGTTGGTTTAACACGCTAATCACTAGGTATTTCGTTCAAATACCAGGTCCTAACAAGTGGTATCAGAGCTTTGGCTCTTGATTACGTGTTGATTCAATCAAGATTGCATAAAAGTTTGTGTTTTTGCACGAAAAACGCAATCTTTGGCATCAAAAGTGATCTTGGACGTTCCCTGCTCATTGAAGTTTAGTTTCTACGGACTTAGGCGATTAGGACTTGTGAAATTTCGAATTTTTACGGCTGAAACCCGTCAACCTAGAAATTTTCGCAAAACAGCAGCTTCAGTCGCACGAGTGACCCATTCGTACGACTGGACTCCATTCGCATTGCCCATTAGCACGATTGGACCTAGTCGCACCCTCATTTGGCCGACTGAACCATTCGTTCGCATAACTCATACGCACCAGATTCATTCGCACGACTGAACCAATCGCCCAGTTCAGTCGCACGGTTGAACCAATCGCAGAGTTCATACGCACGATTAGACCATTCGCATCCTTCAGTCGCATCAGTGAAAGTTTGTTTTGATTAGATTCTAAGTTTATTAGCCATGGAAGATCAAATGTCAGCCTTCACTGCTGGGAAGGACTCGAGGATTCAGAACCTGCTGTTGCTTGAGAGTGAGGTGGGTAATCACAATAAACCACCAAAGCTCTTGACTTTAGATGAGTTTCCCCACTGGAAACAACGTTTTGAGATCTACCTCAATGGAGTAGATCCTAATCTGTGGGAAGCTATTGAGGTCGGTTATAGTACACCGGTGGGAGCTGATGGAGTTAAATTAACGTTAAGTGGGATGACAGACGCACAAAAAGTAAAGTACAATGCAGAGAAAAGGGTTTATGCATTGATCACTCAGTCTATCCCCAAAGACATATTCCACCAGTATTCAGAGAACAAGCAGTCCAAGAAACTGTGGGATGAGCTAGAGAAGAGATATGATGGGAATGCGTCATTGAAGGCAATCAAGGCAAAGGAGTTAAAGAAGGAATTCGATAACTTCTCATCGATTGGTAATGAGAGTTTAGATGAAGTCATAGACAGATTCTACCACTTGATGAGCGAATTGCATACACATGGAGTTGAAACAACTATGGAAGAGAAAGTGAGCAACTTCGCAGACGGATTGCCTGATAAGTGGGCTTCATTCGTGTCTAACCTTAGACAGAATGAAATGCTTATAAAGCTGGATATAAATGACTTCATTCTCAAGTTGCGAGAAGAAGCTCTAAGGATGAAGTATAGAGCTCAGAAGTCTGCGTACACACAAAATCCAGCTTTATACAACGCCACGCCTCAAGCTAAGACCTCTGGAGCACCTCTCCAGACAGCATTTGTGTCTAGCTCGTCAGGTCCTTCACATGCTTCTCCTTCTGGATCAGACACGTCAGGGTCATCATGTACCCATTATATTGGATCAGAAGCAAGTGCTACCAAACTGAAGACCGAGAACCTCGGTAATGTGACCGTAGAAGTAGCTCGAGAGCATATGGATCTTTTAGCAGCAATGGTTCATTCATATGATGGACTTGTTGCTGGGAAGATTGGAAACTGCCATCTGGCAGATGAGGACTACGAGTAGGTGGATGAAATGGAGCTTGAGAGGATGGATATAATGTGGGCCTTAGCTAGCGCTGTCTGAAGGGCGAAGAAGTTTGTTAAGAAGACAGGACAGAACTTGATAGCTACTAAGGATACCACATTTGGATTTGACAAGAGCAAAGTGACCTGCTTCAACTGTGGAGAGAAGGGGCACTTCAAGAGAGAGTGTGTCAAGCCAAAGAAGACGGGTAATGGGAACCCTTTCTCGTCCTTTACTCACCAAGACAAGCAAGCCTCCAGTTCTACTTCATCAAACAAGGATCCAAAAGCCTTGACTGCTCATGATGATGAAGGACAGGATTGGAGTTTTAGGTTTGTCTCACCAGGAGAATCTAACATTGCCAGTGTTGAAGATATTGATGATGATTCTGCGAGTGAAGGTGATCTAGCAGTTGAGATAGCAATGTCACATAGTGAAGAAACAACTGCAGCCGAGGTCAGTTACAAGCCAAAGGAGGAGACTTCCACGTCAGAGACAGAAAAGTCAGAATCACCAGAACCAGAGACGTCTGATGCTGCGTTGATGGCAAACTCTTCTGAACCAACACAGGGTGTTCGATATAGCGCTGAGACTAACACGTGGATTATAGACAGCGGAGCATCCAGGCACATGACAGGAAATAGAGCCCTTTTATCAAACGTCAAACAAATAAAAGGAGGGCATGTTTCCTTTGCAGGAAACAAGGGAGGATACATCACAGCACAGGGAGAAGTGGGAAATCAGAAAGTTAAGTTTGATAAGGTGAACTACGTTCAACAACTTCAGAATAACTTACTTTCTGTTTCCCAAATCTGCGATAAAGGATTTAAAGTCATCTTCGACAACAAGAAGTGTTACGTGCTGAAGAAAGACTACATGATCCCGGAGGACCAAGTTCTGATGACTGCTTCAAGATATAAAGACCTTTATGTCTTGGATCTGTCAACAGCTGCTACAACGGATCATGAGGTTCAGTGCTTTCTATCTAAAGCTACTGAGAAGGACTCAATCTCCTGGCATAGGAGAATGGGACACATTAGTCAAAGGAAGATGAATCATTTGATTCAGAAGGATTTAGTAAGAGGAGTAAATGTCAAGAACTTCCAACTTCCTGACTTTTGTGTAGCTTGCAAGAAAGGCAAACAGACAAAGAAGTCTCATAAGGAAAAGAAAGTTCATTCAATAGAACTTCCTCTTGAACTTCTTCACATGGATCTGTTTGGTCCAGTCAGTACAAGGAGCATTGCAGGCGATTTGTACTGTTTTGTGGTCACTGATGACTACTCAAGGTTCACTTGGGTAATGTTTCTGAAATCCAAATCAGAAATATTTGAGTCATTCAAGGAATTAGTAACCACACTGGAATCTCTCTACAAGCTAAAAGTTAGACAAATACGCTCAGACAACGGGACAGAATTCAAGAATCAATGGATGGAGGCATACTGCAAGGAAAAGGGAATTGTTCATCAATTCACTTCTGCCTACACGCCTCAGATGAATGGTGTTGCTGAGAGAAAGAACCGAAGCTTGATAGAGACTGCACGGACTATGCTGGCTGACTCGAAACTGCCTATTCAATTCTGGAATGAGGCAGTGGCAAACGCATGTTATACACTGAATCGAGTCCTAATAGTCAAGCGCCACGGAAAGACATGTTATGAGCTACTACAAAGACGCAAACCAAATTTGGAGTATCTTGAACCTTTTGGCGCGCCGTGTACACTTCTGAAGAAGACACAAGAAGGAAAATTCAGCGAGAAGGCAGATGAAGGAATTTTTCTAGGATACAACATACCGAACAAGCGAGTTTACAATAACTCAACGGGTCTTGTAGAAGTGTGGTGTAATGTCGACGTTCAGAGATATACCACGCCACCTACAGGCAAAGGACCTGCATACTTCTTCGATTATGATGGATTCTTCAAGTCCTTCAACATACCTCTCTCTCCCTCGGATGATGAGTTAGCTACTAGGATGATGTATGATATTCTGAATACACCATCTAGCACACAGGGAGAATCATCTACTCAGTCAGGGGGAGTAGTCGACGACAGTGACTCCTCCTCTGAAGATGAAACTGAAGCAGATGACCAGCACAGTCAGGAGGAACAGGTTCCAGTTCCTGAAAGTCCACAAACATCTACGAGTGATGCTCCTTCGACTTCGGAACCTCAAACTCCAACTACCTCAGATGCAGAACAAAATGTTCATAATCTCGGTTCTGAGGTGGCTGTGCCTACTACTCCAGGATCACGACTAAACGTCTATCATCCCCTTGACAATGTTATTGGGGATGTCAGATCAGGAGTACAAACCCGAAATCAGCTATACTCAGCTGATTACGCCTCGGTTATGGAGAAAGGTTACATTCATGATGGTGCTTATCGATGTTTTGTCTCGCAGGTTGAGCCAAAATATGTCAGTGAGGCACTAAATGATGAGGCGTGGGTGAGTGCCATGCAAGAAGAACTTCTGCAGTTTAAGAAGTTAGGTGTATGGACTCTGGTTGATAGACCTAAAGGTGCTAAAGTCATTGGCACCAAATGGGTACTAAAATGCAAGAAGGATGACCAAGGAGTCATTATCAGGAACAAAGCTCGACTGGTGGTTCAAGGTTTTCGCCAAGTCGAGGGGATTGACTATAATGAGGTGTTTGCACCCGTGGCAAGGATGGAAGCTATTCGTATCTTCCTTGCCTATGCATCGTACATGAAGATTAAAGTCTACCAATTAGATGTGAAGAGTGCATTCCTTCATGGGGAAATCAGGGAAACAGTCTATGTAAGTCAACCCGAAGGATTTGAGGATCCTTATCATCGGGATAGAGTTTACAAGCTCGACAAAGCTTTATATGGGCTTCATCAAGCTCCTCGAGCGTGGTATGAGAAACTCTCGACTCATCTTGTGAAACACGGCTTTCGCAGGGGAGTCATTGACTGTACACTGTTTATTAAAGAAAAGGATGGCGACCTACTGCTTGTACAGATATATGTTGATGACATAATCTTCGGGTCAAAGAACGAAGAGTTATGTAAAGAGTTTGAAGCAGTGATGAAGAAAGAGTTTGAGATGAGTGCTATGGGGGAGATGAAGTTCTTTCTCGGGTTACAGGTGGATCAAACATCTAATGGAATCTTTCTACATCAGACCAAGTATGTAGGAGACATTCTCAGTCGCTTTGACATGGAGAATGCTTCTGCTGCTGGGACTCCACTTGCTACGAATCATGCTATAGCACCTGATGAGAATGGAGATCTAGTAGATGCCACTATGTACCGAGGAATGATTGGATCCCTCATGTATCTCACTGCCTCAAGACCTGATATTATGTATGCTACATGTCTATGTTCTAGATATCAGGCTAAACCAAAGGTCAACCATCTGATCGGGGTCAAGAGGATTTTTCGTTATCTGAAGGGTACACCCACACTTGGATTGTGGTATCCTCATGATGATGACTTTGAGCTTACCGCGTATAGTGACTCGGATTACGGGGGCTGCAAGATGAACTACAAGTCTACATCAGCGGGATGTCAATTCTTTGGGAGAAGATTAGTTACCTGGCAGTGTAAGAAGCAGACATCGGTTGCATTGTCAACCTGTGAAGCCGAATATGTTGCTGCTGCAAGTTGCTATTCACAAATCATCTGGATTCAACAGCAAATGCGGGATTACGGTTTAAAATTCTCATCTACTCCTATTTTTGTTGATAACTCTGCTGCAATTGCAGTAACTAAAAATCCGGTTCAACATCCTAAGACCAAACACATCGGTATTAAATACCATTTCATAAGAGATTGCTTTGAAAAGAACTTAATTGATGTGGTTAAAATTAATACTGATTTTCAACGCGCTGACCTCTATACTAAAGCCTTTGATAAACCACGTTTTCAATATTTGTTAGAGGTCAACGGCGTTAAAAAGAAAAGTGAGGTAATTCCTGATGATGATAATGTGTAGTCCGATGTAGTTTAGTTAAAGTTTATTTTATTTTATCTCATTTGTTTTATTTTCGTCTGTTTATTTAAACTCATGTTATTTTGCTGTTTATTAAAATCCTAAAATAATTAAACCAGAAATGATTTTAGTATTTTAGGGGGAGAATATGTCAGCAAGTTAACATTAAAAAGAAAATAAAAATAAAAATAAAAAAAAATAAGGGAGAAGGAGTAACTAGCTGATATAAGGTAGATTGTGTCTGTGATACCGATTCAATACCTTTGGAAAATGATAGTACACAGGAACATATCAAGAGGGACTTTAAAAGTTTAAGTTTTGGAAAGATGCATAAGTTCAAAGTATAAGTCTGTGTAGTGTAAGCAATACAAAAAGGGAAGATGATAGAAAACTGGCAACTCCTAAGGTGACACAAAGAAAGTAGACTTAGAGGCTGCTAGACCACAAATGATATGTTGGTAGATTCAAGACAATAGACAATTAGACCTGATTGGTGATCTCAAGATCAAACTAAGACGTTCAACTGACTGTGGGCTTTCATCTTATCACTGGTTAACACAATCAAATATATTCCAATAAGGGGTAATGAGCAATTAAACGCCACAAATGTGTGCGGATGACCATAATTAGAGCAAAGCAAGAAAAAATTGAAAGACAAATGCAATAAAGCTAATGACTCATGTTGTTGGTGCACTTTGTGTAAAATAAAATAAGCTGCTCTACCAAGGAGATAGGTTGTGTGCCTCTCTGCTGTGCGATGGCACTGACCTGAGGATAAGCATAACCTAGATATTCTAGAATTCATTGTTGTTTGCTGCCTCTCTGCTGTGCGATGGCACTGACCTGAGGACAGGCTTCTCTTTGAAAGCTCTAAGAATAGTCTCTTCTTGTAATAATACCCGTAGACCGCTCAAAAGCTCCTGAGGAATGTTGATTACCATATAAGTGTGGGATCCACAAATGTTAGTTGAAATAATTAAACCTAAAGAAGTCACCAGTCTGTGTCAAAAGTCTGTGTATGGATTTAAGTGGACATACATACTGACAATCATTGTGGCTACATGCTCAAAGGTTAAAATCAATGTGAAAATCTAAGAGTTTCAGTATGATTTCCTTAAGTTGCTAACGACTCTGGATGAACACCGAGAATTTGAGCATCTAAAGTTTTAATAACTAGTCCCAAATGATTTGAATTGCCTGTATGATTCCAAAATTGAATTGGTCCAGATATGATCAATCTAAGTTGAAGCTATCTGCTCCTGAACCAAATCCCGAAGATATCAATCTCTGGATTTATCTCTCACAAAAAGCCAAAAAAAATATGTCTGTTTATGTAATTAGTTTAAGTTCTTAAATTAGTTAGTCGTTTTAATTTTAATTTTAGTCGTGTGTCGGGCTACATCAGGAAAATCAGAAGGAATCAACTCACTAAAAGGGTCATGTCTGAGATGACCATATGTGCTTTGAAAGGTTAAAATAGTCACGTCTGAGGTGACAAAGTGTTTTAAAAGGATCATGTCTGAGGTGATCAAAATGTTTTCAAGATAAAAATGGTCATGTTTGAGGTGATCAAAATGTTTTCCAGATAAGATGATCATGTCTAAGATGATCAAAGGTTCATAATGTTAATTTCATAAAGTTAAAAGGGGTTTTAAGTGTAAATTGGTCAAAATGGCAGAAAATTAACTAAGTATGACCCATTCGCACGAATGGACCATACGTATGGACTAACCATACGAATGGAGTCCATTCGCACGAATGAACTATGAGTATGGACCATCAAACCGAATGGCCCATACGATTAGTCCAGTCGGAGGCTTAAGTGCGAACGAGTGAGTCAGTCGCACGACTGAACTTCAGTCGGATGACTGGAGAAGGGCGACTGACCCAATCGCACGACTGAGTCCCACTCACACGACTGAAAGGTGCGTATGAACTCAGTCGCATGATTGGATCTAGGGTTGGTATAAATAGAGGAGGAGTCGGTCGCAGAGACTCATCACCCTCAAATCACCCCTAAATCGCACTCCCTACCGTTACGCTGCCAAAATTTTATTTGCCCTAGTTTTACCTTTGATTGTGATTCACTGACGTTCGCCATTCATCATACAGGTAGTTTGAAGTCTTCTTTCACCAAAAACAGAAGGATTGGAACCCTGATTTGGTTATTCGACTGTGAAACTTGAACCGAGACAAGAAAGCCCTAATAACCTATTAAAACCAAGCAAAACGTTAAAATTAAGTCAAATAGGTTATTAGTAACGAGAATGCGAGTCTAATGAACCGGTTAATTGGGTTAAAAGACTTAGTTGTTGAAGTTTCGAACGATTGGCGACTGAACAACTGAGACAGGCGACTGGTCGTCCGGATGAACTTCAGTCGCACGACTGAAGGGGGCGATTTACTTAACCGCACGACTGAACCATGCGAATGAGACTCAGTCGCACGACTGGTGTAACCGCATAAGAGTACATGCGAATGAGACTCAGTCGCACGACTGGTGTAACCGCCATAAGAGTACATGCGCATGAGTCCAGTCACACACTCAGTCGCACGACTGTCTTCAGTCGCACAACCTCAATCGTATGACAAAGACATTCTACTCAAAGTTTAAGTGTTTCATTATACTTTTAGCCAACGAACTAATGTTTATATTGTTATGTGTTACAGATGGCGAGTCGATGGAACATGAGCACCAAGCATAACATATGTGCTCATCTGGATTTGACATCCAGGAACGCAGCTGACTTCGCAGGCATCATTACATTTCTGTTGAGATCCAGGATCGCTCATGCTATCTCTACACCATGCACGGTATAGATCAGTGCAGCAGGCCTTCTGGGAAGGCGCGATTGTTGATAGATCCTCTGCGCCTCATTGCATCAGGAGTTCGATTTCGGTGAGTTATTACCATATCAGAGGAGGATTTGAGGATTGTTCTACAGTTAGGAGATGATGCTGATTGTCCTACTCGTCTACACCCCCTCACTGTCAGAGGATGCTTTATGAGAGCCAAGTACTCTGGGACATCAATGCGGGGGTACTCAACCCTCTGTCCCCAGTTCAAGTATCTTGCGCATGTTCTGCTGAAGTGCATAGCGTCGAGGAAGGGAGGATTTGATGAGCTGTCGGATCAGATCCAGAACGCTTATGCAGCACTGGTGCTGAACCACCCGTTCAGCTTCTCCAAAATGATCTTCACCTACCTGGTGGAGAACATTGAGGGGAAAGGGAAGGAAGGCTTCTGTATGTATCCGAGGTTTATACAGATGATTATTGATCAGAAGCTTCCCTCCCTGCCAAAGGAGAAGGAGGATGCTGTAGTGCTAGAGGTCATGGATGACATACGCTAGGCGGATGAAGGTATACAGGGGGAAGCAGGTGAAACCCCCTGTCAGGAGGTTGTTTGGCATCTGGCCCGTGCTGACTATGTGGCGCCAGCCAAGAGAAAGTGGCGCCACGATGACAGTGATTCAGATGTCGAGCATATTGCTATACCAGAGATTGACTCAGATGATGATGATAGCGGCGACGCCGGGGATGATATGCCTGCTCCACCTAGAGGCACTGATTCAGACGTTATTCCACCGGGGTCTGCCACTGCCGGAGAGGTTGCTGAGATGGCGGTTTCCATCAGGAGTTTGTAGCTGGTGATCAAGAGGAGGAGGAGTCTGATGAGGAGCCCCTCACTAGGACTGTGGGAAGCAAAGTTGTTCCCACAGACCACGGGCTTAGGGTGGTTGGTGAACACCCTCGGGACTCCTCAGAGAGAGAGACTGACCCGAACTATGTTCCGGGTTCAGTGAGCAGAGCTGCAGGGGGAGCATCCACTTCCACCGGGACTAGGAGGAAGCGGATGGCTCAACCCCATGGATTGAAGAAGAAGAAGCGTCACCTGACCTTCGTTACCACTGCTGCCACTACTTCCACCACCACAGCTACCACCACTACCACCACCACTGACGTACCACCCATCACCACAGCCACCACATCCACTACTTCCACTACCACATCCACCACCTTACCTACCACCACTGTATCCTTCCCATCCACCACCAGACCATTCACACCTACATCACCAGCACCAGCCTACCGACCCATATTCACCACTGCCACTGCCACAACCACCTCACATCATGCTGGACCCTCAGCCCAGCCACCACATGTTTATGGATCTACTCTACCTCACATCGGGGTAGAGGAGCAGCTGTCGGCGCTTAACCGTATGGTGATGCGCCTGCTCGCTGCAGATGAGGAGAAGGCGGCGCAGATCCGCCAGCTGACCGACCTGACTGCTGCCCAGTCTCAGCAGATGGCAGAGCATGCTCGGGTGATAGACCAGCAGAACCAGCTAATCGATGCTCAGAGAGTCGAGGTGTCCCAACTCCAGGACCAGCAGGCCCAGTCCGTCAAACGTATAGAGGAGTTGGAGACGACCAACAAGACGATTATGCTGAGGTTAAAGGGGTCGAAGGATGAGCCCTTGAAGCTAAAGGAGGGTGACGGGGATGATGGAGATGGTGATGATGAAGATGATGATGATGATGAGGAAGATGATGATGATGAAGAAGAGACTGAGGAAGAAAGGACAGAAGGTAGAGATGATGATGACGAAGCAGAAGGAGGGGATGCGGCTGCATCGGCCTCTGCTTCTGGTCAAGAGCGAAGATCTAAGCATCGACAGGACCAGTCATCGACCACTTCTGCTCCTCCGAGCGACACGCCCATGATTCAAGACAAAAGTACAGATTAGATGTCTTATGTATTTATTTATTTTGTATTTGAATCATGTAATGAAAAACAAGTGTGTTAAATGTTTATATATTAAGTTGATATAATTCCGTTTGATTACTTACTAATGGTTTATGTGTTAAATGTTTAAATCAAACAGATCCAAACTTTCAAAGGGATGAGTTTGACTTTGCTCCCCTTCAAATGGTCAAGACTCAATTAACCATGATTCTTGATCTGCAAGGGATTGTGAGACGGTCTGTGAGTTATACCCCTGAAGAAGGGGAAATAATTCATGACCTATCTGATGAGCAACTGGCAGAGATGTTCAGACTCAATCCTGATGAAATAGTCAAGGATGCTCCAACAGTTGATTCAACCGGTGATGAAGAACTAAATGACGTTGATGAAGTTGAGGTTGAAGATATTACTGCAGAAGAGTACCCTCAGTATGCTGACACCGAGGGTAATGTGGTCCCCAATCTGGGTGAGTCCCTAGTCAGTGATACGTTTGAGGTACTAGACAAGATGGAGCAGGAAACCGAAAAGACTGAAGGAACAGCCCAAGCCTCCAATGATGATGTAGACATTCGCAAGGCTGAGTGGGCTGCCTGTTTTGAAGAAGTAAGAGCCCAGCGTGCTGCACCAAAGAAAGATGCCTACACCAAGCTCTACAGAGTCAAGAAACACCATAAGGTGTCAGGCAGGATTATTGCATGGGCTTATTTTGATGACCTTAATGCGTATGCAGTTAAGAGGGAGCAGGGCATAGAGTACTTCAGGTTCCCACATGATCTGAAGACTCTACCTGGTTTTGAGCTCAACCAGCTGGCTAAACTAAAGCTGCTGTATGCTGACCCAAGAAAGATGTCAGGCTGGTTCGAGGCTGCCTTGAAGAAGGAGTACCACACCAGATGGGTTAACTTCAGACCACAACAGCCTACGAGGTACATAAGAAGGTCTGAGGTTGATGCCATTACTGGCAGACCCAAGATTGTGTTGAAGTGGAGTCCTCCGCGCACTATGTCGAGAATCCCTCTCAGGGAAATGCCACAGGACTTCACTCCACACTTCAAATGGTGGTACTATGATTGGAGAACCGCTGAAGCTGTCATAGTTCTGAATAAAGAGGGCCAAATGGATACTATCAGGGTATTCGACCCGATGTGGCTAACCAACTTGTCTGCTAATGATGTCTATACATTATACAAGTGGCCACTGTTCTATGACACACAAGACATTGTACAAGCCCTCCAGTTCCAAAACGTTATACGACTTTGCTTTGCGTTTGAGATACACGCAAGAGTCACTAAAGAGGAGAAGTACAAGAAGTATAAGGAGGTGATGCAGAAGACAAGAGATTAGATAGATCTAGGTCCAAGGGGGAGTTTGTTGATGCATGTATGTCCCTAGATCATGAGTTGTAATGTAATAAATCTTGTCTGTCTGATTATGATGTAATAGTATTGATTAATGAAATGATATGAATTGTTTGTTACTTGTGATGTTTAATATTTCATTAATGAGTCGTGATTGAATTGATTGGGTTTATGATTGTTTGAATGATTGCACATTATGTTATATTAATTAAAACATTCAAACTTAACTTAATGAAGTTCTCATGCGAATGGCCCATGCGAATAGACCACACGCATGAATAACTTCATACGATTGACTCAATCGCACGACTAAACCAAGAGACTGGATCAGTCGTATGATTGACACATAAGATTGACTCAATCGCACGACTGAACACTCAGTCGTGCGGATGAATCAACCGCATGGTTCAATCGCACGACTGAACCATACTTATGGCCCAGTCGCACGATTGAACAATACTAACCTATAAATAGACCCAATTCGTGGAAAAACGTAAGCATTCATCCCATTACGATTCCAGACGTACCCTAGCCGTCCAGAAGCCTCCCAAATCGTTCTCCAAGTTCACAGAACACATATCGGTTCCTAATCGATTTCTGACGTTGAATTCAATTCTTGATTGATTCTTCGTGTGTTCTCACTGATTGGATCGCCAATCAAATAGGATTCCGCACTATTTGAGTTGGTTTAACACGCTAATCACTAGGTATTTCGTTCAAATACCAGGTCCTAACAAAAGTCATTACAGACACAGAACCTGGGAGTTCTTCAGAGAGTATGGACATTGAGGACTCACCATCCTCACTTGCAATTGTGCATACTCAGCAACTTCCTCAAGTTCACACTAATGTGGACTCTATAGACTCTATCATCAGGAGTCTCTTTGAGGAAGGTATACCAAGGGCTATGTCATCCCCACCTCAAGGAATTTCAAACTACATTATTGGGTGGAGGTATGATGCTGATAGAAGAGCCCTCATTCTTCACAGAGTTCAAGGGGAACAAGAAGTAACCTTGAACTACTATGAAGGTCTTGATCTGGTCAACATGCCACTTGTCAATCCAAGCAAATCAAGACAAGCTGACAGGTTGGCACTCAGAATTCAAGATAGAATTACTGAAGAGTTCAGCCTAAGAAGGAGACAAAGGCAATCAGGTAATGTCATTGGTCAACTGGATGCTAAGGCAGACCCTGAGATTAGCTTTAAAGGGAAAACCTTGGCTGAGGGCCCAGTGATAGAGCCTGAGAGCCCTGTCACACCAACAACTGCTTCAGAAATTCATTCCCTTGGTGAAACACCTGCTGGTGAGGGTGTCTCACAACCTCTCTCTGGCCAGAGCATGGATGTTACACCAAGCAATGAAGGCCAAACCTCTATCCACCCTGAGTCACAAAGGTCTGTGGGTGACAAAGGGATAAGGATTTTGACTCCTGGGGAAATTGAGGAGGAGGAGAGAGAGAGGAAGAGGAAGCTAAGGGGAGAAAGTTCCTCTGGGTCTTCAGGTTTTATGCAAGCTGCAATCAGGGCTGCTCCCAGACCAAACACTCAAGATGATGAGTTGAGGGCAGTCAGGATTACTTATCTGTAGACCAGGAACTTTGACATAGATGAGATTATTTCTCTCCCTTTAGAGCACCTAAATGAACTGGCTGACATGGAAGTGTCAAGAGAGATGAAAGAAAAAGAGGATGCAAGGTTACTTCTCCAATTCAAAGAGGAGAAGAGACAGAAAAGACTCTACAAGCATGCTCCTACTCTCTCCCCAGTTCAAGAAATCCCTGTGCAAGAGACTATGGCTTCTACACAAGAACATCAGGTAGACAAAGAAACAGACAGACAAAACATGATCAACTACCTGAGTGCACAGGTCTCTACCAGACATCTGCAATTCTTCCCTTGTCCTTTGAGTACATTGAGTTTGAGTATCTCAAACAGCTTGAACTTCAAGTGCTCAAAGAACAAAAAGCTACAAAGAGAAAGATGAGGGAAGAGGCTGCAAAGTCAAGAGCCATCATCCAAAAGAGTATGAAGAAGCCTGCTGACTGACAAAGGATGATGAGCTTCTTGAAGCTGTATGGATTCTCTGGAAGGAGACTTGGCCCTATGTCTCTATCCACAATAGATGAGCATATCAGGGTAATCAAGCAGAAGATCAAGAGTGGAGAGCTGATTGACTTACACTCTCCTCCAAGTCAAATCCCACTTGAAGTGGAGGTTAAGGTTAAACAACCTGAGACAACACAACCCGGACCTCCTGCTGAACCTCAGAAAGCTTCATCTTCTGATCCACAACAGGGTCAAACTCCCTCTCCTTCTAAACCTGTGAGGGAGGAACACCCAATTGAGAAAGACAAGGATGATCAACAAGGTGCTGCAGACCAGTCTTCTCAGTTAAAGTCTTCTAAGAGGAAGAAGAGGATGGCTTCTAAACCAAAGTCTAAGAAGAAGAAGCCTAAATCATCTACCTCTACGCCTCAGGCTGAGTCAGATCAACTTGAGGAAGTGCATGAAGAGGTAGCCCAATCAACTCCAATTCAATGGCTCCTCTTGCAGCTAAGACACCCATCTTATCCTGGACCTTCTCTACCAATCCAGAAAGATGGCATGTGATCAGAGATCAAGGTGTTTAGAATGTCTATACATGGCAAGACATAATCAACTTACCTCTGCATGATCTC
The DNA here is from genome assembly GCA_025215565.1 of Flaveria ramosissima. Taxonomy (NCBI): domain Eukaryota; kingdom Viridiplantae; phylum Streptophyta; class Magnoliopsida; order Asterales; family Asteraceae; genus Flaveria; species Flaveria ramosissima. The sequence continues at coordinate 56,401,933 of CM046035.1, read as the reverse complement.
TTTGAGATGAGAAGATACTATGAGAGTCTGAATGATCCTGACCATCTAATGAAGAAGGGTATGGTCATCATTGTGCTGAAGACTACAAACATCTGAAGATCTTCTAAATGTTTTGGTAGCATCAGCTTAGGGGGAGTTTGTAAGGATTCCTATAAGTCTGATGCAGTCAAAACATCCAAAGTCTCTCTGCAAGCAATGCACCAAAGAACTGAAGTAGAAGTGCTTTGGAAGTTTTACACCATGCACTAGAAATATTCTAAGTGTAAAATCTTCCGAAGCCAAGACCAATATCTTCCGAAGCCAAAAGTGAAGTCTTCCGAAACTTCAGAGACAAAGTCTTCCGAAGCCAAAAAGTTAAGACAGATTTCTTCCGAAGACTTTTAGAGATATGCCTTTATCTGATGTACTTTACCATAAAGCTGGACCACCTTTCCGCTGCAACTCTGTGAAGTCACCAACTTACATGAGTTGGTGAAAGGTTCATGTTTTGGTAACTGTACATTAAGGTCTTGAGTCCATGCTTTCTACTTTATATACTTTTATCCTTTTTGTAATATATTAGGATGTGAGCTATGGCATGTCATAGTCACAAGTCAAAAGGCAGATATGCCTTTTGACTCTACAATTGATTTTGTTTGTGTCCAATTGTATCCAGCTGGCTTTCAAAGTATAGCTGGCTGTAGGTTGTAGTATAAGTATTCCATGTTCTAGTATCTTTCTTTATGCTTTGTAACACTTGTAATAGAGCTTGAGAAAGCAATATACTGCATCCTTGAAACCCAATCTCTTGTGTTCTCTTGTTCTGTCTCTTACTCATTACTTGTGTTGTTAGTATCATACTTGTGGTTAATCCAGTTTACTGTTTGATTAAAGTTTGGTTAATCTCCTCTTTGTGTTGTTGTGTTATAAGTGACCACCCTTCACCGGTCCTGCAAGGAGAGTGTTAGAACATTTAACTGATCAAATAAGGAACCAGGTTTATATAGAAGATACTAAGAACACAAGTGAGTAATGAGACATAACAAAAGAACAAGAACAAGATAATTATGGTTTTCAAAAATGATATATATTGCTCTCAAGTTTTATTACAAGTGTTACAAAGCATGAGTTAAAATACAAGAACCTGAGATACTTTATACTACATCATACAACCTGCTATACTTTGAAAGCCAGTTGGAAACACTAATCTGGACAACAAGATCAATGTAAAGTTAAAAGATAGATTGCCTTTTGACTAGTGACTATGACATGTCATAGCTTACATCCTAATGTATTACAAAAAGGATAAAAGGTACAAATTAAAAAGTTACAGACTCTAAATTTAATCTACAGTTGTAAAAGCATGGAACTTTTCACCAACTTCTCATGTCGTAAAGATCATGCAAAGGAAGATCAAGCATGTCTTGCCAGAAATAGACATCTTGACCTTCTTGATCACTGATGACATACCATCTGTCTGGATTTGCAGCAAAAGTCAAGGACATGATGGGTCTTCCAGTTGCAAGAGGCTCTACTTGTGTTGGACTTGGTGGACTAGCCTATTTTTGAGCCACCTCAGGATGCTCTGACTCATCCTGAGGTGTGGAGGTAAATGCCTTGGACCTCTTCTTCTTCTTAGTGTCCCTCTTTATGGCCATCCTTTTTCTCCTCTTTGAAGACTTTAACTAAGAAGACTGTCCTTCAGTACCAGGTTATTCTTGTGTGTCTTTCTCAGTTGTGTCCTTTTACCTCACAAGTTTAGAAGGAAAGGGATCAGGACCCTATTGTGGACTAGAAAAAGAAGTTGATGTGGTCCAGCACTGGGTCCAGGTTGTGTTGTCTCTTAGGGTTCAACCTTAACCTCAACTTCAGGAGGAGCTTGACTTGGTGGACAATACAAGTCAACAAGCTCTTCCCTTTTAATCTTTTGCTTGATCACTATAATGTGCTCATCCATAATGGATAGACATTGGAACAAGCCTCCTTCCAGAGAATCCATATAGCTTCAAGAAGTTCATCATCCTCTGCCTATCAGCAGACTTCTTTTGGCTCTTTTGGATGATGGCTCTTGACTTTGCAGCTTCTTCCCTCATCTTTCTCTTAGCAGCCTTTTGTTCTTTGATAACTTTTTGCTCTAGCTACTTAAGATACTCGACTTCAATAAACTCATATGATAACGGAAGAAGTGTAGATGCCTGATAGAGGCCAGTGGCACTCAGGTAGTTGATCATGTTTTTTCTATCAACTTCCTTGTCTACCTCATGTTGCTCACATACCATAGCCTTTATCTCAGGACTTTTTTGAACTGGAGAGAGGGTAGGAGCATGCTTATAGATCCTTTTCTGCCTCCTTTCTTCTTTGATCTTGAGGAGCAACTTTGAATCCTCTGCTTCATCCCTCTCCTTTAACAGCTCTAAGTCTGCCAGTTCATTAAGTTCTTCTAAGGGAAGAAATATTAGTTCATCTAGATTGTAGTTCCTGGTCCCCAAGTAGTTTATCCTGGCTACCCTCAACTCATCATCTTGAGTGTTTGGCTTGGGGGCAGCCTGATAGCAGCTTCCATGAAGCCTGGGGACCCACTTAAACTCTCTCCCCTTAGCTTCCTCTTCTTCTCTCTCTCTCTCTCTCTCTCTCTCTCTCTCTTTCTTTCTATCTCTCTCTCTCTCTCTCTCTCTCTCTCTCTCTCTCTCTCTCTCTCTCTCTCTTTCTTCCTTCTCAATCTCCTCAGGAGTCAGTTTCTTTTTCACTTTGTCACTCACAGGCTTTGGTGACTCAGGGTGGAGAAAGCTTTGGCTTTCATTGCTTGATTCAACAATCAAGCTCTGGCCAGAGAGAGATTGTGAAGCACCTTCACCAGCTGGTGCCTAACTGAGGGTAATAAGTGCTGAAGAGGTTCATGTCTCAAGGTTCACAGGTTCAACTACTAGGCCTTCAGTCAAGGATTCCCTTCGAAGCTAATCTTAGGGTCCACCTAAACATCCAGTTTACCAATAGTTTTACCTGCTAGCCTCTTTCTATATAATTTGGATCTCAGCTTGAACTCTTCTAGCACCCTTTCTTGAATTCTATCTGCTAACCTTGCAACTTGCATGTTTTGACTTGGGTTGGTAAGTGGAAGGTCAATCAGATAGGTGCTCTCATAGAATCTCAGGTTGGAGAAGTTAAAGATTTCTTGTTGCCCTTAAGATCTAGAGATTACCACAACTCTTCTATCAGTGTCATACCTCCATCCCATAATTGGATTCTCAGAGTGATGAGATGGGGTAGGCATAGCTCTTGGAATAACCTTCTCAAACAAACTCTTTAGGAGTTAGTCCACATCAATATGGATTTGAGGAGGTTGCTGAGTATGGATAATTGCAAGTAAGGGTGGTGAATCCTCAATGTCCATACTTTATGCAGAACTCCCAGGTTCTGTGATTGCTTGGACTTTCTGCCCCTTTTGGTAGCATCACCCTCTTACGTAGGTGAGCTGGGTTAAGTCTATCACATCCACAGGTTCTTGTGTTCCTTGTTGAGTCATTCTCAAAGATCTCTCTGCTAGTTTTTTCTTGAGATCAAAAATCTCAAGTTACTGATCATGGACCTTTCGTTGCAAGGTAGTCACTTTGGATTCCAAGTGACTAACCTTGGAGACTAAAGATGTGCAGGTTTTAGTTAGTTGTTGCACCTTTAGACTCATGTTCCCCTCATCTTCATCAGAAGAATCATGGGAGGATGAGAGAATAGCACCTAAGTCTTCTTCCTTATCACTAGCACTTTGTTCTTGGATGCTAGATTTTCCCTACACCATGACATCTTCAAGTGAAGTGCTGAAGTGAGAGCCTCTTCCATATGGACCTTTTAAACTTGTTTAGGGAGATCCACCTCAATAGTAGGTGGATGATGTGGGCTACACGTGGCAGAGGCAGGAGTACTCATCTCTCCTTGAGCAGGGGAGGAGAAGAGATACTCATGGTCCTTACTAAAGTCCATGTCTTCATCATCATAGAATTTTAGGTTGGCAATGGGTTGGTTTAGATCTAGAGGATATGGACGGTAACTTTCCCTTGAAGGTTGTTTACTAGAGTTTTGAGACTCTAAGTGAAGGCTTAAGGCTGTTGGGGTTGTGAGCTCATCTAGCTGAGCATGTGGAACCTCAGCACTAATAATTGGTAAGATGGGAGCAGCTTGCTCCTCAGGGGAAGTGGGAGCTCCAGTGTCCACTTCCTCTGCATGGGTGGTGATATGGGGGCCTGCCAAGCTGGTAGCTTGTGCAGGGGTTCGTTTGGTTTTTTTGGTAGGTGATGGTTATTTGTGGCTGTGTGGGTTGTTAAGAAGTAGAAGGTGTGGGTTCAACACTAGCTGGTGTTGCTAGGTTGTCACCTTTAGCAATGAGCTCTAACATTTTTGGGACAAGGGCTATTTCTACCCCTAAGAAGCCCACAATTAGCTTTCTCATTGTTTTAAAGATGTCAGACTTCATCTGTCCTAATCTTAGAATACTACCTGTTCCCCTCAACTGTGAGCCTAGTTCACTGTTGAGAATGTGCTACACATATCTAGGGAACATGTAATATTCTAAGGAGTCCAAGTTTGCATGTAAAATAGTATATACAAATTATGAATTCCTGAACTTGACCCCTTGAACCATCCCATGGACTATAAAGGAAAGGTCCTCAGGAATCTGGTTCCATCCTTCATGCTTGTTAGATAAACTATGGATGACCACATGGAGGAGGTACTTCCATTGAGAGGAGACCTTTCCTTTCCAGAAGGTTCTGACTGAGAAGTCCCCTTCATAGCCCATCTGTTCAAAGGATTGGTTGATCGCAGATTCGGGAAAGGACAAATCACCTTCTACATCATCCAACTGGAGATGAGTGTTTATGGAGGCTGGAGTGATGAAGATTGTCCTCCTATGCATTGTGGCAGACAGTGCCTTCTCCCCATCCATGGTGACCTCTAGGCAGGTCCTCCAAAACTCCAATAGCTGATCCTTATAGAGTGGAGGATCTATGGTGAGGGAGGTGAAGTAGTTTGATAGAGTAAAACAACGGTAAACCTCTAAGAAACCTTGTTCTTTCTTAGAGTTCAACAGAGCAACTTGATTATGCTGCCTGTGAAGGTGCATGGAGAAATCAGGTTGTTTTCTACGGTCAGGGTTGGGCATTTTGAGGTAGCTTTGTTTTGAAGGAAGATAAGAACAAGGTCGGTTTGTGGATGAATTTAGGTTAGAGGATTTGCAGATGAAGACGATAGTGAAAGAGGGGGAACCATTGAGTGTATACATATGAAATGGATTTGAGATAAAGTTAATGCAAAAGGATAAACTTTGAAAGCCGAATATCGGTCCCACATCTGAAAAAGGTGCCCAAAAAGGTAGTTTTCTAGGAAGTCGAAAATCTTTCGAATGTATTTTGTCTTCGGAAGTTTTTATAAAACTTCCGAAGCCAATTTTGACTTCGGAAGATATTCCTGAGCTTTATGGAAATTTACGTCGGAAGAAAAAAAATACTTAGAGTATCTTCTCTTCTAAGACATATTTGGTTTCAGAAGAGATTAAAACTAGGAAGTTTTATTTTTAAGGGAATAAATATTTCAAGACTTAATTGGTTTAGGAAGAAAATTGTTCTTTAAACACATATAAGTACTTAGAAGCATATTTTTGCTTCGGAAGATATACCAAAATATCTTCTGAAGGTAAATTTCCTATAAGTAGTTATCTGATTTGATGACTTAATATTCTTCCGAAGACAATATTCATGTCTTCCAAAAGAAAATATGTTTATTATTTCCAGAATTCTAAGGAATATCATTTGAAAAAAATGTCTTCCAAAGTAAACTAGGCTTATGTAGGTGATAGTTTAGACAACTTAGGACACACATGTTTTAGAAATAGTCTTGAATTAAGTTTTAAGAAAATCTACTCAAAGTAAATCATCCTAATAGCTGATACAAGATACTTAAATTTCTTTTCATCAAAAGCCTTTGTGAACAGATCAACATATTGTTCATTTGTGTTAAATTAAACTAGTTTTATCAATTCTCATTCAAAATAATCTCTAATTAGATTATACCTAATGTGGATGTGTTTTGTCCTTGAGTGTTGCATAGGATTCTCCGTAATAGAGATAGCGTTGTTATTGTCTATGTGGATCGAAGTCTCCTTGAAGTTGAATCCATAGTCCAACATCTGATTCTGAATCCAAAGTACTTGAGCACAATAGCTAGCAGTAGCAATGTATTAAGCTTTAGCAGTTGTTGCAGACACACAAGATTGTTTCTTGCATTGCCATAAGACTATCCTTCCACCAAGGAAGAACAACCCCCAGATGTAGACTTTGAAGTCATGTTGCAGCGACCATAGTCACTATCTGTATAGGCATACAAATTGAAGTTAAAATTCTTTGGATATCAAAGGCCTAGCTTAGGAGCATCTTTGAGATATCTAAAAATCATTTTGACAGCAACTTGGTGTGACATATTAGGATTGACTTGATATCTTGCACAGATGCATGTAGCAAACATGATATCAAGCCTGCTGGCTGTGAGGTACATAAGAGACCCGATAATAGCCCTATAAAGATGTTCATCTACACACTTCCCCTCAAGATTAGGTCCAAGGGAGTGGTTTCTGGCTATGGATGTCTTTGCAACCTTACATCTAGTCATATTAAATCTTGTAAGTGATACTTTGACTGAATTATGAAGATGCCATTTTCAACTTGCTTCACTTGAATTCCTAGAAAGAAATTGAGTTCTCCCATGGCACTCATTTCAAATCTATTATTCATCAGCCTCTCAAAGTCTTTGTAGAGCTTTGGATTAGTTGACTCAAAGATAATGTCATCTACATACACTTAAACCAGCATTAAGTCATTCCCTATTCCTTTGATGAAGAGAGTCCCATCTATAGTACCCATCTTGTGGTCATGCTAACAGAGATACTGAGATAGTGTCTCATACTACTTCCTTGGAGCTTGGTGTAGCCCATAGAGAGCTTTATAAGCTTACATACATAATCAGGATGATCTGGGTCTGCAAAGCTAGTTGGTTGTCTGGCATACACCTCTTCATCAATCAGCCCATATAAGAAAGCACACTTGACATCAAGTTGGTAGACCTTGAAGTCCTTGGATGCAGCAAAAGCCAGGAATATCCTTACAGTTTCAAGTCTTGCCACAGGAGCAAAAACATTTGTGTAGTCAATTCTTTCTTCTTGTGTGTACCCTTGAACAACTAGTCTAGCCTTGTTCTTGATGACAAGTCCTCTATCATCCTTCTTGTTCCTAAAAACCCACTTGGTTCTTATAGTAGTCTTCCCTTGAGGAAGAGGACATAGGTTCCAAACCTTTTTCCTTTTGAATTAAAGTAGCTCCTCTTACATTTCTTCAACCCAACTTTCATCCTTCATAGCCTCATCGACATTCTTTGGCTCTATCTGCGACAAGAAACAAGAGTATAGACAAGCATTTTTGTCATGGGTTTGTCCTTTTGTTCTCACCCCTTTGTCAACATCTCCAATGATGTTTGTGGTTGGGTGTGACTTGTGGATCCTAAGTTGAGGGATCACAACAAGTTGATTAGATAGATCTAAATTTGTGAAGTTTAAATATGGCAATGAGGTGTCACCCACCACATCTACACACTTATCAAGAGAGGCTTGATCCAATGAGTGTGTAACATCATTGATGTTGTCTTCTATGGAGTGGTTATCAGCATCAAGAAATTCTTTATCACTGTCACCACCACCATTTCCTCCTACATATGAAGCTCATTATTTGAGTTTTGAGCCTCTGAGCTGGAATTTACAGGCACCTCAGATGTATCAACTGGATTAGGCATGATTGTGATGATAGGAACTCCATCTGTAGGGTTAGTTACTCCGGAAACTGAAGTAGTATACTTGCTTGGTCTTCTTAGCTCAAATCTTGGGTCAGGATCTCCTGTTGATAAGATATCTATAGATCCTAAAACATTCTCACAAAATTTGTTAAAATAGTTAGTAACTAAATCAAGATCAAATAGGCAATCAGGACCAGAACCTTTCACACTGGGAGTGTGCTCATTGAATGTCACATTGACTGACTCTTCAACTACTCAAGTTCTGAGATTGTATACTCTCTAAGCCTTAGCTTGGGAAGAGTATTCAATACAATGTACATCACCTGACTTCTTATCAAATTTTCCTACTTGATCCTTGGTATTTAAGGTAGTGCAAGGACATCCAAATGATCTGAGAAAACCAATGAAAGGTCTCCTTTTGTGGCACAACTCATAAGGAGTCTTACCATGAGTCTTAACTACTAAAACTCTGTTTTGCACATAGCAGGCTGTGTTGACAGCATCTGCCCAGAAGGTGATGGACAGTTTAAAGTCAGATAACATGGTTCTTGTAGCTTAAATAATGTCTTGATTCTCCTCTCGGCAACACTATTTGTTGAGGAGTCCTGGGAACACTATATTATCTTGTAATACCCTTTTCATCAGTGTCAAGGATTCAGTTGTTGAGTTCAGTTCCTTGATCACATCTTATGGTCTTGACCTTGTGATCACATTGATTCTTAACTTTTAGAATGAAGTTCTTCAAGATCTCATGAGTCTCATCCTTAGTTCTAAGGAAAAAGACCTAAGTGAATCTTGTAAAGTCATATGTGATCACCAAACAGTATAAGATCCTTCCTAGATTCATTACACTTATGGGGCTAAAGAGATCCATGTGTAATAAGTGTAAGGAAGTAGTGATAGAATTATTTTCCTTTGGTTTGTGAGACACCTTGCATTGCTTCCCCTTCAGGCATGCAACACAGAGATCATCACTTGTAAACTCTTCTTTGGCATTCTAGTTACCAAATCATCCTTAATCAATTTATTCATGTTCTTAAAGTTTACATGGCACATTCTTTTATGCCAAAGGAAAGACTCATCACTATTTTCTATAGACTAAAAGCAAGAAACTTCTCCTGAGGGAGATGTTTCCTACAAATCCATCTTGTACTATGCTCTTAAGGAATGACCACCCCAGGCTTGAGAACAATGCGCTCATGCTCAGTGAAGAGCACATTATGACTCTGATCACAAAATTGGGATACACTTAGTATATTGTACCCAAGCTTCTTAACAAAGTTTAACTTTTCAATATTGAGCTTACTATTTGTGACCCTTCCCCTTCCAGTAATGTAACCTCCTGCATCTTCTCTAAAAGCAACTAGCCCTCTATCATTTTTCTCAAAGTTTTGAAGCAAAGAGCCATTGCTTGTCATGTTCCTTGAATAGCCACTATCAATGATCCATATATTCCTCTTGGTCTTTAGTTGTTCCTGCACAAAAAGGAGATGGTTAATTACATTTGAAAACCCAAGCCTCGTTGGTCTTAGGCTTGTTAAAATGAACTGAAGACAACGCAATAGTAATTGATCCTATGTTAAGACTTTGAGGATCATTTGCTGTTGTAGTTAAAGAACTTTCAATCACTTAAAGATCTTGCTTTCACTGTAGCAAGCTTTAGTGCTTTAGAAGCATTCCTTTCTTCCGAGACCAATTTTTTTCGAAGGCAAGTTTTTTCTTGTCTTCATTTCCATTTTGGAGCTTCCGAAAGGAAGAGATTTTCCTTCCGAAGCTTTCTTCTTCTGTTTCTTCTCAGAAGTCATTTTTTGGTCATGTGGACAGTACTTTTGTGATTGTAGATACAATCCTTCGCAAAACGAGAAGTACTACCACACATGATGCAATCAACTAACTTTCTTCTAAGACCTTTTGATGATAGAAAGTTGAGCTTGATCACTTTCCATCTCCATCTTCATCTTCTCAGATGCTGCAGCAAGCTTCCTAGGGTGAGGCTTGCTCTTCCAAGTGGATGGTTCAGGTTGTGTAGCTGTGGTAGATAGCTAATCAGCCTTTTCTCCTTCACAGGGATGAGTAGGATATGAACTAGAACTCCTGGTACTAGAGTTCTGAGTTGAGTCATTAGTCTTCACCACTTTAAATCCTGCAGAGATAAAGACCTGTTTTTGCTTGGAGTTAAAAGTGGCCTTGATCTCTTGAGCCTTCTTTGATCTTTTTTTGGCTGCTCTGATCAAGTTTTTCCTCTTAGATTTTGTCATCCCTAGTTTCTTCCTCTCCTCAGGAGAATAGTGACCCTTGTTAGGATGATCTTCTTCACTCATTTCAGATCCATCCTTTATCTCCTATTCATCTCTTCTTCAATAGGGTCTATGGGGGGAAGCTCATCTTGAGAAGTTCCACACCTAGGAGATCTTACAGATAGTAGAGTGTGTGGAGGAGCTATCTCAGTAGATCCTAGTCCCTGCTTGTTTTAATAACACAATTTTGCATGCAAGGATGAGGATATCATGTCTGTGAAGGTCTCTTCTTCAAGAACACATTTCTCTGCCCTGGCCTTGCTGATCATAAGCTCAGCCTAGCATTCAGTTAACTTAGTGATGAGGTCTTTGATCTGAGTCCTGTAGTTAGTATGTTCATGCTTAAGAGTGGATATGGTTTTTTCTAAATCTTCTATGTGAAGTTTATAATTATTTTCAGCTCTTTTGAAATCAACTTTTAAGATGTTTAAGGACTTAAGATTGGATCTCATCTTTAAGTTGTAGGACTTATATCTATTAACTTTAGCAATGCATTCTGGGGTACAAAGATGTTCCAATACCTTGGCTTCTTCATGATCAGCCATCAGTGCTTGGTTTGGAGATGCATTTTCAACCTGGAAACTCCAATCAAAGCCTCCTTCTTCAACAGCAACTGCAGCTTGCTGCTTGGGCTTCTCAGTATGTGGAGCTCCCTTAGTGTAGTTTGGCCTGAGTTGTGCTTGGCCACCATTTGTCCTTGGTGCCTTGCACTCTCTAGCAAAATGTACCATTTGGTTACAGTTGTAATACTTCACTTTGCTTTTATCCAGCCTAAACTTTTCACTAAATACATTGCTAGGAAACTTCCTCCCTATCCACTTGTAAAATTTCTTATCTCTATGAGTGACAATAGCCATCTATTGGACTATCTCCATGTACTCCAGGTCATCTGGATGGATACAGTCTAAATCTTCAAGGGTGAAGAGAAGTTGCTTGTGCTTTCATCAGTAGACACAAAGGCTTGTGATGAGCTTGTCTCTTGGAATGGGCTTCCTTGGATGTAGCTCTCCCTTAGTGTCTCTGGGAAGGTGATGAAAGGACCCTTTTGTGAGTAGTCAGGGTAGCAGATAAGATGATGTTGTGGTTCTCTACAATCCCTTTCAACCATATGAAGGGTTGAACTCTGCTGATTGTTGGAGTTACCAGATGGATTTTCGCATGTTCATCTCCATCTGGTAGCCACTGAGAATACTATATAACTCAGTGAGAGTGAGGGTCTTCAGGTTCTCAGTCCTCTTAATGACCACACAATAATGTGTCCAATGTCTCGGAAAAGAGGACATGAACTTTGCAGGATCGGGTTTGTCACTTAAACACTTGGATTTCTCTCAAACTCACTTATATAACACTCAAATCAGATGAAGTAGAGTCTTTTATAAGAGTTGATAATAATATAATAAGTAGCAAAGAACACACACAAATAATTTTCAAGGCACTTGTATATATTACTTCTCAACTCAAAGTATTACAAGACTCTTACAAGCATGGAACATGAGTTACAATGAGAAACTATATATACTAGATCCTACAGCTGGATATACTTTGATACCAGCTGGAAACCTAAGACTTATAGCATATACTATAATGCTAAAGTTAAGGTATCTTAGATAAAGTATTATCTAAGATATGGTAGTCATGACATGTCCATGACTTACCTTTTGTCACCAACTTTACTAACTTATAAAGGTAAACAGTGGAATAAAGTATGGTCAACTACATGGCTTTTAAGAAAACGCCATACAATATCTCAGATGTCTGCAGCGGAGTGTTAGAGGTCTGCAGTGGAATAAAGTATGGTCAACTACATGGCTTTTGACATAAGTCCACTGATAATAGTAGTGTCTTCCGAAGGTAAGTTGGCTTCGAAAGAACAAGTTCTTCCAAAGCCACTTATACTTCGAAAGAGGCTTCTATACTTCCGAGGCTTGAGGACTTCTTTCATACTTCGGAATTTGACTTCTGATCTATCACTCTAAGTCTTGATCTTCGGAAGTAAATACTTTGTCTTCGGAAGTTGGAGTTTTCCTTTGGAAGTTAGTTTTACACTTTGTCTTCGGAAGAGCTCCTTTTTCCTTCGGAAGTTCCATACTTAGCTTCGGAAGTCCTTTATTAGTTGTACCAAAATAGTCTAAGTGATTTGGTTTTGGTTGCACCAGCCTTTCTAGATCTAACAAACTCCCCCTAGGCTGATGCTACCAAAACCTCACTTGTTTCTGCTTCTCAAAGCTTTCAACACCAGGGATAGAAGATATTTGTCTGTTTCTTTGTTATTCCCTGAAGTGGTGCGGAGAAGCTTGTACAAGTCATTAGTGGATAGGAGATCCAGTCTATCACTCTGAATGACATGTACCCTCTGTTGCGGCCCCCTGAAAAGAGTTAGTTGACGGGAGTTACAGTCATACTCCCATCTAACTATGGATTCAAGTTCAGGACCTTCAACCATTTATAGAAAGGCTTTGCCTTTGGTTGTTGATTCCTTCCTTTTCTCCTCCTCTCTCAGTTTCAACTCTTTTTCAACCTTGGTCCTAACAGTTAGCTCGGCCATATGAAGACTGCCTAGATGATTTATGATATGAGCAGCTACATCAGAGTTTGAGGGGTTGAAGAATGGCTTCTCTGCTAACTCAGCAATATCAAATCTGCTTAAGTGTAGCAGAGATGAGGCACTTAGCCTGTTGAGCTCTCCATTCTCTCTTTTAACAACAAAGTTGTGAGAAGAGTCTTCGAACCTCCACTGGATGATCTTCTTCCTAGGTACAAGAGGTTGTCTTGGCACCCGGTCACCTTTCTTGGTATCCAGCAGAGTCACCAGCCTTCTCCTTAACTTCTTTTCTTTCTTATTCAAAGTATCTGAATTGAGGCCAAGGAGATTTGCAGCTTAGTCCAATGTTCCTATGGGCAGATCAAGAAATAGATCTCTAGTGAGGGAACATGAGGATCCATCAACATAAGTCAATTTAACTGAATACTCCTCACAGGAGATGTCGCTCAGGGTTGTGCAATTGATGAGCTTTGTCTTGATTGCCTTGAACTCCTCTAAGGGGAGATGTTTAGAAGGCTGAGGGGATGGTTTGAGAGGTTGTTGGGTAGGTTGAGGTGTTTGGGTTCTCGCTAGTGTTTTGGGTTGGAGGATGGGTAGTTTAGGTAGTTGAGGTGAAGAGGTTGGTAAGGGTGATGGTGTAGGTTCAGGGGTGTATGGTTCAGTGGTTAGTTCAGTTTTGATGGGGAATGGAAAGGGAATTTGTTCAGGTTGTGGTTGGGTTTGAAGTTGGGGTTGAGTAGTTGATTTAAAGATCATCCCATGTCCCCTTCTGTACATCTCCTTCCTCTTCCCCGAGCGAATATCAGCCTTTATGTCACTAACATATCGCTGGAGGGTCTTTTCAGACATAGGACCCACCTGTCTGCCAGAGAAGCCATGAGCCCAGAGATAGCTCTTCATCCAGGCCTTCTCACCTATCTTCTTGACAGCAGCTAGTCCTGCTTCTTCTTCCTTCTTCCTCTTCAACATCAGCTTTTCCCTGCCAGCTTTCTTTCTCTCTTTCTCCATTTGATCTTGCTCTTTGTTGAAGAGCCATAAGATCGTATCATTGTTGTGTGGAGATAATTCTTGTAGAGAGAAACCTATGGAGGTTAGGAAAGTTATCCTTTCCCTCTTGAGCTACTGATCAACTTCTCTTTCTTTGCTCTCCCTTTCTTCCTCTAAGGCCAACCTTGCTGCCTCTTCTCTTTGCTGTTTTTGTAGCAAAGTTGCCTTTTCCAGCTCAACTAACTCCTCTAGTGGTAGCAGGAGTACATCTTCACTCGCAGCTCCTAGACTGACAAGTCTATCAATTATTTCTACTCTTCTTTTATTGTTGACTGCCTCCTGGTTGGCTGCAGCTGCTTTGCTACTGGCAGCTAGCAGTTTTCTAGCTGGAAGTCTACTTTTTCTTTTGAGTTTTTCTAACCTTTCTTCCTCCTGAAGCTCTTCCTTAGTCATCTTCCTCTTTCCTTTGATGTCTTCAGAAGTGCTAGACTTTGGGGGTTATTGGATGGAAGGTTCAGGTTGAGTAGTAGAGATGGAAGCTGGAGTTAATGCTGATGTTTGAGCTAGGGGTTGGGTGATAAAATCCTCCCTATTAACCTCAGATGCAAGTTCTAGGATTGCATCTATAACTATTAGATCATCGGATAAGGAGAATAGTCCTTCCACAGCTGCAATCTTAGCTTCGGAAGATTGAAATTGTTCTTTCGAGGCTTTGACTTGTGCTTCGGAAGTCTGTGAGAATACACTATCTGTCCCAACTGTCTCAGTTGCTGGGCCATCAGTCATTGTTTCCCTTTCGAAGTTAATCTCAGGTTCCACTTGGACCTTAGGTTGACCAACTTCCTCAATAGTGGTAGAAGGTGCATTTAACCTCTGAAGCTCTTGAGATCCGAAGTAGATCACAGACAGATCAGGACTTGGCTGTTCAATAAGAGATTCCAACGGGAAGTTGTTGAAGAACCTATTGAGATCTTGGAGCATCCTTTGATCCACTTGAAATACAACTGGAGGAGGCTCAGGAAAAATTGAAGCTTGTTGCATAGGGTATTTTGAGCTTAGGGAAGTGAGAGCTTGACTTTGGGCTCCTCTTGTCTTTGGCTTTGTCCCTGAACATTCTTCTCCTTTTTGGTAGCATCATCTTGAGAGCTTGATGAGCTAGAGGAAGAGGTCAAAGAGACCTGAATTGGTACGTGCCTAACAGACCTTTAAATCTGTTATTCAGCTAGTTTGGCCTTGAGATTTTCAATCTCAAGTTGCTGAGTGGCAGACCTATCCTCTAAAGTACTAACCTTAGATTCAAGATTTGAGACTTTAGAAAGTAGGTCTTCAATGGTGAGTTGCAGTCTTCCTTCTTCTTTTTTTGAAGAATCACGAGGAGATGAGATAACATACCTTGTATGTTCATCCTCACCACCAGATGTGGTTTCTTGGCGCCCTGGTTTCCCTTGCTCAATGATGTCTCTTTCAGAGTCATCAAAGGGCATGGTTGCCGTAGATTTAGTCTCAGTAATGTTACCACTGTCTTGAGGATCCATTGAGGCTCCTTCAGTAGTGGCAGCTGAATCTACATGAGTCCCCTCCACATCAGTGGGACTCACCTCAGTAAAGGCTTGCTGATGGGGGCTAGAGATAAGAGATCTCTTTGGGCTCTGTTGATCCTTGAGAGGGTGTTGTGGATCAACTTCATTGCCCTGAAGAGACATAATCTCTTCATCAGCTCCAATTAGTAGGTCAGTAAAGGATATGGAAGTAAAACCTAGTGACCTGGGACTTTGATCAATGTTTAAAGGCATTGAGCCTGTGATGGGGCTGTCCCTTTTTGGCTGCTCAGGGGAGTATAAAGACTCTCCCTGAGGGTTTTCAGCTTGTGTTCCGGGCTCATGGGTCTGAGACTGAGGAGACTCAAGACTGATATTAAGGTCAATGGTGAAGGATGGTTGGACCTCAGGCTGAGTGGGATCGCATTGTTCCACTCTAGCCTTTTTGGGTAGAACAGGAGGAGCTTGTTCAATCAGAGAAGATGGAACAAGGGTTCGTTTGGGGCGTCTTTGATAAGTGATGGTAATGGGGGGGAGAAGGAAGATTTGGCAAAGTGAGGGTAGTTGCTGGTGTGGGTTCATCACCTGTGGGGTTAACAGGGATGTCACCAGGAGCCATTGGCTCAATCATACTTGGAAGAAGTGCAGTATCTCTTCCGGTGAAGTTGGTTGACACTCTCTTCAAAGTTTTGTAGATGGTCGGCCTCATTTGAGGAACAATCAGAGCAGCTGCACGGACAAGCTTGCTCTGGTCCAGCTCACAATTGATTATGTGCTGCAGAAACCTGGGATACATGAAGAATGTGTCCCGTTGAAGATTTCCCATGAGATTGGTCAGCACAAATCTTGAGTAGTTGAAGCGAAGGCTTTTCACCAAACCATGAACTAGGCACCCAAGTTCATATGGGATTTGATCCCTTCCCCTAGATTTGTTGGACAAGTAGTGAAGAACTACATGTAGCAAGAACTTCCAGTTGTAAGAGAAGTTGAACTTGTAGATGGTTGACCTGCTAACATCTCCACCATATCCCATTTGGATATAAGTTTTGTCCAGATCTGCTTTGGGGAATTCTGTAGGAGCGTCCTCATCATGAAGCTCTAGATGCTTGTCACACCCCAACCTTGACGGCGGAAACGTCGAGATGTGAGGGTTAAGATTGTTCACAGCCACATAACGCTATATTAAATTGTAAATATTATTATCATAAGTCTTAAAATGAAATACAATCATAAGTCTTAAACAAGAAATAAGTTCAAACATAACATAACATAATGTAAACTTTTTATTTCATTAACTAGGTCCAAGTCCTAGATTATTGCATGCTTCAAAAGATCACTTTAAACTTGAGGTTGACCTGAAACATGATAAAAATAAGAGTCAACTAAAAATAGTTGGTGAGTTTCTAAGGTTTTCATACATAATATGATAAAGTTTACAAGTAGCAATTCATGCCATAGGTCATAAGCAAGTAAGGTTATAGAACACATATCGTTACAACCAAACCTCGACTTGATTACAAGTACAAAAGATTGGCTAAGTGTATTTGGTTCCCATGATGAACAAGCATACGTCATCAGGAGTCGGCAATACCTCGACTTTAGCACCAACTAGGCTTGTCAGGCCCAAAGATCTAAGACGTCGCCAGGCTAGCAATAGTTAATGATTGTAAACAAACTATGTATCTCATATAATCACTTACAATACACAAATAACCATGACAAAATAATAAGTTGAATTGCAAGTGATTTACAAGTCTCAAATGTGTATAAGTGTATCATGTATAAGCTATCATGTTTCACCCCAAATTAGTGTGAAAATATGAAAAAGGGGCAAGGAAACTCACATGGCAATAAGTATATAATGGAGATTATTTAAGAATAGTAAACGTCGTTCCAAGATAAACGTCAAAAGACACCTAAATATATAAATATTACAAGATTTAAGTTTAATAAGTTTAACGAATTAAAGATGAGCTAGGGTTCTAAGTCGAATTTGGGGTTTTTGTAAATACGCTAAATAATAAGGAAATATAGTATTTCAGGTCTTTTACTAGAAAATATGTAATTCATCCATTTAAAATAACTAATAAGGTTTACATATTAAACTTAAATAAACACTTGAAGCAACATGATTTAAACTTTAATAATTTAAATGTATTATTTAAATCAAAAATCATTTTGCTAATTAAGGTTTGAAATCCATTTTAGTAGAAGTAAAACTAAGAATAATCTTCGTAAAAAGATTTTATTACAATTTATTTTATTACCTATATTTTAATAAAAATTCCAGAAAATTGTTTGGTGTTTAAAAAAAATATTTAAAGTTTACAAAAGCTATTTTTATAATTATTAAAAATTACCCATAATTAAATTAAAGCTCAAAAAAAAGCCTAAAAAAATAGTTGAGGGAGCCCGGGTTCGAACCCTGGACCTCAAGGTCGAATGGGCAGTAACTTAACCAGTGAACCAGGGCCTTGGCCTTGGTTCATTTTGGTTTCTAATTCCTTTAAACCCATATTAAAAGAATTCCCCTTTTTCACCAAGAACCCTAGAAACAATTTTCCCCAAATTGAAGTGCAATTCGATTATGTAAATGATTGAAATCATGGGGCTTTTGTTCCCCTCATCAAACCGAGTTCACTGATGTATTTAACTTACCCGTTTGAAGTTTAAATCGATGAAAACAAGATGAAGAACAATCGCGATTGTGGTAGATCCGGTTCGAGAAGATAATGATGTTTAAACTCGAATTCGTCGTGACAGAAGTTTCCAATGATGTTGTTAAGTAAAAGCCCTCGCCCAATTTCGGTTATAATCGAATGGAAGTTGAAGTTCACTATGTAACAGGTCGCGACGAGAATGATGATTCAAACGTCAAAGAATTGAGTTTATCAGGTGAAATTGAGTGTAGCAATCGAATCCAGGTAGGTAGACGTTCGTTTAGGCTGAATTAATTTGATTATTATTGGTGTTTAAGGCTCAGATGATTCTGGAGTTTAAGGCGTCGGTTACACGCTCGATTAAGCTTAGTAACCGACGTTTAAATGCGATTAATTGATGCCTTTAGGTTCGAAACATGCTCTAGAAAGACTTGGGAGCGGTTCTTGATCAAAAATCGGCCGCTTGAAGCGGTTTTGGGGACCCGCCGGAGGCCGCAACCGGCGGTGGCCGGTGGCCGGCCGGGAAGCCGGGGAAAGAGAAAAGAAAAGAAAAGAACTTTGTAATTTTGCAGTTTTGGTCCCCGAAGTTTCTATTGTTAACATTTTATGTACAAACTTTAATATTAAGGTTTCTAAATTGACATTAAAACCCCCTAAACTTTATTATCTTATATTTTAAACACCTTAAGATTATTAACTTGATAAATTATTATAAGTTCATTATTATTTTAAATTTTATTTTATTACTATATTATTATTATTAATATATTATTATTATAATTATTATTATTATTATTGTTATTAACATTATAACTTACAATTGTTATCATTATTGTTATGTTACTAATGTTATTATTATTATCATTATTATTATTAGTATTGGTATTATTATTACTATTATTATTATTATCATTATTATTGTTTAAATAACTTTGAACTTTAAAGAAATTATGCATAATTAGCCCACCAAGTTTCAAAAATAGCATAAATAGGTCTTATGAGATTTAACAAAATTAACTTTCAATTAACAAAATTACAAGATGTTACAGTCTCCCCAACTTCAAAGAATTTCGTCCCGAAATTAAGAGAAATGAAACTATACAAATAAGAACAGGTATTTCTTCTTCATGTGCTCCTCACGTTCCCAAGTAAATTCGGCGCCACGCTTATTTTCCCAACGAACCTTGACGATTGGGGTTGTTGTGGTTCTCGTCTTCTTCATTATATGGTCCATGATTTCAACAGGTTTCTCGACAAAATGTAATGACTCGTCAATCTGAATGTCTTCCAACGGAACATACAGACTTTCGTCGGCCAAACACTTTCTCAAATTTGAGACGTGAAACACAGGATGAACTCCACTAAGGTCGGAAGGTAGTTCCAGTTTATAAGCCACTTTCCCAATCCTTTTCAGGATTTTGAAAGGCCCTACAAATCTTGGAGCCAGTTTTCCCTTCTTTCCAAAGCGGACCACACCTTTCCACGATGAAACCTTAAGAAGAACCATCTCCCCAACTTGGAATTCCAATGGCTTACGTCGCTTATCAGCATAGCTCTTTTGTCGACTTCTCGCCACTTCAAGGTTCTTGCGAATGATAGAAACTTTATCGGTCGTCTCTTGTATAAGTTCAGGACCAGTGATGAAGTTTTCACCAATGTCGGTCCAACAGATCGGTGAACGACACTTACGACCATAAAGTGCTTCAAACGGTGCCATCTTGATACTCGAGTGGTAACTGTTGTTATACGAAAATTCCGCGAGCGGTAGATGCGTATCCCAATCACCACCAAAGTCAAGAACACAAAGGCGTAGCAAATCCTCCAAGGTTTGGATCGTTCGCTAGATTTGACCATCAATTTGAGGATGGTAAGCCGTGCTTAGATCTAGTTGTGTACCCAAGAGTTCTTGCATAGACGACCAAAAATGTGAAATGAAACGAGCATCTCGGTCGGATATGATGTGCAGAGGTACCCCATGACGACTTAAAATCTCATCAACGTATATACGAGCTAACTTTGATGTCTTGTAAGTGTCACGTATGGGTATAAAATGCGCCGATTTGGTCAATCGGTCAATGATCACCCATATGCTATCATGTCCTCGAGAGGTTCGGGTAGTTTGGTTATGAAGTCCATGGATATGTGTTCCCATTTCCACATAGGAATCTCGGATTGCTCAAGTAATCCACTTGGACGTTGATGTTCGGCTTTAACCTTCGTACATGTGAGGCACTTAGCTACATAAGTCGCTATGTCTTTCTTCATTCCAGGCCACCAATATTGACCACGTAGGTCCATGTACATCTTATCGGAACCAGGATGAATAGAATAACGAGTTTGATGAGCTTCGTTCATAATAAAGGTACGAAGGTTATCGCGATTTGGAACCCAAATTCGATTTTCGAAGTACATCAATCCATTAGGTTTCGTTTCCAATTGGGTTAGAAGATTATGCTCCAATTCATCCTTCATTCTTCCTTCTCGTTGTACCATTTTTTGAGCCTCCAGGATACTAGACTCGATGTCACTATCTATTCTCAAGTTTTGTAGCAGTACGGTGGTCTCGTTGACATCAAGTCGGATCTCAGTATCGAACTCACCCAAAGTGTCAAACCATTGACGTCGATCGCGAATTTCTTGGAATGAGATCATCTTGTTGTGAATCTTTCGGCTTAGTGCATCGGCTACAACATTTGCTTTACCAGGATGGTAACGAATGTCACAATCGTAGTCACTAATCAACTCCACCCAACGACATTGTCTCATGTTGAGATCTTTTTGATTGAAAACGTGTTGAAGGCTTTTGTGATCGGTGTAGACTATACATTGCGTGCCATACAGGTAGTGCCTCCAAATCTTCAAGGCAAAGACAACAGCACCAAGCTCAAGATCGTGTGTTGTGTAATTCACCTCGTGAACCTTTAATTGTCTCGATGCATAAGCTATGACCTTCCCTCGTTGCATGAGAACACAACCAAGGCCTTGTTTAGATGCATCACAATACACGGTGAAATCGTCGTTCCCATCGGGTAGGGTCAAGATAGGAGCATTGCACAACTTATGCTTTAATGCTTCAAAAGCTTGTTCTTGCTCGGAACCCCACTCGAATGGTTTATTCTTTTATGTCAAAGTAGTGAGCGGTTTCGCGATCCTCGAGATGTTGGCAATGAATGGCGATAATAATCAGCAAGACCAAGAAAAGAACGAACTTCGGTAGGAGTTGTAGGAACACACCAATTTTTCACAGCTTCCACCTTTGCAGGATCAACGTGAATTCCTTGGCTATTCACCACGTGTCCTAGAAATTGAACTTCCTCGACCAGAAATCACACTTCGAGAACTTCGCGTATAATTCAAGAACCAATCTCAAATGTAGTTCATGATCGGTGTTGGACTTGGAATAGATAAGTATGTCATCAATGAAGACGATCACAAACTTGTCTAGATAAGGCTTGCATACTCGGTTCATGAGATCCATGAAGACAGCAGGAGCATTGGTTAAACCAAAAGGCATCACCATAAACTCATAGTGCCCATAACGAGTACGGAACGCGGTCTTTGGGATATCATCATCATGGACTCGCAATTGATGATAGCCAAAACGTAAGTCGATCTTCGAGAAGATAGCAGCTCCTTGAAGTTGGTCAAACAAATCATCGATACGAGGAAGAGGATAACGGTTCTTGATGGTAAGCTTGTTAAGCTCATGATAATCGATGCACATACGAAACGTTCCATCTTCCTTCTTCACGAAAAGAACAGGTGCACCCCAAGGCGAAGAACTAGGACTGATGAAACCCTTCTCGGATAGCTCTTGAAGTTGACTAGAGAGTTCTTGCATTTCCGATGGTGCAAGCCTATATGGCGACTTAGCCACGGGGTTTGCTCCCGGTATCAAGTCAATTTTGAACTCGACTTCACGCACGGGAGGTAGACCACTAAGGTCATCGGGAAATACTTCAGGAAAGTCTCGTACAATAGGGACATCCTTAAGTTCTTTCCCTTTGACTTTCGTGTTGACCACGTAAGCCAAGAAGGCCATATACTTCTTGCTTAAGCACTTTCGGGCTTGGTGCAAGACATGAGTTTAAGCCCATTGGAAGATTTTTCACCGAACACTTTCAAAGTATCTCCAAGGGTAACGGTATACGAATGCACTTCTCGAAACAAATGATCTCGGCATGGTGTTTGGCTAACCAATCCATACCAATGATGACGTCAAAGCTTCCAAGTTTCATAGGGATAAGATCGATAAGAAAATCATGCGTGTCAAGACTTAAGATGCAATCACGAATAACGACGTCAACGGTGATCAGTTCTCCATCGCAACTTCAACGGTAAGAGGTCTTTCTAGTTTCGTATGTGGCTTAGCAAGTATGGGTTCAAACTCTAACGAAACAAAACTCTTATCGGCTCCAGAATCAAATAGGACATAGGCATAAGTTTTATTAATAAGGAACATACCTGTTCAATTTTAAAGGTATTTAACAACGCAGGTAAAGAACTAGGTCACAAAAGTTACAGGTAAGTTAACATACCATTCACCACATCGTTGTTTGCTTGTGCTTGATTCGCGTTGATGTTGAAAGCACGTCCTCGGGCTTGTGGAACATTACCCACAAGACGGGGACATTGTGGGCGGAAATGACCAGGTTCCCCACAGTTGTAGCAAACACGGTTTGTGACCACGACGGTGTTGTTAGGTGCACGGTGACAAGTCGCCACCAAGTGACCATATTTACCGCATAAAGTACAGATACGGCATGGTTGATTTCCCGGGTGATGATACCTACAAATGTTGCACATAGGCTGAGGACCAGCATAAGCCCTAGCCCCAGGCACTTGTGCCACAGGTGCAGCCGCAGGTACAAGTTGTCTTTGAGGTTGTTTGGGTGCAGCCACGACATAGTTGCGTGCCGGTGTGAACTTGCGCTTCTTCTTGTTGTTGTTGTTGTAAGACGATTCAGCTTTGGTCTCCTTAACAGCCTCGGTAGCCGTCTTCTCTACCTTCTTTGCACCCTTCACAGACATGGTGCCCGCTCGTATATGGTTCTCGGTGAGTTGAGCGGTGATAGTAATGGCTTCTTCCAAGGTTGTGGGTCGGCTACCCACCACAGCATCTTGAATTTGGGGTGGTACACCCTTAATGAACTTCTCGATGTTGCGGGGGACAGTGTCGACCATGTGAGGCAGCAGTATACTCAACTCATGATGCCTAGTTGAGTAGGCCAAATGATCACCATCATTTTGCTTCAAGTTCCAAAACTCTTCTTCCAACTTTTGCAACTCACTTCTTGGGCAGAACTTCGCGATGGCGATGTTCTTGAACTCTTCCCAGGTAAGTGCTAGCACAGCTTCAGGACCACGATTTCTCTTCTCGCTATTCCACCAGGTAAGTGCCCTTTGTTGGAGCACACTAGTGGCATAACGAACCTTGAGCATCTCGGGACACTCACAATTGATAAAAGTATTCTCCATGCTTTCGAACCACTCAAGAAGACCAGTGGCTCCTTCCTTGCTACTAAAACTAGTGGGCTTGCAAGAGCTAAAGTGTTTGAAAGTGCAAGTTTGATTGTTCCCGTGTTGATTGTTCCCGTTTTGGTTGTTGCTATTCTCTCCATGACCATTACCATTGTTGCTAGCGTTGGTCATTAAGGTGCTATTAAGTTCAGCAACCATGGTCGGGATGACAACAGCCATTTGTCGAGCAATCATGGCGGCTAACTTACGATCGGAACTTCCACGCTTTCCATGATGACGAGACATGCTGGAATATACAAAATGAGTTGGATATGAGAATTGAAATAACAAGGATTATAGTTCAACAAGGATAAGACAAAAGTTGTAAGGCACATGGAATGGTTCCATTTGGTAACGCATTACCATTTGGAAACGTTGACACGTCAAGGTAAGTTGACCCACTCGCCTTAGAAATTTGTGTATGTTGACCATATTTTATCACTCATCCCAGAAATCCCCAGGTAAGCATAACTAGTCCCGTAGGATTTATGCGATATGCTTGCCTTAGCCCGAGGGCCTTTTGCCAGGAAATCCAGAATACAGGTGTCTATGTGTCACACAAATTTCTTAGGTTTATGAAATAAAAACCTTGATGAGATTTTACATAGATTAGACATAAGTCTAAGGATTCAAGTCATAAGCATAAGTATACGATTTCACGTGTCGTCGAGAATAAGATTAAGAAGTTTCATTTGTCGGGGAGAGTCAAAGTGTCAAAGGTAAGTTTAGGGAGACGAGTAACAAAGTTTAAACAATTACAAAGCAAACCTATGCTAAGGCATCAAGTTGCACATAAGTAAGGTATAGCATTATGTAGCATGTAACAATATATATATTTCCAAGAATATAAATATTATTCTATGAGGTTCATGCATAAGCGATAGTATAGGTCACCATATCTAAAACCTAGATCCCTATAGTTATGGGCTCTGATACCAATCTGTCACACCCCAACCTTGACGGCGGAAACGTCGAGATGTGAGGGTTAAGATTGTTCACAGCCACATAACGCTATATTAAATTGTAAATATTATTATCATAAGTCTTAAAATGAAATACAATCATAAGTCTCAAACAAGAAATAAGTTCAAACATAACATAACATAATGTAAACTTTTTATTTCATTAACTAGGTCCAAGTCCTAGATTATTGCATGCTTCAAAATATCACTTTAAACTTGAGGTTGACCTGAAACATGATAAAAATAAGAGTCAACTAAAAATAGTTGGTGAGTTTCCAAGGTTTTCATACATAATATGATAAAGTTTACAAGTAGCAATTCATGCCATAGGTCATAAGCAAGTAAGGTTATAGAACACATATCGTTACAACCAAACCTCGACTTGATTACAAGTATAAAAGATTGGCTAAGTGTATTTGGTTCCCATGATGAACAAGCACACGTCATCAGGAGTCGGCAATACCTCGACTTTAGCACCAAATAGGCTTGTCAGGCCCAAAGATCTAAGACGTCGCCAGGCTAGCAATAGTTAATGATTGTAAACAAACTATGTATGTCATATAATCACTTACAATACACAAATAACCATGACAAAATAATAAGTTGAATTGCAAGTGATTTACAAGTCTCAAATGTGTATAAGTGTATCATGTATAAGCTATCATGTTTCACCCCAAATTAGTGTGAAAATATGAAAAAGGGGCAAGGAAACTCACATGGCAATAAGTATATAATGGAGATTATTTAAGAATAGTAAACGTCGTTCCAAGATAAACGTCACAAGACACCTAAATATATAAATATTACAAGATTTAAGTTTAATAAGTTTAACGAATTAAAGATGAGCTAGGGTTCTAAGTCGAATTTGGGGTTTTTGTAAATACGCTAAATAATAAGGAAATATAGTATTTCAGGTCTTTTACTAGAAAATATGTAATTCATCCATTTAAAATAACTAATAAGGTTTACATATTAAACTTAAATAAACACTTGGAACAACATGATTTAAACTTTAATAATTTAAAGGTATTATTTAAATCAAAAATCATTTTGCTAATTAAGGTTTGAAATCCATTTTAGTAGAAGTAAAACTTAGAATAATCTTCGTTAAAAGGTTTTATTACAATTTATTTATTACCTATATTTTAATAAAAATTCCAGAAAATTGTTTGGTGTTTCAAAAAAATATTTAAAGTTTACAAAAGCTATTTTTATAATTATTAAAAGTTACCCATAATTAAATTAAAGCTCAAAAAAAAGCCTAAAAAATAGTTGAGGGACCCCGGGTTCGAACCCGGGACCTCAAGGTCGTATGGGCAGTAACTTAACCAGTGAACCAGGGCCTTGGCCTTGGTTCATTTTGGTTTCTAATTCCTTTAAACCCATATTAAAAGAATTTCCCTTTTTCACCAAGAACCCTAGAAACAATTTTCCCCAAATTGAAGTGCAATTCGATTATGTAAATGATTGAAATCATGGGGCTTTTGTTCCCCTCATCAAACCGAGTTCATTGATGTATTTAACTTACCCGTTTGAAGTTTAAATCGATGAAAACGAGATGAAGAACAATCGCGACTGTGGTAGATCCGGTTCAAGAAGATAATGATGTTTAAACTCGAATTCGTCGTGACAGAAGTTTCCAATGATGTTGTTAAGTAAAAGCCCTCACCCAATTTCGGTTATAATCGAATGGAAGTTGAAGTTCACTATGTAACAGGTCGCGACGAGAATGATGATTCAAACGTCAAAGAATTGAGTTTATCAGGTGAAATTGAGTGTAGCAATCGAATCCAGGTAGGTAGACGTTCGTTTAGGCTGAATTAATTTGATTATTATTGGTGTTTAAGGCTCGGATGATTATGGAGTTTAAGGCGTCGGTTACACGCTCGATTAAGCTTAGTAACCGACGTTTAAATGCGATTAATTGATGCCTTTAGGTTCGAAATATGCTCTAGAAAGACTTGGGAGCGGTTCTTGATCAAAAATCGGCCGCTTGAAGCGGTTTTGGGGACCCGCCGGAGGCCGCAACCGGCGGTGGCCGGTGGCCGGCCGGGAAACCGGGGAAAGAGAAAAGAAAAGAAAAGAACTTTGTAATTTTGCAGTTTTGGTCCCTGAAGTTTCCATTGTTAACATTTTATGTACAAACTTTAATATTAAGGTTTCTAAATTGGCATTAAAACCCCCTAAACTTTATTATCTTAAATTTTAAACACCTTAAGATTATTAACTTTATAAATTATTATAAGTATCATTATTATTTTAAATTTTATTATTATTACTAATATTATTACTATTATTAATTATTATTAGTATAATTATTATTATTGTTATTAACATTATAACTTACAATTGTTATCATTATTGTTATGTTACTAATGTTATTATTATTATCATTATTATTATTAGTATTGGTATTATTATTATTACTATTATTATTATTATCATTATTATTGTTTAAATAACTTAGAACTTTAAAAAAATTATGCATAATTAGCCCACCAAGTTTCAAAAATAGCATAAATAGGTCTTATGAGTTTTAATAAAATTAACTTTCAATTAACAAAATTACAAGATGTTACAATGCTCCCTGATGATTTGTTTAGAAATGACCATCTCCTGGTCACAGATGCTCGATCTTATGACACAAACCCCATTTTGGGTTTCAATCTGACCGTTTGCCCAAAATTCAGACATATGATTTGAGTAAACCGTGAGGTTAACAGTCAGGGCAGTGTAGTAAGAAGATTGAGTTAGAAAGGAAATGATATCTGAGAAGTCGGCATCCCTTGAAGAATCAAGGAGTGCGACTTGGTTGTGCTGAGGGTTTAGTGCCATTTGAGAAAGTTGCAGGAAGATAGTTCGAAATTGGGTAAATTGAAGATGAAGAAAGCTTTTAGGGCAATAATTTTTGTAAAAAGGATGAAAATGATTAGCCGGAGGTATTTAAACGGGTGGAATGGCGGTTTAAAGGGGGTTTGTATAAGATGATGGGAGGTTTCAGTGGATGATGTGACAGGGGCGGTAAGGTTAGTCCATTTAAATAATCCGACATCATTAACAAAATCTTTACTTTTTACAGAGTGGGGCCCAAAAGAATTCCGTTACACAGTTAAATCTTTCTTTCGAGTATAAAGCATTCCTGAAGGTAAGGTTCTTCCGTAGACAAATTTACATCCGAAGGTAAATTTTTTACTTCCGAGAGTATATGTTGCTTTCCGAATAGAGAGTGTTACAAGCTTCGAAAGTAGATCTGATATGAAATCAATCGCTTTTTCCGAGACTTAACAACTCTTCCGAGAAGAAAATTATCCTAGGAGGAATTTGCTTCGGAAGATATGAAAAATATCTTCCGAGGGTTAATTCCTCTTCGGAAGAATTCATACTTAAATAAAATTTTAGAGAAAGACCTTTTGTAACAGGGCTTAGATTGTTTTGACATAAAACTTTACACATCAAAAAGTTTTCAAATGAGATAGACTAATCAAGGTTTATCATCCCAATAGCTGTAATGAGATATTTGAATCTTTGTTCATCAAAGGCTTTGGTGAACAAGTCAGCATATTGTTCATTTGAATCAACTTTGATTAGCTTGATAAGGTTTTTCTCATGAATATCTCTAATAAATGATACCTGATATCGATGTGTTTAGTTTTGGAGTGCTTCACTGGATTTTCAGTAATGGAGATAGCACTGTTGTTGTCAATGTGGATAGGAGTGCTCATGAAGTTAAATCCGTAGTCTATCATCTGGTTCTGAATCCACAGCAGCTGAGCACAACAACTAGCAGCAGCAATGTATTCATCTTCAACAGTTGATGTAGAGACACAGGATTGCTTCTTGCATTGCCATGAGATGATCCTTCCACCAAGAAATTGACATCCACTAGATGTTGATTTCTTGTTGATGTCGCAGCCACCATAATCACTGTCAGAGTAATCATAGAGATTGAAATCACTATTTCTAGGATACCAGAGACCTAATTTAGGTGCTCCTTTAAGGTATCTTAGGATTCTCTTGGCAGCAACTAGGTGAGACACCTTTGGAGCAGCCTGATATCTTGCACAAATACAAGTTGCAAACATAATATCAAGTCTACTTGCTATGAGATACATCAGAGAACCAATAGTTGCTCTATACTGATGTTGATTAGTATCCTCCCCCTCAGAGTCAGGGCAAAGATTGTGGTTTCTAGGTAAAGGTGTTTTTGCTGCCTTACAATCTTTCATGTCAAATCTTTCTAAGATGTCATTGACATACTTAGATTGACTGATGAAAAACCATTCCTTCATTTGCTTCACCTGAATTCCAAGGAAAAAAATCCATTTTTCCCATGGAACTCATCTCAAACTTCTTCTTCATGATGCTCTCAATGTCTCTACACATTTGGTCATTTGAGGAACCAAATATGATGTCATCAACATAGACTTGAACGAGCAAAATGTCTTTCCCAGACTTTCTTATGAAAAGAGTCTTATCAATGGTACCCTAGTGTATCCATTCTTCAGGAGAAACTGAGACAGTGTTTAATACCACAGCCTAGGTGCTTGGTGCAGCCCATATAGAGCTTTATCCAATTTGCACACATAGTTAGGATGCTGTGGGTCTTCAAATCCTGGAGGTTGGTATTCATAGACTTCCCTATCTAAATCCCCATATAGAAAGGCACACTTGACATCAAGCTGGTAGACAGTGAAATTCTTGGATGCAGCATAAGCAAGGAAGATCCTAACTGCCTCAACTCTTGCAACAGGTGCAAAGACATCAGTATAATCGATTCCCTCCTCTTGAGTGTATCCTTGAACCATCAGTCTTGCTTTGTTCTTGATAATCAAGCCTCTATCATCTCTCTTGTTTCTGAAAACCCATTTAGTGCCTATAGGTACTTGACCAGATGGTAGCGAAGATAGGTTCCAAACCTTTTGTCTTTTGAATTGAAGCAACTCCTCTTGCATTGATTCAACCCAGCTACTATCTTTCAAGGCATCTTCCACCTTCTTGGGTTCCATTTGGGATAAAAAGCATGAGTACAAGCAGACATTCTCATTGTGAGTTTGTCCTCTTGTTCTCACGCCTTCAGAGACTTCCCCTATGATGTTCTCAGCTGGATGAGTGTTGTGAACCCTAAGTCTAGGAATTACCTCCAGTTGCAAAGATAAGTCCAAATTGGACATGTTTTACTCAGGAGCTTGAACACTTGGTCCAGCTGTTGTTTCAAACTCATTCAATGAGGACTGATTGAATGAAAGAGAAACATCATCATTTGTTTGCTGTGAAGCAGTATTAACAGTTGCCTGTTCCTTCAAGATGTTGCTTCCATCAGCTTGGTGTTGTGCAGGGTCACCTGAAGAGGTTTGAGAGTCAACAGGTGAACCGCTTGTTGAAGCTCCACTATCTCTTGAGATGGTTATACTATCAGATCTGCCAAAAGTGGGAACTTGATTTGTTGCAGCTCTTGGAGAACTTGGAATAGGTCTGGGAAGCTCAAACAGTTGATCATCATCAGAATCACTTTGAGCACCTGTTCCAGCTGAAACATTCTCACAAGATGGTTTAGAATAGTTTGGAAACAATTTTAAATCAAATATATGATCAGGGCCATTTCCCCTAACACAAGGAGTGTGCTCATTAACTACAATGTTGAAAGATTCCTCAAATTGTTGATTTTTAATGTTATAAACTCTATAAGCTTTAGAGTTAGAGGAATATCCAACAAAGATGGCATCATCTGATTTTTCAGCAAATTTTGCCAAATTGTCTTTTGTGTTAAGTATGGTACACCTGCTGCCAAAGGACCTTAGAAAGCCAATGAATGGTGGCCTCTTGTTCCATAGCTCATAAGGGGTTTTTCCATGTGGCTTAACTACAAGGACCCTGTTCTGCACATAGCATGCAGTGCTAACTGCCTCTGCCCAGAATGTTAGAGGTAGTTTTGAATCAGCTAACATTGTCCGAGCAGCCTCAATAAGGGTCCTGTTCCTCCTCTCAGCAACACCATTTTGTTGAGGAGTTCTAAAAGCACTGTATTGTCTGGCAATCCCTTTTGAGTTACAGAATGAGTCAAGAACGTGGTTCTTAAACTCAGTCCCTTGATCACTTCTAATTATTTTAACTTTGTGATCAATTTGATTTTCTATTTTAAGAATAAAAGATTTCAAAGTTTCAGCAGTTTCATCTTTGGTTCTTAAAAAGAATACCCATGTAAATCTAGTAAAATCATCAACAATCACAAGACAATATGATTTCCTTCCAATGCTCATTATACTTGTGGGACCAAATAGATCCATGTGCAATAAGTGTAATGGAGTGGTGATGGAGTTAACAACTTTGAATTTATGAGATGCCCTGTGTTGCTTCCCTTTCAGGCATGCAACACAGTTATCTTTGCAGAAAAATTCCTTTTTAGGCAAACCATACACCAAGTTATTTTAAGCCAATTTATTCATTGTCTTAAAATTTACATGATTCGTTTATGCCATAGTGTTGACTCATCACCATCAGCTTTGGAAAGAAAGCATGATACTTCTCCTATTGGGGAAGCATTGTTCATATCCAGCTTGTATATATCCCCTTTCCTGGGAGATCTAAGAAGCACCAACTCCTGAGGAATTGTCATCCCGGGTTTGAGGATTATGCACTCATGTTCTGTGAAGAGCATTTGATGCTTTTTATCACAGAACTGAGAAACACTTAACAGGTTGTGTTCAAGCTGTTTGACAAAGTTAACTTTGTCAACCTTTAATTTTCTGTTGGATATACTTCCTCTGCCAGAAATATATCCTCCGGCCTCACCTCCAAACTGGACAAGACCTCCATCATAATGTTGAAATTGTTGAAGGAGAGACCTGTTCCCTGTCATGTGCCTGGAGCATCCACTATCCACAATCCAAACATTGTTATTCTTGTCATATGGATGTCCCTGCACATAAGATGAGATGATTAGTTTTGATTGGAAACCCAATCCTTGTTGGTCTTGGGTTCTTCCAATGATAGTGACATAATTGAACCAAAATTTATGCATGGGGGTTCAATGGATGTCTTTGAAGAAGAGGTTTGGGCTGCAACATCTTCTTTGATCTTCCATTCCATCCCTTGGTTGATCATGGAGGATGAGCTTGTTGAAGCTTTTGCAGATTGGCATTCTTCCGAAGCTTCTTTCTTTTCGGAAGAAACCTTCACCATCTTTTCTTCCGAAGCAGTCTTCTTCTGGGATGGTTTCGAGGGGACTCTTTTATTCTTTTGAGTCTTGATAGCTTTAGCTTCCGAAGCCTTTTTCCTTCGGAAGAAGGACCTTCTTCCGAAAGCAACCTTGCTTCGGAAACAAGCTTTCCCTTTTTCATCACTTGAACCATTTGATATGGTCCAAATGAGAAACCTTTCCTGACTCCTTCCTTTTTAACATTATTTGCATAATGTGTGCTAGCAGGATTGTAGTAACAATCTTTGGCCATGTGGTTTTGCAGACCACACATTATGCATGCAATGTTAATCTTTTGGGAATTTGAGGATTGCTGTTTCTTGTTCTTTTTCTCTTCATCAGTAACCTTTCCCTTTAACTTCTGATCCTTTGGTAGGACAGGAGTGCTGGTACTACACCCCTTTCCTGAATCAGAGTTTCCAACCACCTGGAATCTAGCTGAGATGAATACACCCTTTTGCTTTGGGTTTATCTTCAGCTTAGACTCAGCCACTTTCTTGGCAGTTTTTATGGCTACCTTGGCTCTGCTTCTTCTGGCTTTGGTGGTTAGGGGTTGATCATCATCGGTAGGAGAGGGTATAATTACCTGGTTCTTCCCTATGATGGTCTCCATGGTTGCATCATTCTTTGGCTCATAAGAAGGTGGGTCAGCAGATAGAACCTCTTGCTCTTTAGTACCATACCTTGGTTGTCTTATAGACTCATAGGAGTGTGGTGGAGCAATTTTATTGGTTCCTAACCCACCTTTGTTTTGGTAACAAAGTCTTAAGTGAGAGGATGATGCAAGAATGGCTTGGAAGTTTTGCTCAGAAATAGCATACTTCCTGGCTTGAGCCTTAGCTGTGACAAGCTGGGCTTGAGCCTCACTCAATTTGGATATTAAATCCTTTATTTGAGTCTTATAGTTTGTGTGTTCATGTTTACAGTTTTCTCTAACTCCTCAATTTTTCTTTGATAGTCAGATTCAGCCCTTTTAAAGTCAGATTTTAAAACATTTAAAGACTCAATATCGGATTTAATCTCCATATTGTACTCCTGATACAATTTAACCTTAGCAATACAGGCAGAAGTACAGAGATGTTCATATACCTTATTTTCATATGTTCCGGCCATGAGTGCTTGAGCAGGAGTCACATCCTGTACCATAAAGCTCCAGTCAACTTCTTGAGCCATTGCAGCTGTTTCTGTTGACTTTACAGTAGGCTTTGGTGTAGAGGGATGTGTGGAGGCTTGTGGGGTTCCCGGATTCGACTTGGGAGCCTTGCATTCCCTTGCAAAATGACCAAGTTGGTTACAGTTGTAACATTTGGCCTTGGTTTTGTCAAACCTAAATTTGCTATTGATTAGGTTCTGGGGAAATTGTCTTTCAGTTCTCTTGAAGAACTTCTTTGCTCTGTAGGTTAATAGAGCCATTTGTTGGACTATGTCCACGTATTCCACGTCATCTGGGCTGAAGCACTCTAGATCATCAAAGCAATATTGATAATCATTAGAGTGTCCACTTCTTGAGACAAAAGCACAGCTGTCCTGAAAGGAACTTTGCTGAGCTTGTTGAGACCTTGGAGTCTCCGGAAATGTGATGTATGGCCCAGAAGAGCAAGATGGCTGCTGGGTGTAAGTCAGGTATTGTTGAGGCTGGGATGGTCCTGAGCCTTCAGCAACCATTAAAGCGTTGCTAGCAGGAAGACTCAAGGGTCTGCTTGTCTGATGACCTCTCTTATTCTCCATTTCCAAACGGTATCCATCAAGGATGCCATAGAGTTCAGTCATGGTGAGTGTATTCAGGTTCTTTGTTCTCTTGATAGAGACATAGTACAATGTCCACTCATTGGGTAATACACTCATGAACTTTCTTGTTAGATCTCTAAGTTCATGAGCAATTCCCACAGACTGAAGAGAAGAAATGAGATCCATGTACCTGAAGTATTGCTGGCTGAGTGTCTCTCCAGCAACATAGGTGAAGTTCTCGAACTGCTGCTTCAGTGAGTCCTTCTTGGAGTCATTTGAGCTAGAATACGTTTGAGCAAGCGCATCAAATAGTTCTTTGGCTGACTTGCAATGTTCAAACCCCACCATGATGGAGTTGGGAATTGCAGTCTTGAGAACAGTCATAGCATTGCTATCACTGTCCAGCTTCTTCCGTTCCTTATTAGAATAATCTTCAACAACTTTCTCAATCATGGGACCGTTTCCACCAGCTACCTTTGGCTTATACGGGCCATTGACAATAGATTGTCACATCTTGCTGTCTTGATACCTGATGAAGCCTTCCATTCGTCTGCTCCATAACCTGAAGTTTTCAGGGGTGATGATGGGTGCTTTGGTCATCCTCCCCATCTCTACTTCAGATTTGTTGAGGGCCATTTTAAGTGTGGTGTAAGGAGGAGTGAAAAACAGGTTGGTTAGGATGGTAAGATCTCACAATCAAGAGCCTAAAAAGCTCTGATACCAATTGTAGGATCGGGTTTGTCACTTAAGCACTTGGGTTTCTCTCAAACTCACTTATATAACACTCAAATCAGATGAAGTAGAGTCTTTTATAAGAGTTGATAATAATATAATAAGTAGCAAAGAACACACACAAATAATTTTCAAGGCACTTGTATATATTACTTCTCAACTCAAAGTATTACAAGACTCTTACAAGCATGGAACATGAGTTACAATGAGAAACTATATATATACTAGATCCTACAGCCGGATATACTTTGATACCAGCTGGAAACCAAGACTAAAGCATATACTACAATGCTAAAGTTAAGGTATCTTAGATAAAGTATTATCTAAGATATGGTAGTCATGACATGTCCATGACTTACCTTTTGTCACCAACTAAAGTTGGCAACTTTACTAACTTATAAAGGTAAACAGTGGAATAAAGTATGGTCAACTACATGGCTTTTGAGAAAACGCCATGCAGTATCTCAGAGGTCTGCAGCGGAGTGTCAGGAAGACCATAGTTATGTCAATTGGATAATAGTAGTGTCTTCCGAAGGTAAGTTGGCTTCGGAAGAACAAGTTCTTCCAAAGCCACTTATACTTCGGAAGAGGCTTCTATACTTCCGAGGCTTGAGGACTTCTTTCATACTTTGGAATTTGACATCTGATCTATCACTCTATGTCTTGATCTTCGGAAGTAAATGCTTTGTCTTGGGAAGTTGGAGTTTTCCTTCGGAAGTTAGTTTTACACTTTGTCTTCGGAAGAGCTCCTTTTTCCTTTGGAAGTTCCATACTTAGCTTCGGAAGTCCTTTATTAGTTGTACCAAAATAGTCTAAGTGATTTGGTTTTGGTTGCACCAGCCTTTCTAGATCTAACAAACTTCCTCACAATGTCCCTGTTCTTAAGAGTTACTCTAACATCTATTAGAGTATCCACAATCTCAACATACCTGAAGTATTGTTGAGTTATGGTTTCACCTGTCTTGAATGTGAAATTCTCAAACTGCTGCTTCAAGAGGTCCTTCTTGTTCCCCTTTGCTTCAGTGGACCCCTCATACATGAGCTTCAGTGCATCCCATAGTTGCTTAGTAGTTTTGCACTTCTTGAAGCCTCTATATATGGAGTTAGGAAGAGTAGTTTGGAGGCGGTTATGGCTTTCTGATCTACATCTATCTTTTTCCAGTCGTCTTCAGAATAGTCAGCCACTTCCTTTGGTATCATGCCACATCTGGCAGCAGCTGAAGAGGTGCATGGTACATGAGATCCAAAGACAACAAATCCCCACATCCTAGACTCTTGAGACATGATGAAACCTTCTATTCTTTGGAACCAAGTATCAAAATCATCAGGAGTGATTAGTGGAGACTCTGTCATGATACCTATTTCCATATCAGCCTTTGTGATAGCTTCCATTTGAGATGTTAATTGGTTTATGAAACTGAGAGGATTGAAGATGGTGAGATCTTACAATCAAGAGCCTGAAATGCTCTTATACCAATTGCAAGACCGGTTAAGGGTGGTTAATACAATCAGTCATATAATGAGGAGAGTGTTAGAACACTTAACAGATCAAATAGAGAACCAAGTATATTTATACAGATACTAAGAACACAAGTAAGTAATGAGACAGAACAAAAGAACAAGAACAAGATAAGTATAGTTTTCAAGAATGTTGTATATTGCTCTCAAGTTCTATTACAAGTGTTATAAAGCATGAGTTAAAATACAAGAACCTGAGATACTTAATACTATATCCTACAGCCAGCTATACTTTGAAAGCCAGTTGGCAACACTAATCTTGACAACAAGATCAATGTAAAGGTCTAAAGGCGGATTGCCTTTTGACTAGTGACTATAACATGTCATAGCTTACATCCTAATGTATTACAAAAAGATAAAATGTACAAAGTAAAAAGTTATAAACTCTAAACCTTAATCTATGTTGATACATGTATGTCCCTAGATCAGGATATGAATGTAATAGATCTTGTTTATCTGATTCTGATGTAATGTTTGGATTGTTAATGAAATAATATTGGTTGTTTGTGATTTACAATGTTTAATATTTCATTAATGAGTCGATGTTGAATTGGTTAATTAGGTTTATGGTTGTTTGAATTGTTACACATAATGTTATATTAATTAATACATTCAAACTTAACAAAATGAATTTCTCATGCGAATGGCCCATGCGAATGGACCACACGCATGAATAACTTCATACGAATGACTCAGTCGCACGACTGAAACAGGAGACTGGATCAGTCGTATGATTGTAACATAAGATTGGCTTAGTCGCACGACTGAACACTCAGTCGTGCGGATGAATCAACCGCATGGTTCAATCGCACATGGTTCAGTCGCACAAATGAACAATACTAACCTATAAATACAACCCAATTCGTGGAAAAACGTAAGCATTCATTCTATTTCGACTCCAGACGTACCCTAGCCGTCCAGAAGCCTCCCAATTCGTTCTCCAAGTTCATAGAACGCTGTAGATCGATTCTCAAACGATTCTTAACGTTAGATTCAATACTTTATTGATTCTTCATGCGTTCTCACTGATTGGATCGCCAATCAAATAGGATTCCGCACTATTTGGTGTGGTTTACACGCTAATCATTCGGTATTTCGTTCAAATACCAGGTCCTAACAAGTGGTATCAGAGCTTTGGCTCTTGATTACGTGTGATTCAATCAAGATTGATAAAAAGTTTGTGTTTTTACACTAAAA
This sequence comes from Flaveria ramosissima, assembly GCA_025215565.1. Classification (NCBI taxonomy): domain Eukaryota; kingdom Viridiplantae; phylum Streptophyta; class Magnoliopsida; order Asterales; family Asteraceae; genus Flaveria; species Flaveria ramosissima. The sequence goes on along the minus strand of CM046035.1, from coordinate 56,365,251 downwards.
ACGCAATCTTTTGTGTCAAAAGTGATCTTAGACGTTCCCTGCTCATCAAGTTTTGGTTTCTACGGACTTAGGCGATCAGGGTTGGAGAAAATTCGAATTTTTACGGCTAAAACACGTTTAACCTAGAAATTTTCGCAAAACAGCAGCTTCAGTCGCACGAGTGAGCCATTCGCACGACTGGACTTCATTCGCATTGCCCAGACGCACGATTGGACCTAGTTGCATCTCCATTCGCACGACTGAACTATTCGTTCCCAGTGTTCATACGCATCAGCTTCATTCGCACGACTGAACCAATCGCTCAGTTCAACCGCACGATTGAACCAGTCGCATAGTTCATTCGCACGGATAGCCCATTCGCATCACCCAGTCGCACTAGTTTGACAGTTTGTTTAGTACACTTAAAGTTATTCGAGATGGAAGATCAAATGTCAGCCTTTACTGCTGGGAAGGACTCAAGAATTCAGAACCTGCTGTTACTTGAGAGTGAGGTGGGTAATCATAATAAACCACCAAAGCTCTTAACGTTAGATGAGTTTACCCACTGGAAATAACGTTTTGAGATCTACCTCAATGGAGTGGATCCAAATTTGTGGGAAGCTATCGAGATTGGGTATAGTATGCCGGTGGGAGCAGATGGAGTAAAGCTTACTTTGGGAGGGATGACTGATGCTCAGAAGGTTAAGTACAATGCAGAGAAGAGAGTCTATGCATTGATCACACAGTCTATTCCTAAAGATATTTTCCACCAGTACTCGGAGAATAAGCAGGCCAAGAAATTGTGGGATGAGCTGGAAAAGAGATACGACGGGAATGCTTCGTTAAAGGCAATTAAAGCTAAGGAACTGAAGAAGGAATTTGACAACTTCTCATCGGTGGGAAACGAGAGTTTGGATGATGTTATTGATAGAATCTACCATCTGATGAGTGAACTGCATACACATGGAATTGCTACTACCATGGAAGAAAAAGTGTCAAATTTTGCTGATGGATTGCCAGAAAAGTGGGCTTCATTCGTGTCTAACCTGAGACAGAATGAAATGCTGGCAAAGCTGGATATCAATGACTTCATTCTAAAGCTGCGAGAAGAAGCACTTAGGATGAAGTACAGAGCTCAGAAGTCTTCGTACACTCAGAATCCAAATTTGTACAATGCCACGCCTCAAGCTATGACATCTGGAGCACCTCTCCAGACTGCATTTGTATCTAGCTCATCGGGTCCTTCACAAGCTTCTCCTTCAGGATCAGACACGTCGGGGTCTTCTTGTACCCATTATATTGGATCTGAAGCAAATGCTACTAGACTGAAGACCGAGAACCTCGGTAATGTGACGGTGGAAGTAGCTCGAGAGCACATGGATCTTTTGGCAGCAGTGGTTCATTCCTATAATGGACTTATTGCTGGGAAGATTGGAAACTGCCATCTGGCAGAAGAGGACTACAAGCAAGTAGATGAAATGGAGCTTGAGAGAATGGACATTATGTGGGCCTTAGCTAGTGCTGTCCGGAGGGCGAAGAAGTTTGTGAAAAAGACTGGACAGAACTTGGTTGCTACTAAGGACACCACGTTTGGCTTTGACAAGAGCAAAGTGACCTGCTTCAACTGTGGAGAGAAGGGGCACTTCAAGAGAGAATGTGTTAAGCCAAAGAAGACGGGTAACGGGAACCCATTTTCATCCTTCACTCGTCAAGACAAGCAAGCTACTAGTTCTATATCATCAAGCAAGGATCCAAAAGCCTTGACTGCTCATGATGATGAAGGACAGGACTGGAGCTTTCGGTTTGTCTCTCCAGGGGAATCTAATATTGCGAGCGTGGAAGATTTAGATGATGATTCCGCGAGTGATGGAGATATAGCAGTTGAGATAGCGATGTCAAATATTGAAGAGACAACTGCAACTGAGGTCAGCTACAAGCCTGAAGAAGGGACTTCCACAGCAAAGACAGAATCGACAGAATCACTAGAACCAGAGACATCTGATGCTGCATTGATGGCTAATTCTTCTGAACCTCCTCAGGTAAGTACCACTGACCAACTGTTTAAAAATCATGCTTGTTCTGATTGTGATACTTTTAGAAATAGCATAGATGAGAAATTTGCTAGGTTATTAGATCAGAATGATAACCTAGTAAAAGATTTGCAACTGTGCACTGAGGCTAATAGAGTATTAAAACAAAATGAGCATAGTTAGAAAGAAAAGATAGACCTTTTGACTAAACAGATTAGGGAAACCGAAGTAGTTGCATTTAACCAAGCTAATGACATTAGGGCATGTTTCCTTTGCTGGAAACAAGGGAGGCTATATCGCAGCTTAGGGAGAAGTTGGGAATCAGAAAGTTAAGTTCGATAAGGTGAACTACGTTCAACAACTTCAAAACAACTTACTTTCTGTTTCCCGAATCTGTGATAAGGGATTTAAAGTCATATTCGACAACAAGAAATGTTACGTCCTAAAGAAAGACTACGTGATACCGGAGGACCAAGTTCTGATGACAGCTTCAAGATATAAAGACCTTTATGTTTTGGATCTCTCAACAGCTTCTACAACGGATCATGAGGTTCAGTGCTTTCTCTCAAAAGGAACTGAGAAGGACTCCATCTCCTGGCATAGGAGAATGGGACACATTAATCAAAGGAAGATGAATCACCTGATCCAGAAGGATCTTGTGAGAGGAGTTAACGTCAAGAATTTCCAACTTCCTGATTTTTGTGTAGCTTGCAAGAAAGGTAAACAGACGAAGAAGTCTAATAAGGAAAAGAAAGTTCATTCAATAGAACTTCCTCTTGAACTTCTTCACATGGATCTGTTTGGTCTAGTCAGTACAAAGAGCATTGCAGGCGACTTGTACTGTTTTTGTGATTACTGATGACTACTCAAGGTTCTCTTGGGTAATGTTTCTGAAGTCCAAATCAGAAACATTTGAGTCATTCAAGGAATTAGTAACCACACTGGAATCTCTCTACAAGCTGAAGGTGAGACAAGTACGCTCAGACAACGGGACTGAATTCAAGAATCAGTGGATGGAGGCCTACTGCAAGGAAAAGGGAATTGTGCATCAATTCACTTCTGCCTACACGCCTCATATGAATGGTGTTGCTGAGAGAAAGAACAGAAGCTTGATAGAGACCGCACGGACAATGCTAGCAGACTCAAAACTGCCTATCCAATTCTGGAATGAGGTAGTTGCTAATTCATGTTATACACTGAATCGAGTTCTGATAGTCAAGCACCACGGAAAGACATGTTACGAGCTACTACAAAGACACAAACCGAATTTGGAGTATCTCAAACCATTTGGCGCGCCGTGCACACTTCTGAAGAAGACTCAAGAAGGTAAATTCAGCGAGAAGGCTGATGAAGGAATCTTCCTAGGATACAACATACCGAACAAGAGAGTTTACAACAACTCAACGGGTCTAGTAGAAATGTGGTGTAATGTTGATGTTCAAAGATATACCACACCACGTACTGGCAAAGGACCCGCCTACTTTTTCGACTATGATGGATTCTTTAAGTCCTTCAACATCCCGATCTCTCCTTTGGATGATGAGTTAGCAACTCGAATGATGTATGATATCTTGAATACACCATCTCATGATTCAACATCATCAAGCTCACAGGGAGAATCATCTACTCAGTCAGGGGGAGTAGTTGACGACAGTGACTCCTCCTCAGAAGATGAAGCTGAAGAAAATGACCAGAACAGTCAGGAGGAACAGGTTCCAGTTCCTGAAAGTCCACAAGCATCTAACAGTGATGCACCTTCGACTTCGGAACTTCAAACTCCAACTACCTCAGATGCAGAACCAAATGTTCATAATCTTGGCTCTGAGGTAGCTGTTCCTACTACTCTAGGATCACGTCTAAACGTCTATCATCCCATAGACAATGTCATTGGGGATGTCAGATCAGGAGTACAAACCCGAAATCAGCTGTACTCAGCTGATTATGCCTCTGTTATGAAAAAGGGATATATTCATGATGGTGCTTATCGGTGTTTTGTCTCGCAGTTTGAGCCAAAATACGTCAGTGATGCACTAAATGATGAGGCGTGGGTGAGTGCCATGCAAGAAGAACTTCTTCAGTTCAAGAAGTTAGGTGTATGGACTCTGGTAGATAGACCTAAAGGTGCTAAGGTCATTGGCACCAAATGGGTCTTGAAATGCAAGAAGGATGACCAAGGGGTCATTATCAGGAACAAGGCTCGACTGGTGGTTCAGAGATTTCGCCAAGTCGAGGGGATTGACTACAATGAAGTGTTTGCACCCGTGGCAAGGATGGAAGCTATCCGTATCTTCCTTGCCTATGCATCGTACATGAAGATTAAAGTCTATCAACTAGATGTGAAGAGTGCATTCCTTCATGGGGAATTAAGAGAGACAGTCTATGTCAGTCAACCCGATGGATTTGAAGATCCTTATCATCGGGATAGAGTTTACAAACTCGACAAGGCTTTATACGGGCTTCATCAAGCTCCAAGGGCCTGGTATGAGAAACTCTCGACTCATCTTGTGAAGCACGGCTTTCGCAGGGGAGTCATTGACTGCACGTTGTTCATCAAAGAAAAAGATGGCGACCTACTGCTCGTACAGATCTATGTCGATGACATAATCTTCGGTTCAAAGAACGAAGACTTATGCAAAGAGTTTGAAGCAGTTATAAAGAAAGAGTTTGAGATGAGTGCTATGGGGGAGATGAAATTCTTTCTCGGGTTACAGGTGGATCAGACACCAAATGGAATCTTTCTACATCAGACCAAGTATGTAGGAGACATTCTCAGTCGTTTTGACATGGAGAATGCTTCTGCTGCTGGGACTCCACTTGCTACTAATCATGATATAGCACCGGATGAAAATGGAGATCTGGTAGATGCCACAATGTACCGAGGAATGATTGGATCCCTCATGTACCTCACTGCCTCAAGACCTGATATCATGTATGCTACATGTTTATGTTCTAGATATCAGGCTAAGCCTAAGGTGAACCATCTGATCGGGGTCAAGAGGATATTTCGTTATCTGATGGGTACACCCACACTTGGGTTGTGGTATCCTCATGATGATGACTTTGAGCTCACGACGTACAGTGACTCGGATTACGGGGGCTGCAAGATGAACTACAAGTCTACATCAACAAGGTGTCAATTCTTTGGGAGGAGATTAGTTACCTGGCAGTGCAAGAAGCAGACATCGGTTGCATTGTCAACCTGTGAAGCTGAATATGTTGCTGCTGCAAGTTGCTGTTCACAAATCATCTGGATTCAACAACAAATGCGGGATTACGGTTTAAAGTTTTCTTCTACTCCTATTTTTGTTGATAACTCTGCTGCAATTGCAGTAACTAAAAATCCGGTCCAACATCCAAAGACCAAACACATCGGTATTAAATACCATTTCATAAGAGACTGTTTTGAAAAGTACTTAATCGATGTGGTAAAAATTAATACTGATTTTCAACGCGCTGGCCTCTATACAAAAGCCTTTGATAAACCACGTTTTCTATATTTGTTAAAGGTCAACGGCGTTAAAAAAAAGTGATGTTATTCCTGATGATGACCATGTGTAGTCCGATGCAGCTTAGTTAAATTTTTCTTTATTTTATTTTATTTTATTTTCCTTATTTATTTTATTCTGTTTAAATTAAACTCATGTTATTTAGCTGTTTATTAAAATCCTAAAATAATTAAACCAGTTATGATTTTAGTATTTTAGGGGGAGAATAAGTCAGCCAGTAACATTAAAAAAAAACGAGGGAGAAGGAGTGGATAGCTGATATAAGGTAGATCGTATCTGTAATACCGATTCAAACCCTTTGGAAAATGATAGTACACAGGAACAAATCAAAAGGGACTTTAAAATACTAATTTAGAAAAGATGCAAGATTCAAAGTATAAGTCTGTGTAGTCTAAGCAATATAAAAGGGAAGATGATAGAAAAACTGGTAACTACTAAGGTAACACAAAGAAAGTAGACCTAGAGGTTGCTAGACCACAAATGATATGTCGGTAGATTCAACACAATAGATGATTAGACCTGACTGGTGATCTCAAGACCAAACTAAGTTGTTCAACTGACTGTGGGCTTCCATCTTATCACTGGTTAACACAATCAACAATATTCCAATAAGGGGTAATGAGCATGTAAACGCCACAAATGTGTGCGGATGACCATAAATAGAGCAAAGCACGAAAAAAATGAAAGACAGATGCTATCAAGCTAATGACTTATGTTGTTGATGCATTCTGTGCAAAAGAAAATTTAGCTGCTCTAACAAGAAGATAGGTTGTGTGCCTCTCTACTGTGCGATGGCACTGACCTGAGGATAAGCATAACCTAGATATTCTAGAATTCATTGTTGTTTGCCGCCTCTCTGCTGTGCGATGGCACTGACCTGAGGAATGGCTTCTCTTTGAAAGCTCTAAGAATAGTCTCTTCTTGTAAAATACCCGTAGACCGCTCAAAAGCTCCTGAGGAATGTTGATTACCATATAAGTGTGGGATCCACAAATGTTAGTTAAAATAATTAAACCTAAAACTATCACCAATTTGTGTCTAAAGACTGTGTATGGATTTAAGAGGACAATTATACTGACAATCATTGGGGCTGCAATTCTTGAAAGTTCAAATCAATGTGGAAATCTAATAGTACCAGTATGATTTCCTAAATTTGCTAACGACTCTGGATGAAAACCAAGACTTGAGCATCAAAAGGTTTTGATAACAAGTCCCAAATGATTTGACTTGCCTGTATGATTCCAAAATTGAATTGGTCCAGGTGTGGTCAATCTAAGTTGAAGCTGCCCATTCCGGAACCAAATCCAGTAGATTTTGATCTTAGGATTTATCTCTCACAAAAAGCCAAAACCAAGTTTAATTTGTGTACTTTAGTTTAATTCTCTAATTTATTTAGTCATTTTAGTTTGTTTGTTCGTCGGACTACATCATGAAAATTAGTAAGGGATCAACTCACTAAAAGGGTCATGTCTGAGATGACCACATGTGCTTTCAAAGTGTAAAAGGGTCACGTCTAAGGTGATCAAAAGGTTTTCAAGTTAAAATGATCATATCTGAGATGATCAAATGCTCATAATGTTAATTTCAATAGTTAAAAGGGTTTTAAATGTAAAATGGTCAAAATGGCAGAAAATTTCATAAGTATAACCCATTCGCACGATTGGACCATAAGTATGGACCAACCATGCGAATGGGTCCCATTCGCACGACTGGACATAAGATTGAGCCATTCACCCGAATGGCTTATCAGACTGATCCATTCGACCGAATGAAAGGGTGCGAATGAGTCAGTCGACCGACTGAGACTCAGTCGGTTAACTGAAGATGCGAATGAAAGGGCACGAATGAGTCAGTCGACCGACTGAGACTCAGTCGGCCAACTGAATGCGACTGACTGGGCCAATCGCACGACTGAGCTTCAGTCGCCTGAATGAACTGAGCGAATGAGGCCAGTCGGCCGATTGAACTCAGCTTCAGTATTTAAAGGGCCATAGTCGATCGCATTTCACTCATCACCCTCAATCGCTCCTAAATCGCACCTCGTATCGTTACTCTGCCAAAATTTCTCTAGATCTCGTTTCTACATCTATATTGATCTTCTGACTTGCGTTGACGTTTATACAAGTAGATTGCAGTGAAATCTCAATGAAATCAGAAGAAATGGAACCCTAATTTGTGATATTTGAGTGAAAACAAGAAACGGACTGCAAATGACCTAATAACCAACATAAACTAAGCAAAATGTTAAAATTGAGTTTAATAGGTTATTAGTGACAAGATGGCGAGTTTATTGAACCATTAAACCATGTTAAATTACTTGATTTGGTCAAGATTCGAACCACAGGCGACTGAACAGTGGGACAAGCGACTGGTCGTCCGGATGAACTCTAATCGCACGATTGAATCTTGCGATTGGGTCAATCGGCCGAATGAACCATGCGAATGAGCTCAGTCGGCCGACAGAACCAATCACAAACTCAACCAACAGATTGAACTCAGTCGTATGTCTCATTCACCCGAATGAGCTCAGTCGCATGAAAGGACAACCAACTGACTTCAGTCGCATGATTCATTCGCACGAATGAATCAGATTGAATTTAAACTATACACTTAGAACTGAATTTTGATGTGTAACTTGCTAATGGTTCTGTGTCTTGTGTTTCAGGCAAATGGCTGATAGATGGTCCATTAACCCAAAGCACAACATATGTGCTCATTTGGACCATACGACTCGGAATGGGGCCGAGTTTACAGAGATTATTGCGTTCCTTCGACGTTCTCGGATACATAAGGACATTTCTACACCGTGTACGCCTTACAGGTCGTTACATCAGGCATTCTGGGAGAATGCGTCCGTTGATCGTTCTCGTGAGCCTTACAGTATACGGAGCTCCATTCATGGTCATGATATTGAGATTACAGCAGCAGACATCCAGAGAGTACTTGATTTTGGGGACGATACTGATCACCCCACCAGACTACATCCACTTATTGTTAGAGGTTGCTTTCTCAGGATTAAGTACGCTAGGGACATCAACTCAGGTGTGCTCAACAAGAGCAACCTGTGTCCCCAGTACAAGTACTTGGCGCATGTGATCCTGAAGTGTATTGCTTCGAGGAGGGGTGGGTTCGATGACCTATCAGACCAGATTCAGAATGCCTATGTGGCACTGGTGCTGAACCACCCCTTCAGCTTCTCGAGCATGATTTTCTCATATCTGGTGGAGAATCTGGAGGCCAAGGGGAAGGAGGGTTTTTGTATGTACCCCAGGTTTCTGCAGCTCATCTTCAACGAGAAGTTGCCTTCACTTCCCAAGGAGAGCCATGATGCTGTGGCCTTGGAGATTATGGATGACACGACTTTGGGTCGTATGAGAGTGTATAGGGGCAAGCAGGTAAAGCCCCAAGTGAAGAGGTTGATCGACCATCTGGCCAATGAGAGATATGTGGTGCCAGTGAGACGCAAGTGGCGTCATGATGACAGCGATTCAGACGATGAGAGGCTACTGCTCCCAGAGCATGATTCGGATGATGATGACAGCGGGGATGCTGAAGATGATATGCCCATTCCACCGAGGGGCACTGCTACGGATGTTATACCTCCAGTTTCTGCCCCAACAGGTGATATAGCTTAGTCAGCAGGTTTCCACCAGGACTTCATACCTGGTGAGGAGGAAGAAGAGTCTGACGAGGAGCCCTTGACGAGGACTGTGTGAAGCAAGGTTGTTCCCACAGAGTATGGGCTAAGGGCGGTTGGTGAACGCCCAAGAGATTCAGGAGAGACAGCTGCAGATCCTAGCTATGCCCCTGAGTCAACTAGTCGTGTTCTAGGGGAGCATCCACCTCGACTGGATCGAGGAGGAAAAGGATGGCTCAGCCCCACGGCCAGAAGAAGAAAAAGAGACGACTCACTTTCGTTACCACCACAGCCACTACATCTACCACCACCACTACCACCTCTACAGCCACACCATCCACCACCACAGCCACCACAGCTAATACTACCACCACCATACCTCCCACCACTGTACATATGCCAACCACCACCATATCTTTAACTCCTACATCACCACCACTATCTCACAGACCCAGCCCCATCTACACCACAGCCACCACTACCACCACTAGCCACCCAGCAGGACCCTCTTCACAGCCCTCACATACATATGGATCAACTCTACCTCCAATTGGGGTAGAGGAACAACTTTTCGCGCTAAACCGGATGGTGATACGCTTGTTAGCTGCTGACGAGGAGAAGACGACTCAGATCCGCCAGCTGGCTGATCTTACTGCTGCACAGTCACACCAGATCTCAGAGCAGGCTCGATTGATTGAGGAGCAGGCCCAACAAATGGCTGCTCAGAGCCACGAGATCTCCCAACTCCAAGAGCACAGCGTCACATCTGCCAAGAAGATAGAGGAGTTGGAGGAGGCTAAGAAGACAATCATGCTAAAGCTAAAGGGATCTAAAGAGGAGCCCCTAAAGATTAAAGAGGGAGACGGAGATGATGGTGATGATGATGATGAGGATGACGATGAGGATGATGATGATGAGACTGAGGATGATGAGGGGACTGAGGAAGATAGGACAGAGGAGAGGGATGAGGATGATGATGCAGAAGGAGGAGATGCAGCTGCATCGACCTCTGCTCAAGGTCAGGAAAGGAGATCCAAGAATAAACAAGACCAACAAGCTTCCTCCTCTGCTCCACCAAGCGATGATCTAGTGATCCAAGAGAAAAGTATTTGATTACTTTTGTATTTGGATAATGTATTTAAACATATGTATTTGATGTTTATCTTATAATCAATGCATTTCTGTTTTGATTATTAACTAATGGTTGATATGTTGCATGTTTAAATCAAACAGATCCAAACTATCAGAGGGATGAGTTCGATGTTGCTCCCCTTCAGCAGGTTAAGACTCAGCTAACGATGATTCTTGATCTGCAAGGGATCGTAAGGAGGTCGGTGAGTTATACCCCTGAAGAAGGGGAAATAATTCACGATCTATCAAACGAGCAACTAGCAGAGATCTTCAAGCTAAATCCTGATGAGATTGTAAAGGATGCTCCGATGTGCGACTCGACAAGTGACGAAGAGCTCAACGATGTTGATGAAATAGAGATAGAAGATGTCACTGCCGAGCACTACCCTCAGTATGCTGACAATGAGGGAAATGTGGTCCCCAATCTGGGTGAATCCCTTGTTAGCGATACTTTTGAGGTGTTAGACAAAATGGAGCAAGAGTCAGAGAAGACAGAGGGAACGGCCCAAGCCTCAAATGATGATGTTGATATCCGAAAGGCTGAGTGGGCTGCTTGTTTCGAAGAAGTTAGAGCCCAACGCGTTGCACCTAAACAGGACGCCTACACCAAACTCTACAGAGTCAAGAAACATCATAAGGTGTCGGGCAGGATCATAGAGTGGGCGTATTTTGAGGACCTTAACGTATATGCAGTTAAGAGGGAGAAGGGCATAGAGTACTTCAGATTTTCACATGATCTGAAGACTCTACCAGGTTTTGAGCTCCACCAGCTGGCCAAACTGAAGCTGTTGTATGCTGACCCGAGAAAGATGTCTGGCTGGTTTGAGGCTGCCCTAAGGAAGGAGTAGCACACCAGGTGGGTTAACTTCAGACCCCAACAGCCTACAAGGTATATCAGAAGGTCTGAAGTTGATGCCATTACTGGAAAGCCAAAGTTAGTGTTGAAGTGGAATCCTCCGCGCACGATGTCAAGAATCCCGGTCAGGGAAATGCCACAGGATTTCACTCCACACTTTAAGTGGTGGTACTATGATTGGAGGACAGGTGAAGCGGTCATAGTCCTAAACAAAGAGGGCCAAATGGATACTATCAGGGTATTTGACCCAATGTGGCTTACCAACTTGTCAGCTAGTGATGTCTACACTCTATACAAGTGGCCACTGTTCTATGATACGCAGGATATAGTACAAGCCCTCCAGTTCCAGAACGTCATAAGACTCTGCTTTGCGTTTGAGATTCACGCGGGAGTCACAAAAGAGGATAAGTACAAGAAATATGAGGAGGTGATGCAGAAAACAAGACATTAGAGAGATCTAGGTCCAAGGGGGAGTTTGTTGATACATGTATGTCCCTAGATCAGGATATGAATGTAATAGATCTTGTTTATCTGATTCTGATGTAATGTTTGGATTGTTAATGAAATGATATTGGTTGTTTGTGATTTACAATGTTTAATATTTCATTAATGAGTCGATGTTGAATTGGTTAATTAGGTTTGTGGTTGTTTGAATTGTTACACATAATGTTATATTAATTAATACATTCAAACTTAACAAAATGAAGTTCTCATGCGAATGGCCCATGCGAATGGACCACACGCATGAATAACTTCATACGAATGACTCAGTCGCACGACTGAACCAGGAGACTAGATCAGTCGTATGATTGTAACATAAGATTGGCTCAGTCGCACGACTGAACACTAAGTCGTGCGGATGAATCAACCGCATGGTTCAATCGCACGACTAAACCATACTTATGGTTCAGTCGCACGAATGAACAATACTAACCTATAAATACAACCCAATTCGTGGAAAACGTAAGCATTCATTCTATTTCGACTCCAGACGTACCCTAGCCGTCCAGAAGCCTCCCAATTCGTTCTCCAAGTTCATAGAACGCTGTAGATCGATTCTCAATCTTTTCTTAACGTTAGATTCAATACTTTATTGATTCTTCGTGCGTTCTCACTAATTGGATCACCAATCAAATAGGATTCCGCACTATTTGGTTTGGTTTACACGCTAATCATTCGGTATTTCGTTCAAATACCAGGTCCTAACAATCTACAATTGCAAAAGCATGGACCTTTTCACCAACTTATACAAGTTGGTGACTGGTGAGTCTTCAAAGTTGTAGCAGAAAGTGTGTCAGCTTTACGCAAAACTTGATCACAAAAAGCATGTCTTCTCTGTGTCTTCACTTCATTGGTTTTGGAAGACTTTGTCTTTGAAGCTTCGGAAGACTTCATCTTTGGCTTCAGAAGATTTAGTCATTGGCTTCTGAAGATATTAAACTTAGAATATTTTCTCTGAGGAGTGTAAAACTTCTGAAGTAATTTCTACCATGTACATCATGCATGAATGTTGAAAGCTCTTTGGTTGCTTTGGTTGCATCAGCCTTACAAGTATATCCTTACATAGTTGTTGTTGTATGAAAATTTGGCTAGTGGGAGATGACTATCCTAGCTTCCATTGAAGTTAATTTACATGCAAGAAGCATGTCTTCTAATGTCGAAATAATCCTTTCAGATTGTATGTCGCTTACAAAATATGTTGTACTAATAAGTAACCTCGTTCCCATTTCGTCATGAAATTTTTTCAATAATTTAGATGTAAACCATGTGCCTCAGTCAGAAATAGGTAATACTGTACACCAAGTCGGGCTACTGTCTCTTTAATATATGGCTCAACTAACCTCTTCCGGGTATATGTCTCTCGGATTGGTAAATAATGAGCATTATTCATTAATGGATCTACAATTACTCATATTATGTCATAACCTTTACATGGGCATGATAACTTTATTATGTCATATTATGTCATATTATGTCATAACCTTTACTTGGGCATGATGACTTTATTATGTCTCTCGGATTGGTAAAAATGGGCACTATTCATTAATGGATCTACAATTACTCATATTATGTCATAACCTTTACTTGGGTATGATAACTTTATTATGAAATTCATCATAATATGCTTCTACTTCAATTCAATGATATCAATAGTTTAGATCTTTCCACATGGCTTCCCCTTTAACTTGCAAACACGTCGTGCAATTACCCATGTATTGATTGACATCATATCTTATCACATGCCATAAGTTCTTTCTTTAGGTCTTCATACATATTTATAGTGACTAAATGAATATAACATCAAGTCTGTGAGCTTCATCTAAAATGCTCATTTTACAATACTATGCTTAACTAGAGCATTAGTGGTTGGTATATGTGGCTTAGTCACACTTTTGAAAGTCAGTGATTGTGTCTGGTAATTGATACACTAATCTTTGTAAATGAACTATCTTTGGAACTTTTGATTCGTATCTATTATTTAGAGTATCAAGATAATACAATAATAATTTACAATGTTGTATTTCACTTTCCAACTATGTGATAACCGAGAAATTTTTGTTTTCTTTTACCAGAGTTAGCTAAATTTTGTGACAAAATTTCTTTCAACAAAGGGATAATATGACACCCAACATTTTCAGTTTATTTCTGACTAGCAAGAATATTATTTCCAATCTTAAGTACATAAATTTAATGATGTTTAATTAAACGCATTAGTTATTGCACGAACCTTCATGTAAGGGTAATTCAAAGAATTTTCCGAAGTACACACGAGTCTGTCCCTAAAAGTTGGTGATTTATCAAAATGGCTTCCATATATATATAATGGTATAAATTATATGTTATGTGATTATGTGATTAACTATGTAGCTTAGTTGTAAAGATTAGGAATTCCCGAGCATTCACCCATTATCATGCATTTTTGGCTTTTATAGTCTAATTATTATTAAATTGGCTTCAATCTAGCAAAATATATATTATTTCATGTGTTTAGTGTTTATGTGGTTATTACATAAATTTTTTACAATTTTATTATAATAAATATACAATTGCATAACGTTTAAACGATTTTAAAAAACGATAGCCTTTTCTTGTAATAAATTAAACCAAAACCCCAACCCTAAATCGGCCACGCCTATCCCTATTCCCCACTCCTATTTGTGAAACACACACACTAAAGAACATACATAGTTTGAGTTCTTTTAAGCAATTGTTGGTGATTTCCATTCTCTCTTGCATTAAATAAGTACCATGGATCATTATTTAAGCATTACAAGTAAGTTTTGTGGTTAATTTCATTTTTCATTTGATCAACCATATGTCTCGAAACCCTAGATATCCAAACACACACCAAAACATGAAATTGATTGAAGTTAATGGTTGATTATGCTTTAGTATGCCAATATAAGATGATTGTAAGGTTTGGTTTGGTGAAATTGTTGTGTTTAGGTCAAAAACCAAAACTTGCCATTAAAGAAAACTTTAGTTTGAAACTTTTGTAGAATTTGAATAAATTTGATGAATTTAAGTTGAATAATTGATACTAGGATGCTAGTTTATGCTAACGGATGAAGATTGATGTTGTGAACTTGTAATTTTCGCTTGTTTTTGAGCATTTACTATTAATGAAAACTTTTTGGTCAGGTTACTTCTTATATTGAGCTCTATGCATGTTGAGTTTTGATGATTGAAATGTAATGTTTAGAACCTAAGAATGAATCAGGAATTATTGAATTGTGAAAAATATCTTGTGTTGTCATACTTGCTAATGGTAAAATTTGTGTCATGGTGTTTTCTATGTTAATGTGATTTGTGTATGACAATGTGTGTGGTTGAAATAGTATTAGAATTAATGATCTTAGGAATTTGGGAGATTATGATGTAAATTGTATAATTTGTGCTTTACGGTTCTAAATTAGGAAACGTTGCATATGATGTTGTTTTAGATTATGTTGACATGCTATTGATGAGAGTTAGATAGATTACATATGAAATTGGGATACTTGTTATGATATGCTACATAGTTTTGAAAATAAAGTACACATGTGTAACAAAGTTATACTTTTCAAAATAGAAACTATTCAAAAATATATTTTTGACATGAAACTTTATGTGCAAACTTTTTGGACTATTTGAGTATGATTAAATAGATTTTCACTTAATTAAGTCACCAACGGGTCTTCAAGTCAAACTGCTCAACTTTGGTCAACAAAAGTCAATTTTGGTCAAAAAGTCAAACTTGTCAAGCATGTTAGGATTTTCATAAACACACTAATAGTTTATGTTGTTTTGATACAATAGGCGTCATATAGACCATTATGTACACACACTCACAAACCTACATTTGTTAGGTACCCTTTAGCATTTAGCATTTGCTTTAACATTTTTCTACGCACACTAAGGTGAGTCTTCACAGCATCACTTTTACTTACTTTCCTTTTGGGAGAGTAAGATGCAAAATATTTCATTTTGTCTATGTTACTGTAATGCAAACATTATCATAAAAGTCCTTACATTCTCGAACCATTAGTAATGAGCTAGCGAGGCAATTCTAAGTAGTACTATTGGGTTTGACAAACCCACCCAAAATACTCAAGCTAACCACATGATCGGTTAAGGTTAATCAACACGAGGATTATCTCTCAAACTCACTAAGGGACACTTGAATGATGATGCAAAATACTTGAAAGAGTTGATAATAATATACTAAGTAAACAAACACAACAAATGATTTTCAAGATACTTGTATGTATTACTTCTCAACTAAAATTTTTACAAGACTCTTACAAGCATATAAAATGAGTTACAATGAGAACTATATATACTACTATCTACAGCTATTTATACTTAGATTACCAGCTGGTACTTACTACTAAACAAATACTACATTGCTAGAAGTAAGGTATCTAAGATAAAATATTATCTTTGATAAGATAGTCATGACATGTCTATGACTTACCTTTTGATCACCAACTAAAGATGGTAACTGTACTAACTGATAAAGGTGAACAGTGGAATAAAGTATGGAAAACTACATGGGTGTGGGAAAGCACCATGTAGTATATCAGAGGTTGCGGCGGCTTGTCAGACGGACCGTACTTATATCCACTGGTTCATAGTTGGTTCTTCCGAAGGTAAACTGGCTTCGGAAGAATAAGTTCTTCCGAAGCCAATTATACTTCAGAAGAAGCAAGTTTTTCCAAAACTTCTGTTGGTCTTCTAGACTTTGTTCTTCGGAAGTCTTTGTCTTGAACCTTCTAAGTGTTTGGCTTCAGAAGAGAAATGACTTGGTCTTCGGAAGACGGCTTCTCTTCGGAAGTTTTTCTTACTTAGGCTTTGGAAGTTCTTTCAACTTGACTTTTGAAGCTTCGGAAGACTTTCTTTAATTGTACCAAAATTCTTCTAAGTGTTGTTTTTGTTGCACCAGTCTTATCTGTCCCAACAAACTCCTTCTAGGCTGATGCTACCAAAACTTCACTTTCTTCTTCTTCTCAAAACATTCAGCACCAAGGAAAGTAGATATTTAAGTGTTTCTCTGTTCTTGCCAGAGGTGGTACTGAGAAGTTTGTACAAGTCATTGGTAGACAACAGGTCCAGTCTGTTACTCTGGATGACATGTACCCTTTGTTGTGGTCCTCGGTAGAGAGTTAGTTGACGGGAGTTGTAGTCATACTCGCATCTAACTATGGGTTCCAAATCCGGGCCTTCAACTATCTGTAGGAAGGTCTTTCTATAGATACATGTTGTTCCTAGTTTATGAGCTTAAATGTAAAAGTCTGTCATGTATTACACATATGTAATGAAATGGTTCAATGAAATATGAAATATGATTTGATATTTATTTATCTTTGATTCATATGTATAAACTTCTTATATAGGTTTGAGGTTGTTGTACACAATTCTAAGTCAATAATGATTGAGTATTATGTACAACCTAGTCGGGTGATTATTCATGCTAATGGAGCATACTTATGGACCATACGCATGAATACATCATGCTTATGGACAAGTCGTACGACTGAACGAGGAGACTGGATCAGTCGTACGATTGAGACATCATATTGACTCAGTCGCACGACTGAATCTCAGTCGTGTGTATGACTCAATCGCATGATTCAGTCGCACGACTGAACCATGCGAATGGTTTAGTCGTACGAATGAGAAACCTTAACCTATAAATACCATCTAATTCGTGGAAAAACATAACACTTAAAGAGATATTGCGAATACACATAAACCCTAGCCGTCCAGAACGTCCAAAACAGCCTGTCCAAGTTCATAGTTCGTTCCTAATCGATTCCTACTTGTTCTTAACGTTTAGTTCAATATTACATCGATCGGGTTATCGTTCTCACTGATTGGATCGCAAATCAAATAGGATTCCGCACTATTTGATCCGGTATAAACGCAAAATCAGTTAGTACTTCGTACGTACACGGTCCCTAACAAGTGGTATCAGAGCTTTGGCTCTTGATTTTGTGTTTGATTCAATTAGGTTTGGTGTCAAAAACCTACGTTTTAATCAAAAGAGTCACCACTTTGCTTCTAAAGGTAAGTTTCGATTTTTCACTATACGGCAGATTAGGGTTCTTAGAAAAATCGTATTTTGTGTCAAAGTTTCAAAATCTTCGATTTTGCAAAAATAGCAGCCTTTAGTCGCACGACTAGCTCATTCGTACGATTGAACTCATTCGTATACTCCTTTCGCATGACTGAACCCAGTTGCATCACTCATTTGCACGACTGAGCAACTCCAGTCGCCTGAGTCCATTCGTCTTGTTCATACGCACGCTTGAATCCAATCGCACGATTGAATTCATTCGCACCCTTCATTCGCATGAGTGATCCATACTCATAGTTCATTCGCACAATTGAAACTGCTCTATCCTCCAAGTACCAAGTTCATAAAATGGAAGATCAATTTGCTGTGTTTACTGCCGGGAAGGACTCACGCATCCAGAATCTACTACTTCTGGAGAATGAGGTAGGAAATCACAATAAACCGCCGAAGCTGATAACGTTAGATGATTATCCTCAGTGGAAACAACGGTTTGAGATTTACTTAAATGGAGTTGATCCTAATCTTTGGACATCTATCGAGACTAGTTATACGGTGCCAGTTAGTGCTAATGGAGTCAAGTTAACCTTGGGAGGATGAGTGAAGCTCAGAAGATTCTCTACAATGCTGAGAAGAAAGTTTATGCCTTGTTGACTCAGTCGATACCAAAGGACATTTTTCATCAGTTCTCTGAGAACAAGCAGGCTAAGAAGTTGTGGGATGCATTGGAGAAGAGATACAAAGGAAATGCAACGTTAAAGGCACTGAAGGCTAAGGCTCTCAAGAAGGAGTTTGATAATTTCTCTTCAATAGGAAATGAGAGCTTAGATGATGTTATTGACAAATTCTATCATCTCATGAGTGAGCTGCACACTCATGGTGTAACCACATCAATGGAAGATAAAGTTTCAAGTTTTGCCGATGGGTTGCTTGAGAAATGGGATTCATTTGTGTCTAATCTAATACAGGACGACATTCTTGTGACATTAGACATAAATGACTTCATCTTGAAGCTAAGAGAGGAAGAACTGAGGATGAAGTACAAGTCAAAGAAAGGATCCTACGTTCAGAATCCTTCACTCTACAACTCAGTTTCGTCTCCAGCTGTTTCAGGAGCACCATTACAAACAGCATTCGTCTCTAGTTCATCTGCTTCATCCCAAACCACTGCTTCAGGACCAGAAACGTCAGGGTCATCAGGGACCCACTACATAGTGCATGAAGCCAACACTACAAAGTTGAAGACCGAGAATCTCGGAAATATCACAGTGGAAGTTGCAAAGGAGCACATGGACCTTCTAGCAGCTGTTGTCCAATCCTATGATGGTTTAGTTGCCGGGAAGATTGGAAATTGTCATCTTGCAGATGAAGATTACAGGCAAGTTGATGAGAATGAACTAGAGAGAATGGACATCATGTGGGCCTTGGCAAGTGCAGTCAAAAGAGCTAAAAAAATTGTCAAGAAGACGGGACAGAATCTAGTAGCCACTAAGGATACAACGTTTGGTTTTGACAAAACCAAAGTCACATGCTTCAACTGTGGTGAAAAGGGGCACTTTAAACGTGAATGTGTAAAGCCCAAGAAAACTGGAAATGGAAACCCATTTCCCACATTCAACCGTCAAGGCAAGGACGTGATTGGAACTGCTCCTTCAAGCAAATAGACAAAGGCTCTAACTGCTCAAGGTGATGAAGAACAATACTGGTCCTTCCGATTTGTTTCTCCTGGAGAATCAAATATTGCCTTTGTCAAAGCAATAGATGATGGGTCTGCTAGTGAAGGTGACAGTGCTGCTGAGCAAGCGATGTCGGATACCAAAGAAGCTGCGAACGTGGTAAATCACTTGGTTGAGGAAGAGCTCAGAGCAACAAGTTTAGAATCTCTAGCCTCCAAAGAGTCTAAATCCGCTTTGATGGCTGATTCAACCGATTCCTCACAGGTAAGTTCTAAAGACCAAATGTTTGAAAAACATGCTTGTAATGAATGTGACAAATTTAGAGAAAGCATTGATTTGAAATTTGCTAGGTTATTAGAACACAATGATTACTTAGTAAATGATTTACAACTATGCATTGAAGCTAATCGTATATTAAAACAAAATGAGTGCAATTTTAAAGAGAAGATAGAACTTTTGGGGAAACAACTAAGGGAAACCGAGGTTATTTCCTTAAATCATTCAAATGATATAAAGTTCTATTTAAATTCTTTAGAAGAAACCAAAAAGGAAAAAGCAGTTTTGGAAGTCGAGGTTAATTCTTTAAAACAAAAACTGCATAGTTGGACTAGTTCTTCTCACATAGTTCAAAACTTAGTGAAAGAACGAAACAATGGGGAAGGTTTGGGTTACAAAGTAGTTCCACCACCACATGAGATTCTGTTGAACAAAAAATATAGACCTATCAATAACAACCCAGTAAAGGATCATGTGGTGTCCACTCCTTTGGTTAGTGATCCCGATTCTACAAGTAAACCTGTGAACTCTATCACTAAATAGAAGGAGCCTACCTTAAAATCAAAAGGAAAAATGCCAGTTGAGAATTTGGATGATGAAATTAAAAGGATTAATATAAGGTTAGGCTCACAAACGTCTACTTCAGAACCCAAATTGACTAAATCAGTTAACCAAAAATGTGTTAATTATCAAAGTCCAATAAAATGAAAGTTAAAGATGTCCAAAACGATAAAACAATTAATTTTGTTAATAAGGCTGAAGCATCTAAAAAGAAAGTGAAAAAACCCAACCAGACAAAGGTCACACCTTTACCAAACTCAAACCCACATAAATATTTTCCTCAATCTGTAGAAGGGAGATCTTGCTACAATTATGGAAAACGAGGGCATATTTCTCCTAATTGTCCTTATTATCAGACGCCCAAAAAGAAAATTAAACTTTTTGCTGAAAAATCAAGTGTTTCTAAATCAAGATCTAATACACCACCTAAGAGTATTAGTGAACCTAAAGTTCAAACAATAAGCCAGTCGTCTGTTTATCACAAACAGGCCTTACACAAAACTGGCTTATGGAAAGAAAAATCAAGTATAGCGTCTGATAGTAAGGAGAGTAAGAAGAAAGATATGCCCTCATCGTCTAAAGGACAATGGGTTGAGTTTATGATGTGTGATTCCTCCGAGTCACCCAAGCCAGTTAAGGCTTTGGTCCCAAATCTAAACTAATAAGTTTCTTTGAATGTGCAGTGTGTCCGCTACAGTGCTATCACTAATACCTGGATTATTGATAGTGGGGCGTCTAGGCACATAACAGGGAATTTTTTAGTCTTTTTCAACGTCAGACAAATTAAAGGGGGACATGTTTCATTTGCTGGGAATAAAGGAGGCTACATCACCGCTTAAGGCGAAGTAGGAAATAAGAAAGTGAAGTTTGACAAGGTCAACTACGTTCAACAACTACAGAACAACTTACTTTCAGTCTCTCAGATCTGTGATAAAGGATTTAAAGTTGTATTTGACAACAAGAAGTGCTACATGTTGAAGAAAGATTATGTGATTGAGGAGGATAAGATTCTTATGTCAGCTTCAAGATATAACGACTTGTATGTCTTGGATCTATCAAAAGCCTCCACAACTGATCATACCGTTCAATGCTTCTTGTCAAAGGCAACTGATAGGGATTCAATCTCCTGGCATAGGAGAATGGGACACATTAATCCAAGGAAGATGAATCATTTAGTTCAAAATGATTTAGTGAATGGAGTAACTGTCAAAAACTTCCAACTTCCGGATTTTTGTGTAGCATGTATAAAAGGGAAACAGACCAAGAAGTCTCACAAGAAAAAGAAAGTTCATTCAATAGATCTTCCTCTTGAGCTTCTATACATGGATCTGTTTGGCCCTGTCAGTACAAAGAGCATTGCTGGAGATCTGTATTGCTTTGTAGTAACGGATGATTACTCAAGATTCTCTTGGGTGATGTTTCTAAAAGCCAAATCAAAAACTTTTGAATCATTCAACCATCTAGTTACTACTTTGGAATCACTCTACAAGCTGAAAATAAGGCAGATTCGATCAGATAATGGCACAGAGTTCAAGAATCAGTGGATGGAGGCATACTATAGAGAGAGAGGAATCGTTCATCAATTTACCTCTGCCTACACTCCACATATGAATGGCGTTGCACAAAGGAAAAATCGGAGCCTGATAGAGACTGCCAGGACAATGCTAGCTGACTCGAACTGCTTATTCAATTCTGGAATGAGGTAGTGGCTAATGTGTGCTATACGCTCAATCGAGTCAGCGACGTAAACCCAACTTGGAGTATCTAGAACCGTTTGGCGCACCGTGCATGTTGTTGAAGAAAACTCAGACTGGGAAGTTTAGTGAGAAAGCAAATGAAGGTATCTTTCTTGGATATAACATACCAGACAAGAGAGTTTATAACAACTCAACGGGTCAGGTAGAAGTGTGGTGTAATGTTGATGTTCAAAGATACACCACCCCCCCTGCTGGAAAAGGACCCTCATTCTTCTTTGACTATGATGGATTCTTTAAATCCTTCAATCTACCGCCTTCTCATACTGATGCTGAGCTTTCTGCTAGGATGATGTACGATGTTCTAAACGATCCACTACCAGACTCAACATCAACGGCTCCACTACATGATACTTCTAGCCCTTCAGGGGGAGAGCTTGAAGTAAGTGATTCTTCCTCTGATGATGAAACAATTGAGACTGCAAATATGAAACAAGAGGAACAGGTTTCCGCCAATGAAAGTACACAAGCATCACATCCTGCTGCCTCTGACACTTCGGAACCTCATACTCCAACAGCTTCAAATACTGAACCTGGGTTTCACAATCTGGATAATGAGGTAGTTGTTCCCACCACTCCTGGATCCCGGATTAATGTTTATCATCCTTTGGACAACGTCATTGGAGATGTTCGATCAGGAGTACAAACAAGAAATCAGCTCTACTCGGCTGATTATGCCTCAGCCATGGAAAAAGGATATCTTCACGATGGTGCATATCGATGTTTTGTGTCTCAATTTGAGCCAAAATATGAGTGAAGCCCTAAATAACGTGGCATGGGTTAGTGCAATGTAAGAAGAACTCCTACAGTTCAAGAAGTTAGGAGTATGGACCCTGGTGGACAGACCAAAAGGTGCTAAGGTGATTGGCACGAAATGGGTCTTGAAGTGTAAGAAAGATGACCAAGGAGTCATAATCAGAAACAAGGCTAGGCTTGTAGTTCAAGGGTTCAGACAAGTCGAAGGCATTGACTACAATGAAGTGTTTGCACCTGTGGCTCGGATGGAAGCAATCCTTATCTTTCTAGCCTATGCATCCTACATGAAGATTAAAGTCTATCAACTAGATGTAAAAAGTGATTCCTTCATGGTGAAATCCGTGAGACATTCTACGTAAGTCAACCCGAAGGATTCGAGGATCCTTATCATCGGGATAGAGTTTACAAACTGGAAAAGGCTCTCTACGGGCTCCATCAAGCCCTTAGAGCCTGGTATGAGAAACTCTCAACTCATCTAGTGAAACATGGTTTTCGCAAAGGAGTTATTGACTGTACCTTATTCATCAAAGAAAAAGATGGTGATTTACTACTAGTACAGATATATGTGGACGACATAATCTTCGGTTCCAAGAATGAAGAATTATGTAAAGAATTTGAGTCTGTAATGAAAGAAGAGTTTGAGATGAGTGCTATGGGGGAGATGAAGTTCTTTCTTGGCTTACAGGTGGATCAGACACCCAAAGGAATCTCCCTGCATCAGACTAAATATGTAGGTGATATCCTCAGTCAGTTCGACATGGAGAATGCTTCAGTTGCTGGAACTCCACTTGCCACTAACCATGATGTGGCACCCGACGAAATTGGTGATCTGGTTGATGCTACGATGTACAGAGGAATGATCGGATCCCTAATGTACCTCACTGCTTCTCGTCCTGATATTATGTACGCAACGTGTCTTTGTTCCAGATATCATGCAAAACCAAAAGTGAATCATCTCATCGGAGTTAAACGGATCTTTCGTTATCTAAAGGGTACACCAACACTCGGGCTGTGGTACCCTCATGATGATGACTTTGAGCTTACAGCGTATAGTGACTCGGACTATGGTTGCAAGATGAATTACAAGTCAACATCAGCGGGATGTCAGTTCTTTGGTAGACGGTTAGTCACCTGGCAGTGTAAGAAGCAGAAATCAGTTGCTTTGTCAACTTGTTAAGCTGAATATGTTGCTGCTGCAAGTTGCTGTTCACAAATCATTTGGATTCAACAGCAAATGCGCGACTACGGTTTGCAATTTTCTAACACCTTCCAACATCCTAAAACTAAACACATCAGTATTAAATATCATAATCGATGTTGTTAAAATTAATACTGATTTTCAACGCGCCGGCCTCTACACAAAAGCATTTGATAAACCATGGTTTTTATATCTTTTTAGAGGTTAATGGCGTGAAAAAGAAAAGTGATGTGATTCTAGAAGAAGAAAGTGCATAGTCCGACATGTTCTTTTTTAGTTTCTTTTTATTTTCGTTTATTTATTTTATTTTCCTGTCTATTAAAATCCGAAAACACAAAAAGATTTTCGGTTTTAGAATTTTAGGGAGAGAATAGTTTAGTTTAGTTTTTAACTCGTGCAGTATTTAATTTATAAAAAACGAGGGAGGAGGGCAGCTTAGCTAAAAGAAATGAAATCAAATCTGTGATTCTGATTGGGACCTCAAAAGCACTTTAATGATTAAGATGCAAAATTCAAAGTATAAGTCAGAGAAGTCTAAGCAAAATAAAAGGAAAAATGATAGTAAAACTAGTCTGATACTGAGGTAACATAGAGAAAGTAGAGCTAGAGGTTGCTAGTCCATTATATGATGTGTCAGTAGATTCAACACAATAGATGAGTAGACCTCATTGGTGATTAAATTCAAACTAAGTTGTTCAACTTGCTGTGGGTTCCCATCTTATCCCTGGTTAACACAATCAACGTATTTCCAATAAGGGGTGACGAGCAAAATAAACGCCACAAATGTGTGTGGATGACCATAAAAATAAGCAAAACACAAGAAAAAATTGTTAAGCGCAATCAAGCTAATGACTAATGTTGTTGGTGCGTTACGTGCAAAAAGAAAAAAATGCTCTCACAAGAAGATATGTTGTGTGTCTCTCTGCTGTGCGATAGCACTGACCTGAGGATAAGCATAACCTAAAAATTCTACAATTCATTGTTGTTTGCGCCTCTCTGCCGTGCGATGGCATTGACCTGAGGCTTGACATCTCTTTGAAAGCTCTTAGAATAGTTTCTTCTTGTCAAATACCCGTAGACCGCTCAAAAATCTCCTAAGAAATGTTGATTACCATATAAGCGTGGGATCCACAAATTCCGGTTGAAATAATATAACCTAACTCATCACCAATGTGAGTCAAGAATCTGTGTATGGATTTAAAAGGACAAATATACTGACAATCATCGTGGCTGCAACTCTTGACAGTCAAAATCATTGTGTGCATCTTATAGCTCTAGTATGATTTCCTAAAATTGCTATTGACTCTCAGTCAAAACAAGAATCTAGCATCAAAATGTTTTATTAAACTGTCCCAAATGATTCTGATATACCTGTATGATTCCATAATAAATCGTTCAAGAAATGATCAAATTAACTTGAAGTTGTGCTGTTCAGGAATAAAAATCTGCTAGACGGTTTTCTAAAGGATTTCAATCCATCTCTAATCAAAAACCCAAAAATATGTTTTGTTTTTAAATTTCAAGTTGTTTTTCTATTTTTCTAGTTGTTTGTTAGGTAAAAGTCGGACTACACAACTAGATGAAACCTATGAATCACTCACTAAAAGGGGTCACGTCTGAGGTGACCAATTTGTTTCAAATTAAAAGGATCACGTCTGAGGTGTTCAAATGATGTTCAGTTAAAAAGGTCATGTTTGAGATGATCATTGTTCATAATGTTATATCAAAAGGTAAAACTTTAAGTGTGTGAAAGTGTATGAGGTCAAACTCATAAGTATGAGCCAATCGCACAATTGGACCATAAGTATGAGCCAATCGCACGATTGGACCATAAGTATGAGCTAATCGCACGATTGGACCATGAGTATGGGGCAATCATACGACTGGACCATGAGTATGAAACATCCATACGATTAGATCACTAGAATGAACCATTCGTACGACTGGATGAAGGAGTATGATCCAGTCGCACGACTGAACCCCAGTCGCACTGCGTATGGGTTCAGTCGCACGACTGAACATTAAAAGTGGTATAAATAGAGGGGTCAGTCGGTCGTAACCCTTACCACCCTTCAAGTTCTCTGAAAATCGCACATACGCACACACACTCTGCCCAAATTTTGTTTGACCTTGATTACTTTCCGATTGTGATCCTAATCGTTTCTCATTCATCTACAGGTATTGTGAGACTGAAATCAATCTAAATGACCAGTGTAATCAAACCCTAACTGACCTAATCGACTCAAATCAATAAATCAGTAAAACTCTTCAAATAGACCACTTAAATGGACATAATCATTGAAATAAAAGACATTAAGTGATATTTAGAGTACCTGCGAACCTAATGAGTCTAAACACGATGTCTAACATCAAGTTTTGACCAAGATTCAAGGTTGGAGTGTTCAACAGTGTCGGATGTGAATGGACATGCTAATGAACTTCAGTCGTACGATTGAGCCAATCGCACGATTCAATCGCACGTATGAACTATGCGCATGAGTTCTGTCGCACGACTGATTCAACCGCATGGCATAGCATACGACTAAGTTCAGTCACAGACTGTTGGATCTAGAGAGGCTGTTGCAACCAAAACTAAGTCACTTAGAAGATTTTGAGTACAACATACAAAGGACTTTCGAAGCCAAGTGTAGAACTTCCGAAGGAAGAAGGAGCTCTTCCGAAGTCTAAGTGTAAAATACACTTCCGAAGGAAAACTCCAACTTCCGAAGACAAAGAAGCTACTTCCGAAGATCAAGACTTAAAGACAAAGATCTAAAGTCAACTACCGAAGTACAAGAAGTCCTTAAAGCCTCGGAAGCATAGAAGCATCTTCCGAAGTATAAGTGGCTTCGGAAGAACTTGTTCTTCCGAAGCCATTTAACCTTCGGAAGACACTTCTATTATCCAGTAGACATAAGTATGGTCTGTCTGACACTCCGCTGCAAATCTCTGATATACTGCATGGCGTTTTCTCAAAAGCCATGTAGTTGACCATACTTTAATCTACTATTTACCTTTTTATGTTAAGTACAGTTGCCATCTTTAGTTGGTGACAAAAGGTAAGTCATGGACATGTCATGACTACCATATCTTAAATAATACTTTATCTAAGATACCTTAACTATAGCATTGTAGTATATGCTTTAGTCGTAGGTTTCTTGCTGGTATCAAGTATAACCGGCTGTAGGATCTAGTATATATAGTTTCTCATTGTAACTCTTGTTTCATGCTTGTAAGTGTCTTGTAATCTTGAGTTGAGAAGTAATATATACAAGTACCTTGAAAATACTTCTGCTTGTTCCTTTGATTACTTATTATATTATTATCAACTCTTGTTAAAGGCATTGCTTCATCTCATTTGAGTGTTATTATAAGTGAGTTTGAGAGAATCACAAGTGTTTAAGTGACAAAACCCGATCCTGTAATTGGTATCAGAGCTCTTTAGGCTCTTGATTGTGAGATCTTACCATCCTAATCAACCAGTTTTTCACTCCTCCTTATACCTCACTCAAAATGGCCCTCAACAAATCTGAAGTTGAAATGGAACGATGACCGAAGCTCCCATCATCGACCCTGAAACTTCAGGTCTTGGAGCAGAAGAATGGAAGGCTTCATCAGATACCAGGATAGCAAGATGTGGCAATCCATCGTTAATGGCCCGTATAAGCCAAAAGTTGCTGGTGGAAACGGTGCCATGATCGAGAAGGCCGTTGAAGACTATTCCGATGAAGACAGGAAGAAGCTTGACATAGACAGCAATGCTATGACTGTTCTTATGACTGCAATCCCAAACTCCATCATGGTGGGGTTTGAGCATTGTAAGTCTGCCAAAGAACTCTTTGATGCTTTTGCTCAAATGTACTCAAGCTCGAATGATTCAAAGAAGGACTCACTGAAGCAACAGTTTGAGAACTTCACCTATGTTGCTGGAGAAACTTTTAGCCAGCAATATTTCAGGTATATGGATCTTATCTCTTCCCTTACTAGAAAGTTTATGAGTGCTCTACCCAATGAGTGGACATTCTACTGTGTCTCCATCAAGAGAACAGAGAATTTGAATACACTCACCATGACCGAACTCTATGGGATCCTTGATGGATACCGTTTGGAAATGGAAAGCAAGAAGGGTCACCAAGCAAGCAGACCCTTGAGCCTTCCTGCTAGCAACGCTTTAATGGTTGTCGAAGGCTCAGGCATCTCCCAGTCTCAGCAGTACCTGACCTACACCCAACAGCCATCTTGTTCATCTAGGCCTTACATCACATTTCCTGAGACTCCAAGGTCTCATCAAGCTCAGCAAAGCTCCTTTCAGGAGGGCTGTGCATTTGTCTCAGGGAGTGGACACTCCAATGATCATCAATTCTGCTTTGATGATCTTGAGTGCTTTAGCCAGGATGACATAGAGTATGTGGACATAGTCCAACAAATGGCTCTTCTAACCTACAGAGCGAAGAAGTTCTTTAAGAGAACTGGAAGGCAATTCCCTCAAAACCCAATCACTAGCAAGTTTGGGTTTGACAGAAGCAAGGCTAAATGTTACAACTGTAACCAGCTTGGCCATTTTGCAAGGGAATGCAAGGCTCCCAAGTCCAACCCGGGAACCTCACAGGCCTTCACACATCCTTCCACACCAAAGCCCAACGGAAAGTCAACTGAAACAACAGCAATGGCTCAAGAAGTTGACTGGAGCTTCATGGTTCAAGATGTGACTCTTGCTCAAGCACTCATGGCAGGAACAGATGAAGACAAGGTATATGAACATCTCTATACCCCTGCTTGTATTGCTAAGGTTAAACTTTATCAGGACTACAATATGGAAATTAAATCTGATATTGAGTCTTTAAATGTTTTAAAATCTGACTTTAAAAGGGCTAAATCTGACTACCAAAAGAAAATTGAGGAGTTAGAGAAAACTGTGTCCCTCTTAAAACATAAACACACCAACTACAAGACTCAAATCAAGGATTTAATATCCAAATTGACTGAGGCTCAAGCCCAGCTTGTCACTGCTGAGGCTCAAGCCAGAAAGTATGCTATTTCCGAGCAAAACTTCCAAGCCATTCTTGCATCATCCTCTCACTCCAAACTCTGTTATCAAAACAAAAGTGGGTTGGGAACCAATGAAATTGCTCCACCACACTCTTATGAGTCTGTAAGACAACCAAGGTGTGGTACTGAAGAGCAAGAGGTTCCATCTGTTGACCCACCTTCTCAATAGTCAAAGAGTGATGCAACTATGGAGACCATGACCATCACAGGGAAGGAACAGGTAATTGTGCCCTCCCCAGCCAATGATGATTAAACCCTGACCACCAAAGCCAGAAGAAGCAGGGCTAAAGCAGCCAGAAAAACTGCCAAGAAGGTGGCTAAATCCAAACTGAAGATAGACCCAAAGCAAAAGGGTGTATTCATATCAGCTGGATTCCAGGTGGTTGGACCTTCTGATTCAGGAAAAGAGTACAGTACCAGTACTCCTATCCTACCAAAGGATCAGAAGTTAAAGGGAAAGGTTGCTGATGAGGAGAAAAAGAACAAGAAACAGCAACCCTCTCATTCCCAGAAAGTTAACATTGCATGCATAATATGTGGTCTGCAAAACCACATGGCTAAAGATTGTTACTACAATCCTGCTAGCACACATTATGCAAATAATGTTAAAGGAGAAGGAGTCAGGGAAGGTTTCACATTTGGATCATATCAAATGGTTCAAGTGATGAGAAAGGGAAAGCTCGTTTCCGAAGCAAGGCTTCTCTCGGAAGAAAACTCTTCTTCCGAAAGGAAAAAGGCTTCGGAAGTTAAAGCTGCAAAGACTCACAAAAGAGTCCCCTTGAAACCATCCCAGAAGAAGACTGCTTCGGAAGAAAAGGTGGTGAAGGTCTCTTCCGAAAAGAAAGAAGCTTCGGAAGAATGCCAAGCTACAAAGCTTCAACAAGCTCATATTCTATGATCAACCAAGGGATGGAATGGAAGATCAAGGAAGATGCTGTAGCCCAAACCTCTTCTTCAAAGACGTCAATTGAACCCCCATGCATAAATTTTGGTTCAATTATGTCACTCTCATTGGAAGAACCCAAGACCAACAAGGCTTGGGTTTCCAATCAAAAACTAATTATCTCACCTTATGTGCAGGGACATCCATATGACAAGAATAACAACATTTGGATTGTAGATAGTGGATGCTCCAGGCACATGACAGGGAACAGATCTCTCCTTCAACAATTTCAACATTATGATGGAGGTCCTGTCCAGTTTGGAGGTGAGGCCGGAGGATATATTTCTGGCAGAGGAAGTATATCCAATGGAAAGTTAAAAGTTGACAAAGTTAATTTTGTCAAACAGCTTGAACACAATGTGTTAAGTGTTTCTCAATTTTGTGATCAAAAGCATCAAATGCTTTTCACAGGACTGAGTGTATCATCCTCAAACTGGATGACAATTCCCAGGAATTGATGACAATTCCTCAGGAATTGGTGCTTCTTAGATCTCCCAGGAGAGGGGATATGTACAAGCTTGATATGAACAATGCTTCCCCAATGGGAGAAGTATCATGCTTTAAAGCTGATGGTGATGAGTCAACACTATGGCATAAACGAATGTGTCATGTCAATTTTAAGACAATGAATAAATTGGCTAAAAATAACTTGGTACATGGTTTGCCTAAAAAGGAATTTTTCTGCAAAGATAACTGTGTTGCTTGCCTGAAAGGGAAACAACACAGGTCTTCTCATAAATCCAAAGTTGTTAACTCTATCACCACTCCATTACACTTATTGCACATGGATCTATTTGGTCCCACAAGTATAATGAGCATTGGAAGGAAATCATATTGCCTTGTGGTAGTTGATGATTTTACTAGATTTACATGGGTATTCTTTTTAAGAACTAAAGATGAAACTGCTGAAACTTTAAAATCTTTTATTCTTAAAATAGAAAATCAAGTTGATCACAAGGTTAAAATAATTAGAAGTGATCAAGGACTGAGTTTAAGAACTTTGTTCTGACTCATTTTGTAACTCAAAAGGGATTGCCAGACAATACAGTGCTCCTAGAACTCCTCAACAAAATGGTGTTGCTGAGAGGAGAAATAGGACACTTATTGAGGCTGCTCGGACTATGTTAGCTGATTCAAAGCTGCCTCTAACATTCTGGGCAGAGGCAGTCAGCACTGCATGCTATGTGCAGAACAGAGTTCTTGTAGTAAAGCCACATGGAAAGACCCCTTATGAGTTATGGAACAAGAGGCCACCGTTCATTGGCTTTCTAAGGTCCTTTGGCAGCAGGTGTACCATACTTAACACAAAAGACAATTTGGCAAAATTGCTGAAAAGTCAGATGATGCTATCTTTGTTGGATATTCCTCCTATTCTAAAGCATACAGGGTTTATAATATTAAAAACCAACAATTTGAGGAATCTTCCAACATTGTAGTTAATGAGCACACTCCTTGTGTTAGGGGAATGGCCCTGATCATATCTTTGATTTAGAATTGTTTCCAAACTATTCTAAACCATCTTGTGAGAATGTTTCAGCTGGAACAGGTGCTCAAAGCAATTCTGATGAAGATCAACTGTTTGAGCTTCCCAGACCTACTCCAAGTTCTCCAAGAGCACATCAAATCAAGTTCCCACTATTGAAAGATCTGACAGCATAACCATTTCAAGAGATAGTGGAACTTCAACAAGGGATTCACCTGATGATTTTCAAATCTCTTCAGGTGATCCTGCACACACCAAGCTGATGGAAGCAGCATTTGAAGGAACAGGCAACTGTTAATGATGCTTCACAGCAAAGATGATGATGTTTCTCTTTCATTCAATCAGTCCTCATTGAATGAGCTTGAAACAACAGCTGGACCAAGTATTCAAGCTCCTGAGCAAAATATGTCCAACTTGGACTTATCTTTGCAACTGGAGGTGATTCCAAGACTCAGAATTCACAATACTCATCCAGCTGAAAACATCATAGGGGAAGTCTCTGAGGGTGTGAGAACAAGAGGACAAACTCATAATGGGAATGTCTGCTGTACTCATGCTTCTTATCCCAAATGGAACCCAAGAAGGTGGAAGATGCCTTGAAAGATAGTAGCTGGGTTGAATCAATGCAAGAGGAGCTGCTTCAATTCAAAAGACAAAAGGTTTGGAACCTATGTCCGCTACCATCTGGTCAAGTACCTATAGGCACCAAATGGGTATTCAGGAACAAAAGAGATGATAGAGGCTTGATTATCAAGAACAAGGCAAGACTGGTGGTTCAAGGATACACTCAAGAGGAAGGAATCGATTATACTGATGTCTTTGCACCTGTTGCAAGACTTGAGGCAGTTAGGATCTTCCTTGCTTATGCTGCATCCAAGAATTTCACTGTCTACCAGCTTGATGTCAAGTGTGCCTTTCTATATGGGGATATAGATAGGGAAGTCTATGTATGCCAGCCTCCAGGATTTGAAGACCCACAACATCCAAACTATGTGTGCAAGTTGGATAAAGCTCTATATGGGCTGCACCAAGCACCTAGGCTGTGGTATGAGACATTGTCTCAATTTCTCCTGAAGAATGGTTATACTAGAGGTACCATTGATAAGACTCTCTTCATTAGAAAGTCTGGGAAAGACATTTTGCTTGTTCAAGTCTATGTTGATGACATCATATTTGGTTCCTCAAATGACCAAATGTGCAAAGACTTTGAGAGCATTATGAAGAAGAAGTTCGAGATGAGTTCCATGGGAAAAATGGACTTTTTCCTTGGAATTCAGGTAAAGCAATTGAAGGAAGGGTTCTTCATCAATCAATCTAAGTATGTCAATGATTTTAGAGAGATTTGATATGAAGGATTGTAAAGCAGCAAAGACACCCATACCCAGAAACCATGATTCTGCCCTGATTCTGAGGGGGAGGATACTGATCAACATCAGTATAGAGCAATCATTGGTTCTCTGATGTATCTCACAGCAAGTAGACCTGATATCATGTTTGCAACTTGCATCTGTGCAAGATATCAGGCTGCTCCAAAGGTGTCTCACCTAATTGCTGCCAAGAGAATCCTCAGATACCTCAAAGGAGCACCTAAATTAGGTCTCTGGTATCCAAGAAATAGTGATTTTAATCTCTATGGTTACTCTGAAGTGATTATGGTGGCTGCAACATCAACAAGAAATCAACATCAGGTGGATGTCAATTTCTTG
The DNA here is from genome assembly GCA_025215565.1 of Flaveria ramosissima. Taxonomy (NCBI): domain Eukaryota; kingdom Viridiplantae; phylum Streptophyta; class Magnoliopsida; order Asterales; family Asteraceae; genus Flaveria; species Flaveria ramosissima. The sequence continues at coordinate 56,332,154 of CM046035.1, read as the reverse complement.
GTGGAAGGATCATCTCATGGCAATGCAAAAAGCAATCCTGTGTCTCTACATCAACTGCTGAAGCTGAATACATTGCTGCTGCTAGTTGCTGTGCTCAGCTGCTGTGGATTCAAAACCAGATGATAGACTATGGATTCAACTTCATGAGCACTCCTATCCACATTGACAACAACAGTGCTATATCCATTACTGAAAATCCAGTGAAGCACTCCAAGACAAAGCACATTGATATCAGGTATCATTTCATTAGATATTCATGAGAAAAATCTTATCAAACTAATCAAAGTTGATTCAAATGAACAATATGCTGATTTGTTCACCAAAGCATTTGATGAACAGAGATTTAAATATCTCATTACAGCTATTGGGATGATAAACATTGATTAGTTAATCTCAATTGAAAACCTTTTTAATGTGTAAAGTCTTATGTCAAAACAATCTAAGCCCTGTTACAAAAGATCTTTTCTTAAATTTATCTAAGTATAAGTTCTTCCGAGAGAAATTAACTTCGGAGATATCTTGCATATCTTCCGAAGCAAATTTCTCACAGGATAATTTTTTTTCGAAGAGTGTTAAGTCTCGGAAGAAGCGATTGAGTTCAACTCAGATCTACTTCCGAAGCACTTACACACTCCATCTGAATGCAACATATACTCTCGGAAGTAAGCAATTTACCTTCGGAAGTAAATTTGCCTTCGGAAGAACATTACCTTCGGAAATACTTTATACTCGGAAGAAAGATTTTACTGTGTAACGGAAATCTTTTGGGCCCCACACTGTAAAAAGTAAAGATTTTGTTAATGATGTCGGATTATTTAAATGGTCTAACCTTACCGCCCATGTCACATCATCCACTGAACCCTCACATCATCTTATCCAAACCACCCTTTAAACCCGCCATTTCACCCATTTAAATACTTCCGGTTAATCACTTACACTCTTTTTACCCAATTCACTGCCTTAAAAGCTTTCTTCTTCTCCAATTTACCTTACTCAAACTATTCTTGTTATCTTTCTCAAATGGCCTTAAACCCTCAGCACAACCAGGTCGCACTCCTTGACTCTTCAAGGGATATGACTTCTCTGATATCATTTCTTTCCTAGCCCAATCTTCATACTACACTGCCTTTGACCGTAAACCCCACCATCTACTCAACCAAATGTCCGAATTTTGGGCAAATGGTCGGATTGAAACCCTAAACGGGTTCGTGCTATTAGGTCAAGCATTTGTGGCCAAGAGTTGGTCATCACTGAACAGATCATCAGGGAGCATCTCGAGCTCCATGATGAGGGCGCTCCGACGGAATTCCCCAAATCAGAGTTAGATAGTTCTTATCTCCAAATGGGATACGGTGGAGATGTAAGCAGGTCAACGGTCTACAAATTCAACTCTCCTACAAGTGGAAGTTCCTGCTGCATGTGGTTTCTTCACTGCTATCTAACAAATCTGGGGATGGGATCAAATCCCTTATGAACTCGGGTGCTTAGTTCACGGGTTGGTACAAAGGCCTCCGCTTCAACTATTCAAGGTTTGTGCTGACTAACCTTATGGGAAATCTGCAAAGGGACACATTCTTTATGTATCCCAGATTTCTCCAGCACATAATCACTACTGGAATCAGGGTAGAGCTTGTCTGGGCAGCTGTCTGCAGCTGCTCTGCTGCTCCCCAAATGAGGCCGACCATCTTCAAGATCTTGAAGAGAGTGTCTACCAACTACACTGGAAGAGATACCGCACTACTTCCAGGTATGATTGAGCCAATGGCTCCTGGTGACATCCCTGTTCACCCCACAGGTGATGAACCCACACCAGCAACTACCCTCACCATCCCAAATCTACCTTCTCCACCCATTACTGTCACCTACCAGAGACGTACCAAACGAACCCTTGTTCAATCTACTCTGATTGAACAAGCCCCTCCTCTTCAAACCAAAAAGGCTAGAGTGGAACAAAGGGCTCCCACTCAGCCAGAGGTCCACCCATCCTTCACTATTGACCTCAATATGGGGTCTTGAGTCTCCTCAGTCTCAGACCCATGAGCCCAAAACCCCAGCTGATAGCCCCTCAGGGTGAGTCTCTATACTCCCCTGAGCAGCCACACAGGGACAGCTCAATGCCTTTGACATTGATCAAAGTCCCGGGTCCTTAGGTCTTCACTCCTTTTCTTTCACTGACCTATTGACCGGAGCTGGTGAAGAGATTATGTCTCTTAAAGGCGATGAAGTTGATCCACTACACCCTCTCAAGGATCAACAGAGCCTAGAGAGACCCCTTATCTCTAGCCCACACCAGCAAAGCCCTACTGAGGTGAGTCCCACTGATGTGGAGGGGACTCATGTAGATTCAGCTGTTAACGAAGTCAGGACAAATCTAAACGGCAACCATGCCTTTGATGCCTCTGAAAGAGACATCATTGTGCAAGGGAAACCAGGGTGCCAAGAAACCACATCTGGTGGTGAGGATGAACATACCAGGTATGTTACCTCATCTCCCCGTGATTCTTCAAAAAGAAGATGAGGGAAGTATGCAACTCACCATTCGAGACCTACTTTTCTAAAGTCTCAAACCTTGAATCAAAGGTTAAGACTTTAGAGGATAGGTCTGCCACTCAGCAACTTGAGATTGAAACTCTCAAGGCCAAACTAGCTGAGAAACAGATTGAGAGATCTGTTAGGCATGTACCAGTTCAGGTCTCCTTGACCTCTTCCTCTAGCTCATCTAGCTCTCAAGATGATGCTACCAAAGGGGGAAGTGTTGAGAGACAAAGCCAAAGACAGGAAACCCAAGGTCAAGCTCTTACTTCTTTGAGCTCAAGATATCCCATGCAACAAGCTGCTATCTTCCCTGAGCCTCCTCCAGTTGTCTTTCAAGTGGATCAAAGGATGCTCCAGGATCTCAATAGGTTCTTCAACAAGTTTCTTTTGGAATCCCTCATAGAACAGCCTAGTCCAGATATGTCTGTGATTTACTTTGGAGCTCAAGAGCTTCAGAGGTTGAATGCACCTCCTACCACTGTTGAGTAAGTTGGTCAACCTAAGGCCAAGTGGAACCTGAGATTATTTTCGAAGGGGAAACTAGACTGATGGCCCAGCAACTGAAACGTTGGGACAGAAAGGTGTATTTTCACAAGACTTCCGAAGCACAATTCAAAGCCTCGGAAGAACAAAGCTCAAACTTCCGAAGCTGAGATTGCTGCTGCGGAAGGACTATTTTCTCTTTCTGATGATCTAATAGTCACAGATGCAATTTTTGGAACTTGCATCTGAGGTTAATAGGGAGGACTTTCTTCCAGCCAACCATTGGCTCTAACATCTGCATTGACTCCAGCTCCTACCTCTACCACCCACCTGGATCTTCTATCCAAGAACCCCCAAAGTCTAGCACTTCCGAAGACATAAAAGGCAAGAGAAGATGACTTCGGAAGAGCTTCAGGAGAAGAAAGGTTGAGAAGCTCAAAAGGAAAGTAGACTACCAACTGGGAAACTGTTAGCTGCAAGTACAAAGCAGCTGCAGCCAACCAGGAGGCAGTCAACAATCGAAGAAGGTAGAGGTTAATAGATAGACTTGTCATCTAGGGGCTGCTTCGAAGATGTACTCCCTGCTACCATTAGAGGAGCTGATAGAGCCTGGAAAAGGCAACCTTGCTGCATAAACGCAAAAAGAAGAGGCTGCAAGGTTGGCCTTAGAAGAATAAAGGCAGAGAAAGGAAAGGAAGCTGATCTGCAGCTCAGGAGAGAAAGGATCACTTTCCTACTCTCCAGAGGATTCTCTCAAGAGGAGTTGTCTCCACACAATAGTGATACGATCTTATGGCTCTTCAACAAAGAGCAAGATCAAATGGAGAAGGAGAGAAAGAGAGCTGCAAGGGAGAAGCTTGTGGAAAGAAGAAAGAAAGAAGAAGAAGCTGGACTGTCTGCCGCCAAGAAGATAGGTGAGAAAGCTTGGATGAAGAATTATCTTAAAGCTCACGGCTTCTCTGGCAGGCAGGTGGGTCCCATGTCTGAGAAGACTCTCCAACGACATGTCAGTGACATCAAGGCTGACATTCGTGCGGGGAGAAGAAAAGAGATGTATAGAAGGGGACAGGGGATGACCTTCAAAGCAACCTCTCAACCCAAAATCCAAACCCAACCTCAACCTGAACCTATACCCTTTCCCTTCCCAATCAAAACTGAACCCACTTCTGAACCTTCATCACCCCTGAACCTACACCATCACACCTACCAACCTCTTCACCTCAACCACCTAAACTACCCATCATCCAACCCAAAACCTTAGCCAGAACCCAAACTCCTAAACCTACCCAACAACCAATCAAACCATCCCCTCAGCCTTCCAAACATCTCTCTATGGAGGAATTCAAGGCGATCAAGACTAAGCTCATCAACTGTACAACTCTGAGCGACATCTCCTGTGAGGAGGATTCAGTCAACTTGACTTATGTTGATGGATCCTCAAGTTCCCTCACAAGAGATGAGTTTCTTGATCTGCCCAGAGGAACTTTGGACCAAGCTGCAAAACTCCTTGGCCTCAATTCAGATACATTGAATGAGGAAGAAAAGAAGCTGAGGAGAAAGCTGGTGACTCTGCTGGATACAAAGAAAGGAGACAGGGTACCAAGACAACCTCTTGTACCCAGAAAGAAGATAATCCAGTGGAGGTTCGAAGACTCTTCTCACAACTTTGTTGTTGAGAGAGAGAATGGAGAGCTCAACAGGCTGAGTGCCTCATCTCTGCTACACTTAAGCAGATTTGATATTGCTGAGTTAGCAGAGAACCATTCTCCAACCCTTCAAACTCCGATGTAGCTGCCCACATCAGAAATCATCTAGGCAGCCTTCATATGGCCGAGCTTACTGCTAGAAGCAAGGTCGAAGAGGAGTTGAAACTGAGAGAGGAGGAGGAAAGGAAAGGATCAGCAACCAAAGGCAAAGCCTTTCTTCAAATGGTTGAAGGTCCTGAACTTGAGCCCATAGTTAGATGGGAGTATGACTATAACTCCCGTCAACTAACTCTCTTCAGGGGGTCACAACAAAGGTACATGTCATTCAAAGTGATAGACTGGATCTCCTATCCACGAATGACTTGTACAAGCTTCTCAGCACTACTTCCGGGAAGAACAGAGAGACAGACAAATATCTTTTGTCCCTGGTGCTGAAAGCTTTGAGAAGCAGAAATAAGTGAAGTTTTGGTAGCAGCATCAGCCTAGGGGAGTTTGTTGGATCTAGAGAGGCTGTTGCAACCAAAACTAAGTCACTTAGAAGATTTTGAGTACAACATACAAGGACTTCCGAAGCCAAGTGTAGAACTTCCGAAGGAAGAAGGAGCTCTTCCGAAGTCTAAGTGTAAAATACACTTCCGAAGGAAAACTCCAACTTCCGAAGACAAAGAAGCTACTTCCGAAGATCAAGACTTAAAGACAAAGATCTGAAGTCAACTTCCGAAGTACAAGAAGTCCTCAAAGCCTCGGAAGCATAGAAGCATCTTCCGAAGTATAAGTGGCTTCGGAAGAACTTGTTCTTCCGAAGCCAGTTAACCTTCGGAAGACACTTCTATTATCCAGTAGACATAAGTATGGTCTGTCTGACACTCCGCTGCAAATCTCTGAGATACTGCATGGCGTTTTCTCAAAAGCCATGTAGTTGACCATACTTTAATCTACTGTTTACCTTTTTATGTTAAGTACAGTTGCCATCTTTAGTTGGTGACAAAAGGTAAGTCATGGACATGTCATGACTACCATATCTTAGATAATACTTTATCTAAGATACCTTAACTATAGCATTGTAGTATATGCTTTAGTCGTAGGTTTCCAGCTGGTATCAAGTATAACCGGCTGTAGGATCTAGTATATATAGTTTCTCATTGTAACTCTTGTTTTATGCTTGTAAGTGTCTTGTAATCTTGAGTTGAGAAGTAATATATACAAGTACCTTGAAAATACTTCTGCTTGTTCCTTTGATTACTTATTATATTATTATCAACTCTTGTTAAAGGCATTGCTTCATCTCATTTGAGTGTTATTATAAGTGAGTTTGAGAGAATCACAAGTGTTTAAGTGACAAAACCCGATCCTGCACAGACTCAATCACATGACTGAACTGAGTCGCAGGCTCAATCGCACGACTGAACTCAGTCGTATGGTTCAATCACACGACTGAGCCAGTTTGAAATCAAAAGTTTTAAGTCCCTACTAGTTCTGTTACGCACTAATCTAATGTATATTTTTCTTGGTTCAGCAACATGGCTGATAGATGTCCAGGACCCCAAGCACAACATCTGTGCTTTGTTCCAAACTTTAGATGCTACCACTCGGAATGCTTCCGAGTTTGCGGGGATCATTGCCTTTCTCTCAGGAGATCAAGGATCTTCAAGGCCATATCTACACCGTGCACTCCATACAGATCACTACAACAGCAGACCTTATGGAAGGAGCTACTGTGGATAGGTCCACTGAGCCTACAGCATCCGGAGCTCGATCTTCGGGCAGGAGATCAGTATTATTGCAGCCGATGTTAGGCAAGTCCTAGATCTAGGTGAAGACGGTGACCACCCGACCAAGCTACACCCTCTGACAGTTAGGGGCTGCTTTCTGCGGATGAAGTACACTAGGGACATCAACGTAGGTGTGCTCAATAAAAGAAACCTGTGCCCCCGTTTAAGTACTTAGCCCACGACATCATCAAGTGCATTGCGTCGAGGAGAGGAGAATTTGACGAGATGTCAGATCAAATCCAGAATGCTTATGTTGCTCTGGTGCTGAACCACTTGTTCAGTTTCTCTCAGATGATATTCTCGTACATGGTCTAGAACATAGAGGCAAAAAGAAAGGAGGGTTTTTGCATGTACCCAAGATTTCTACAGATATTCTATTAGTAAGATAGGTTGCTTGAGCGCATTTTGACTGAACTACTAAAAACCTGGCCCTTTGATGTGCTCGGGCCGACTACAATACAAGTCATGAGCGATAGCAAAGCCAAGCTGGATAGGCTTTTGATGTCGAGAGCCCCAAAACTAGCTGAGATGATCATTGATCAGAAGCTCCCTTCACTGGCTAAAGAGAGGGAGGATGCAGTTGCTTTAGAGATTATGGATAATACGACACTAGGTCGGATGAAGGTCTACCGGGGAAAGCAAGTCAAGCCCTCGGTGAGGAGACTGTTTGGCCACTTGGCCAACGAGAGGTACGTGGCACCATCTCGAAAGAAGTGGCGTCACGATGACAATGACTCCGACGTCGTCCCCATCATGGCTCGCACAGACAAGACGACGACGATGGCGATGATGATCAAGATCAAGGTGGTGAGGCACCTAGTGGTACTGAAAGTGCTGCCTTGCAACCAAGACTTCTTGGTCGATGAAGATGAGGAGTCAGATGATGAGCCTTTATGAGGACTGTCGGAAGCCGAGTTCTGGCCACAGACAGAGGGATTGAGGCGGTTGGCGGACGCCAGGCTGAGTCGAGGGGTACTGATGCTGATGTTACTGATCCTACTTACACCCTTGACCAGCCCAACAGCCAAGGGGAGCGCCTACTGCAAAGGGCTCTAGGAAGAAGAGAATGGCACAGCCTCATGGCAAAAAGGGAGAGAGGCTAAGGTTTACAATGATTACATCTTCTGCCACAACCACCACCACTGTCACAGCTACCACCACTCCCACATCACCTACTACCACCACCACAACCACTACTTCCACCACCACTACTTCCACTACCACTTTCACTCCATCCACCACTACTACCACAACCACTCCACCACTATCCACTCCCATTCCCCCTCCCATCTTCACCACATCCACAACCACAACCACCACTCAACAAGCCGGGACATCCACCCAAGCCCCAATGACCCGTGATTCCACTCTAGCCACTGTTGGGTTAGAGGAACAGCTTGCAAACCTTAACAGGTTGGTGCTAAAGCTGTTAGCTTCAAATCACATGTGAGCAAATCAGATTAACCAGCTGATAGCGATCAACAACGCCCAAGGCAAGCAGATCGATCAGCAGACTGAGAAGAGTGCTCAGTATGAGAAGGCTTTAGGCCGAGCTCACCATGCGCTGACTAGTCAAAATGAGCTGGTGATGGCGTCGGTCAAGAGGATAGAGGAGCTTGAGAAGAAGAACAAGAAGATACTCCTAAAGCTCAAGGGATCAAAGAGCGAGCCATTGAAGATCAAGGATGGTGATGATGATGATGATGATGATGATGATGATGATGATGATGATGATGATGATGATGAGGATGATTCTAAGGAAGATGCTGATGACGGAGGACTGAGCGGTAAAGATAAAGATGATGAGGATGATCATCAGGAAGGTGATTCACCTGCGTCAGCCTCAAATTCTCAAGCTAAGGAGAGGCGTACTAAAAGAAATCAAGATCAAGGAGCCTCGTCCTCAGCTCCTCCAGCTGAAGAATCGACAGAGCAAGACAGAAGTAATGATTAGATGTTTATGTATTTGAATCTTGTGTACTTGAAATGTGTATTACATTAATGTAATTAATGATTAATTATGTTTAAATGTCTTATCTAATGATTTATGTGTGTTGCGTTGAATGTTTAATCAAACAGATGAAGGTCAACAGACAGACGAGTATGATGTCGAACCCCTTCAGCAAGTTAAGACTCAACTTACAATGATTCTTGACTTACAAGGGATCATCAGAAGGTCAGTGAGCTACACTCTCGAAGAAGGAGAAATTATTCATGATCTGACCGATGACCAGCTAGCTGAGATGTTCAGCTCAATCCTGATGTAATTGTCAAAGATGCTCCAGAAGTTGATGTCCTAAGTGATGAGGAGCTACATGATGTAGATGAGATTGAGATAGAAGATGTTACAGCTGAGCACTATCCAGAGTACACTGATCCTGAAGGACATGTTATCCCCAACTTGGGTGAAATGTTTGGCAGTGGTACTTTTGATAAGTTAGAAGAGATAGAGAAAGAGAAGGAAAAGAATAAAACTAAAGCCCGAGCTTCAGATGCTAATATCGACTTAAAGAAAGCTGAATGGGCAGCTTGTTTTGCAGAGATGAAAGCCCAACGCGTGTCGCCAAAGCAGAATGCCTACATAAAGCTCTACAGAGTCAAAAGACATCAGAATGTGTCAGGAAAGATTATAGCATGGGCATATTTTGAAGACTTGGAAGTCTATATGCTGTTAAGAGGGAGAAAGGAATTGAGTACTTCAGATATCCACATGACTGAAGACTCTTCCTCGTTTTGAGCTCAACCGTCTGGCATGTTTAGATCTTCTGTATGCTAATCCGAGGAAGATGTCAGGATGGTTCGAGGCTGCATTAAAGAGGGAATACCACACCAGGTGGGTAAACTTCAGACCTCAACAACCTAAGAGGTTAATTCATAAGTCTGAAGCTGATCCTATTTCTGGAAGACCGAAGGTGGTGCTGAAGTGGAGTCCCCTGCGTATGTCCAAGATTCCCTTACGGAAAATGCCTCAGGACTTCACTCCATACTTCAAATGGTGGTATTATGATTGGAGGATGGGCGAACCTCTCATAGTATTGAACAGAGATTGAAATATTGATACTATCCGGGTATTTGACCCAATGTGGCTTACAAACTTGTCGACTGAAGATGTCTACACATTAAACAAGTGGCCACTTCACGCAGGATATTGTACAAGCTCTCCAGTTCTAACATGTCATAAGACTCTGTTTTGCATTTGATATACATGCAGGATTCACAAGAGAGGAGAAGTACAAGAAGATCCACGAACATGTGAAGAATGTTAGACGGTAGGGGAAACTAGGACCAAGGGCGAGTTTGTAGATACATGTTGTTCCTAGTTTATGAGCTTAAATGTAAACGTCTGTCATGTCTTACACATATGTAATGAAATGGTTCAATGAAATATAAAATATGATTTGATGTTTATTTATCTTTGATACATATGTATAAACTTCTTATATAGGTTTAAGGTTGTTGTACACAATTCTAAGTCAATAATGATTGAGTATTATGTACAACCTAGTCGGGTGATTATTCATGCTAATGGACCATACTTATGGACCATACGCATGAATACATCATGCTTATGGACCAATCGCACGACTAAACCAGGAGACTGGATCAGTCATACGATTGAGACATCAGATTAACTCAGTCGCACGACTGAACCTCAGTCGTGCATATGACTCAATCGCATGATTCAGTCGCACGACTAAACCATACGAATGGTTCAGTCGTACGAATGAAAAACCCTAACCTATAAATACCACATAATTCGTGAAAAAACATAACACTTGAAGAGATATTGCGAATACACGTAAACCCTAGCCGTCCAGAACGTCCAAAACAGCCTGTCCAAGTTCATATTTCTTTCCTGATTGATTCCTACTTGTTCTTAACATTTAGTTCAATCTTACATCGATCGGGTTATCGTTCTCACTGATTGGATCACCAATCAAATAGGATTCCACACTATTTGATCCGGTATAAACGCAGAATCAGTTAGTACTCCGTACGTACACGGTCCCTAACACTTTCCTTTAGTTGACCCTTCTTTATCTTCCTTCTCTCTCACTTTCAACTCTTCTTCAATCTTTGCCCTTGTGGTCAATTCGGTAAGATGAAGACGGCTCAGGTGATTCCTGATGTGAGTAGCTACTTGAGAGTTGGAAGGGTTGGATAATGGTTTCTCTGCTAACTCTGCAATATCAAACCTGCTTGACTGTAGCAGAGATGGTGAAGTGAGTCGGTTGAACTTCACCATTCTCTCTTTCCACAACAAAGTTGTGAGAAGATTCTTCAAACCTTCACAAGACAATCTTCTTCCGAGGAACAAGGGGTTGATGGTAGTTTATCCCCTTCCTAGTATCCAGCAGAGTCACCAGCCTTCTTCTCAGCTTCTTCTCTTCTTCATTCAATGAATCAGAGTTGGTTGTGAGGAGTTGAAGTGCCTGGTCAAAAGTTCCCCTAGGCAAATCAAGAAATCCATCTCTTGTGATGGACTAGGAAGATCTATCAATGAATGTTAGTTTGATAGACTCTTCTTCACGAGAGATTTCGCTCAGATTGGTGCAGTTAATGAGCTTCTTCTTGATTTCCTTAAACTTCTCCAATGTTAGAGGCTTTGATGGTTTAGAGGATGGCTTGGGTGATGGATGGGTGGTTGTGTTTGAGTTTTGGGTAGAGTTTTAGGTTTAAGGATGGGTAGAGGTGGAGGTTGTTGTGAGGCAATAGATGAGGATGAGGGTAAGGTTGATGGTGTTGGTTTTAGGGGTGAATGGCTCAGTGGTTAGCTCAGTTTTCATGGGAAAGGAATGATGAGGGTTCAGTTGAGGTTGTGGTTTGAGAACATGTGTGGGATGTTCCTTTGAAACACTTGGTGTTTGAAACACCTCATTCCTTCTTCCTGAGGGAATGTCAGCCTTGATGTCACTGACATGTCGTTGTAGGGTCTTCTCAGTCATTGGACCAACTTGCCTGCCAGAGAAGTTGTGGCCCTGAGATATGACTTCATCCAGGCTTTGTCTCTCACCTTCTTGGTAGCCACAAGCTTGGCCTCCTCCTCCTTCTTCTCCTCTTTCACTTTCTCCCTTGAAGCCTTCATCCTTTCTTTTGCAATATGATCTTGTTCTTTGTGGAAAAACCAATCATGTCATTATCATGAGGACTCAACTCCTCTTGAGAGTAGCCTCTAGAGCACAAGAAGGCTATCCTCTTAGTCCTCAGATGTTGCTCAGCTTCCTCCTTCTTTCTTTTCTTCTCCTCCTCCTCGGCCAACCTAGCTGCTTCCTCCTCTTCCTTTTGCAGCAAGGTGCCTTTTTAACATCACTAGCTCTTCCACTGGGAGTAGTAGCATTTCTTCATTTGCTACTCCCATATTGACAAGTCTGTCAATAACCTCAGTTCTCCTTTTGTTGCTAATGGCCTCTTGTGATGCTGCTGCTGCCTTGCTACTTTCAGCCAACAACTTCCCAGTGCCTATTCTTCCTTTTTTGTTTAGTTTGTTCCAACCTTTGTTCTTTTGGCAGTTCTTTCGCAGTCATCTTCCTCTTTCCTTGAGGTCTTGGAAGATTCATCCTTAGGAGACTTTGGCTTAGAGGTTCTGGTTGGGAGAGAGGTTGTTCTTATTGTGCTAATGGTGTTTCAAGGAGAGGGTTTTGAGAAAGTCCTCACTGTTTATCTTAAAAGCTAGATCAAGTATGGCCTATGTGATAATCAGATCAACGGATAAGGATGACATTTGCAATAATTCCTTTCATAGCTTTCATCTCATCTCAGAAGAAAAAGGAGTTGCACTACCTATCCCAACTAATTCAGCTGTTAGGCCATCAGTACTTATTTCCCTTAGAAATCATCTCAGGTTCAACAAGGGCCTTAGGTTGACCAACTTCCTCCTTATGGTAGGTGGTGCATTCAACCTTTGAAGTTCTTCAACTCCACAGTAAGCTTTAGCAACATCCGTGAGTGGCTGTTCAAGTTTGGAGTTAGAAACTTAGTTAAGAACCTGTTGAAGTCAATAAGCATCCTTGGGTCTACTTGAAATGTGATTGGAGGTGGCCGAGGGAAGATGGTTGAAGATTGTTGTTGAGTGAGGTAAAATGAAGATAAGGTAGAGATTGCTAAAGTTGGTTCCTCTTGAGCTTGACTCTGTACATTCTCCCTGTTTTTGGTAGCATCATATTGAGAAGTAGATGAGCTAGAGGAAGAACTTAAAAAGACTTGAACATGTACATGCCTGACAAACTTCTCAATCTGTGTCTCAGCTGTTTTGGCCTTGAGATTGTCAATCTCAAGTTGTTGACTGGCAGCCCTATCCTCTAAAGTCTTAACCTTGAATTCAAGATTTGAGTCTTTAGAAAGTAGGTCTCTAATGGTGAGTTGCAGACTTCCCTCATCTTCTTTCAAAGAATCACATGGAGATGAGATAACATACCTAGTATGTTCATCTTCATCATCAGATGTGGTTTCTTGGCAAACTGGTTTCCCTTGCAGAGTGATTTCTCTTTCAGAAACATCAATAGGCAAGGATGCCATAGTCTCAGTCTCAAAGATGTTACCACTGTCCTGAGAGCCCAATGAGACACTCTTAGTAGTGGCAGCTGAGTCTACATGAGTCCCCTCTACATCCATGGGACTCACCTCAGTTTGGGTTTGCTGATGGGGCCTAGAAGTCAGAGTGGGCTCAGTTGATCCAAAGATTGGTATGGTAGATCAACCTTATGGTCATGATGGAACATGAAATCTTCATCAATTTGGGTTAATAGGTCTGTGAAGGATATGGAAGTTATACCTAGTGACCCAGGACCTTGATCAATATCTACTGGCATAGAGCTAATGATTTGGCTGTCCTTTTTAGGCTGCTCAGGAGAGTATTGGGACTTACCCTGAGGGCTAACGGTTTGGGTTTCAGGCTCATCAGGTTGATACTGAGGGCACTCAATATTGATATTGAGATCAATTGTGGAGGATGATTGGACCTCAGGCTGAGTGGGAGCCCATCTTTCCACTCTTCCCACTTGTTCAATCAGAGCAGATTGAACAAGGTTTCGTTTGGAACGTCTCTGGTAAATGAATTTAATGGGGTGGGGAGTGACAATTGGCATTAAGGTGAAGGTGTCTTGCGTGGGTTCATCACCTGTTGGGTTTACAGGGATGTCATCAGGAGCCAATTGCTCAATCATATCTTGAAGAAGTGCAGTGTGTCTTCCCGTAAAGTTGATGGACACCTTCTTTAAAGTCTTGAAGATGCCCGACCTCATGTGAGGAACAAGAAGAGTGTCTTCACAGAGAAGATTGTCTTGGTCCAACTCACAGTTGATGACGTGTTGAATGAACCTGGGATACATGTAGAATGTTTCCCTTTGAAGATTTCCTCTCAAGTTGTTCAACACAAACTTGGGTAGTTGAATCTGAGGCCTCTTACCAACCCATGAACAAGGCATCCTAGATCATAGGAATCTGATCCCATCTCCCTGACTTATTTGATAGACAGTGAGAACAATGTGAAGCAGGAATAGGAGAAGTTGAATTTGTAGATTGTTAACCTACTTACATCACCACCATATCCCATCTGGGCATATGTGTTCCAAATCATATTTAGGGATTCGATAGGAGAGCCTTCATCATGAAGCTCTAAGTGCTCCCTGATGGTCTGTTCAGATGACCAAAAATTCTTGACCTCATAACCCTTACCCCGTTCAGTGTAGCACTTTGTCCATTTTCCAAAATTCGGCCATATGGTTGGAGTAAACAGTACGGTTTACAGTAAGAGCGGTAAAATAGGTGGATGGAGTGAGAAAACTGGATGATGGGGGAAAAGTCAGCATCCTTAGAAGAATCAAGGAGTACGACTTGGTTGTGTTGAGGATTGAGAGCCATTGGTTCGAAAGAATAGGGAAAAAAGTAGGTTGCAGAGAAGCTTTTGGAATTTTAGGGCTTGTGAGCGGCTAAAAAGATTAATGAAGAAGATCGCAAATATATAAATGGGGTGAAATGGCGGATGGATAAGGTGAAATGTCAGTTTGGGGTAAGATTTGACAGGGGCGGTAAAGATAAGTCATTTAAATATTCCGACATCATTAATAAAATCTTTACCTTTTTACAGAGTGGGGCCCAACGATTTCCGTTACACAGTAAGGTTTTCTTCCGAGAGTAAAGGTTTTTCCGAAGGAAAATTGCCAATTTTACTTTTGAAGCCAAAATATATCCGAAGACAAATTTTGCTTCCGAGAGTAAAATTGTCTTCCGAGAGAAGAAGTTTTAAAGTTTCAGAAGTCTATTTGATATAAGATCAAATGTTCTTCCGTGACCAATTTCGGAAGTTAGATAAGATAACTTCCGAGGGTAAATTTCTTTTTGGAAGAACTTATACTTAGAAAATTTTGATAATGACCGTTTTTAACTGGGCTTAGATTGTAAAGAGATAACGAAAACAAGACACATTTGAAAGGATTTTCAAAAGAGATAAACTAATCAATGTTTATCATCCCAATAGCTGTAATGAGATATTTAAATCTTTGGTCATCAAAGGCTTTAGTGAACAAATCAGCATATTATTCATTTGAGTCAACTTTAACTAGTTTAATCAGGTTTTTCTCATGAATATCTCTAATGAAATGATACCTGATGTCAATGTGCTTTGTCTTGGAGTTCTTGACAGGATTCTCTATGATAGAGATGGCAATCTTGTTGTCGATGTGGATAGGGGTCTCCATGAAGTTGAAGCCGTAGTCTAACATCTGATTTTGAATCCAGAGCAACTAAGCACAGCAACTTGCAGCAATAATGTATTCAGCTTCAGTAGTTGATGTAGAGACACACGATTGCTTCTTACATTGCCAGGAGATGATTCTTCCACCAAGAAATTGACATCCTCTGGATGTGGATTTCTTGTTGATATTGCAGCCACTATAGTCACTATCAGTGTAGCCATAGAGGTTGAAATCTGGATTCCTAAGATACTAGAGACCCAGCTTGGGAGCTCCTTTAAGATATCTAAGGGTTCTCTTGGCAGCAACTAGGTGAGACACCTTTGGAGCAGCCTGATATCTTGCACAGATATAAGTTGCAAACATGATATCAGGCATACTTGTTGTCAGATTCATTAGAGATCCAATTTCCTTGTACTAATGTTGATCAGTATCCTCCCCCTCAGAGTCAGGACAAAGGTTGTGATTTCTGGGTATAGGTGTCTTGGCTGGCTTACAATCATTTATTTCAAATCTTTCTAAAATGTCATTAACATATTTAGATTGATTGATAAACCATCTTTCATCTGCTTCACCTGAATTCCAAGGAAAAAGTCTGCTTTTCCCATGGAACTCATCTCAAACTTCTTCTTTGTAGTGCTTTCAAAGTCCTTACACATCTGGTCGTTTGAAGAACCAAATATGATATCATCAACATAGACTTGTACAAGTAGGATGTTTTCCCAGACTTCTTGATAAACAAAGTTTTGTCTATTGTGCCTCTGGTGTAGCCATGCTTTAGGAGAAATTAAGACAGTGTCTCATACCATAACCTAGGTGCCTGGTGCAGCCCATAGGAAGCTTTATCCAGTTTGTACACGTAGTTGGGATGCTGTGGACCTTGAAATCCTGGAGGCTGACACACATAGACTTCTCTGTCTATATCCCATACAAAAGGCACACTTGACATCAAGTTGGTAGATAGTAAAGTTCTTGTAAGCTGCATAAGCAAGGAAAATTCTCACAACTTCAAGTCTTGCCACTAGTGCAAAGACATCCGTGTAATCAATTCCTTCCTCTAGTGTGTATCCTTGAACTACCAGGCTTGCCTTGTTCTTCAAATCAATCCTCTGTCATCCCTTTTGTTTTTGAATACCCACTTTGTGCGAATGGGTACTTGACCGGTTGGTAGTGGACATAGGTTCCAAACCTGTTGTCACTTGAATTGAAGCAATACCTCTTGCATTAGTTCAACCCAATTATTATCCTTCAAGGCTTCCTTTATCTTTTATTGTTCAATTTAGGAAAGAAAGCATGAATACGAGCAGACATTCCCATTGTGAGTTTGTCTTCTTGTTCTCATGCTTTTAGAGACTTCTCCAATGATGTTCTCAGCTGGATGTGTGTTATGAATTCTGAGCCTTGTGATAACATCTAATCGCATAGATAAATCCATATTTGAAAAGTTTTGCTTAGAATTATGAACATCATTTCCAGCTAATGTCTCAAGCTCATTCAATGAGGACTGATTGAATGAATTTTAGACAACATTAATAGTCTAGTGCTGTGAAGCAACATGGACAGTTGCCTGTCCCTATAGAATTCTACCATCATCAGCTTGGTGTTATGCAGTGTTTAAGTTGTCAACTGATGGGTTTTGAGGCTCACTTTGTTGACAACTTGTTGAAGCTCCACCTGTTCCTGAGATAGTCATGCTTTCAGGACTTACAACAGTAGGAGCTTGATCTTCATTAATTCTTGGAAACTTGGAATAGCTCTAGGTAACTCAAACAGCTGATCATCATCAAAATCACTTTGAGTTCCTATTCCACCTGAAACATTCTCATAAGAAGGTTTAGAATAGTTTGGAAATAATTTAATAATAAAAATATGGTCAGGTCCATTCCCCTTAACACAAGGAGTGTGCTCATTTACAACAATGTTGGATGATTCCTCAAATTGTTGATTTTTTATTTTATAGACTCTATAAGCGATAGAGTTGGAGGAATATCCAAGAAAGATAGCTCATCTGACTTTCAGCAAATTTTGCCAAATTGCCCTTTGTGTTAAGTATGATACACCTGCTGCCAAAGGACTAAAGAAAACCAATGAACAGTGGCCTCTTTCTCCATAACTCATAAGGAGTTTTTCCATGGGGCTTAACAATAAGAACCATATTCTGCACGTAGCATGTAGTGCTGACTGCCTCAACCCAGAAAGTTAGAGGTAGCTTTAAATCAGCTAACATAGTTCTAGCAGCCTCAATAAGTTTCCTAGTTCTCCTCTAAGCAACACCATTTTGTTGAGGAGTTCTAGGAGCATTATATTATCTGGCAATCCCTTTTGAGTTACAAAATGAGTCAAGAACTAGATTCTTCAACTCAGTCCCTTGGTCACTTCTAATGATTTTTACCTTGTGATCAATTTGATTTTCTATTTTAAGTATAAAAGATTTTTGAGTTTTAGTTGTTTCTCTTTTGTTCATAAAAAGAATACCCATGTAAATCTAGTAAAATCATAAACAATCACAAGGCAAGATGATTTTGCTCCAATGCTCATTACACTTGTGGGACCAAATAGATCCATGTGCAATAAGTGTAATGGAGTGGTGATAGAGTTAGCTTCTTTGGATTTATAAGATGACCTTTATTCTTTCAGACAAGCAACACAGTTTCTTTGCAGAAAATTTCTTTTTAGGCACAGCGTATACTAAGTTATTTTTAACCAAATTGTTTATGGTTTTAAAATTAACATGACACATTCTTTTATGCCATAGAGTTGACTAATCACCAGTTGCTTTGGAAAGAAAACATGCTACTTCACCCAGTGGGGAAGCATTGTTCATATCCCTTCTCCTGGGAGATCTAAGAAGCACCAATTCCTAAGGAACTATCATCCCGGGTTTGAGGATAATACACTCATGTTCTGTGAAAAGCATTTAGTGCTTTTGATCACAAAATTGAGAAATACTTAAGAGATTCTTTTCAAGCTGCTTGACAAAATTTACTTTGTCAACTTTTAACTTACCATTATATAAACTACCTCTGCCAGAAATGTATCCTCCGGCCCACCTTCAAACGAAACAGGACCTCTATCAAAATGTTCAAATTGTTGAAGAAGTTATATATTCCTTGTCATGTGCCTGGAGCATCCACTATCCACAATCCACACGTTTCCATTTTTATCATGTGGATGTCCCTTCACGTAAGGTGAAATAGTTAATTACTATCGGAAACCCAAGCCTTGCTGGTCTTGGGTTCTTCCAATGTGGATGATATAATTGAACCAAAATGTATGCATGGAGGTTCAATTATGGATGGTGAAGAAGAAGTTTGGGCTGCAGCATCTTCTCTAATCTTCCATTCCATCCTTTGGTTGATCAGTGTAGATGAGATTGTTGAAGCTTGAGCAGCATGGCTTTCTTCCGAAGCTTCTTTCTTCTTAGAATAAGTTTTCACCACCTGGATCCTACTGAGATAAACACACCCTTTTTCCTTGGGTCTATTTTCAGCTTTGAGTCAGCCACCTTTTTGGCAATTTTTCTTGTTGCCTTGATTTTGTTTCTTTTAGCTTTGGTGGTCAAAGGTTGATCATCAGCGGTGTGGATAAAGTTTTCTACCTGATCCTTCTCTGTGGTGGTAACCATTCCTGCATCATTTTTCGGCTCAATAGGCAGTGGGTCAGCAGTTGGAACCTCTTGTTCTTCAGTACCACATCTAGGTTGTCTTACAGACATGTAAAAGTGTGGTGGAGCAATTTCATTCGTTCCCAACCCACTTTTATTTTGATAGCATACCTTTGAGTGGGAGGATGATGCAATAATGGTTTTGAAGTTATGCTCTTCAATAGCATACTTCTTTGCTTTAGTCTTAGCTATTACTAGCGGGGCTTGAGCCTTAGTCAATTTGGTAACCAAATCCTTTATTTGAGCCTTGTAGTTTGAGGGTTCATGTTTTAAAGAAAAACTAGTTTTCTCTAACTCATCAATTTTGATTTCATAGTCAGATTCCGCTCTTTTGAAATCAGATTTTAAAATGTTTAAAGTCTCAATATCGGATTTGATCTCCAAGTTGTAATCCTGATAGAGTTTAACCTTAGCATTACATGCTAGAGTACAAAGATGTTCATATACCTGGCTATCTTCTATTCTAGCCATAAGAGCTTGAGCTGGAGTGACATCTTGCACCATAAAGCTCTGGTCAACTTCTTGAGCAACAACAGCTGTTTATTGTTAAGTTGGTTTTGCAGCGGCTTTTGGAGTAGCATGATGTTGGGAGGCTTGAGGGGCTCCAGGGTTGGACTTTAGAGCCATGCATTCCCTTGCAAAATGACCAAGTTGGTTGTAGTTATAATATTTGGCTTTTGATTTTTCTAACCCAAATTTACTATTGGTTGCATTCTGAGGGAACTGTCTTCCAGTTTTTTTAAAGAACTTCTTAGCTCTATAGGTTAAAAGAGCCATTTATTAGACAATGTCCATATATTCAACATCATCTGGGCTGAAGCATTCTAGATCATCAAAGCAAAACTGTAAGTCACTAGATTCCTCATTTCCTGAAACAAAGGCACAACTGTCCTGGAAGGGACTTTGTTGAGCCTGTTGAGACCTTGGAGTCTTAGGAAAGGTAATGTATGGCCCAGAGGAGGATGATGGCTGTTGGGGGTAGTTCAGGTACTACTGGGGCTGATGAGTTCTTGAGCCTTCAACAACGAGTAAAGCATTGCTAGCAGGAAGGCTAGAATTTCTGCTCATCTGATGGCCTCTTTGAGTCTTCATCTCTACACGGTATTTATCAAGGATCCCATATAATTCAGTCATGGTGTGAGTCTTTAGGTTCTCAGTCCTCTTGATAGAGACACAATAGAAAGTCTACTCATGAGGAATTGCACTCATAAATTTTCATACCATGTCTCTCTTCTCAAGAGTCACTCCTACTGACTAAAGAGATGAGATTAAGTCCATATACCTGAAGTATTGCTGGCTCAGGGTCTCTCTAGCAATGTGAAAGAAGTTCTTGAACTATTGCTTCAAGGTATCTTTCTTGGACTCTTTTGACTCGATAAAACCAGAATACATCAATGTCAAAGCGTCAAAGAGTTCTTTGGAAGTTTGACAGTCCTCAAAGCCCACTATTATGGAGTTTGTTATGGCTGTAAGAAGAACTGTCATGGCTTTGCTATCGATGTCCATTTTCTTAAAGTCTTCATTTGAGTACTCTTCGACAACTTTCACTATCATAGCACCTTTACCAGCCGGGGACTCCACCTTTGGCTTGTATGGTCCATGAGTGATAGATCTCCACATTTTGCCATCTTCACACTTGATGAAACCTTCAATATGTTTACGTCAAGATCTAAAGTTATCAGGGGTGATGATAGGAGCCTAGTCATTGTTCCCATTTCAAATTCAGAAGATCTCTGGTTGAGGGTCATTATGAATGTAGCGAGTGAGGAAACAAGGTGATTTTGGATGGTAAGATCTCACAATCAAGAGCCTAAGAAGCTCTAATACCAATTGCAGGATCGGTTAAGGCTAACCAACACGAGGATTACCTCTTAAACTCACTAAGGGACACTCGAATGATGATGCAGAATACTTGAAAGAGTTGATAATAATATACTAAGTAAACAAACACAGCAAATGGTTTTCAAGATACTTGTATATATTACTTCTCAACTCAAAGTTTTACAATACTCTTACAAGCATATCAAATGAGTTACAATGAGAAACTATATATACTAGTACCTACAGCCGGTTATACTTAGATTACTAGCTGGGACTTACTACTAAGCAAATACTACATTGCTAGAAGTAAGGTATCTAAGATAAAATATTATCCTAGATAAGGTAGTCATGATAGGTCCACTACATGGGCGTAGGAAAGCACCACGCAGTATATCAAAGATTGCAGTGGCTTGTCAGATGGACCATACTTATGTCCACTGGACCATAGTTGGTTCTTTCGAAGGTAAACTAACTTCGAAAGAATAAGTTCTTCTGAAGCCAATTATACTTCGGAAGAAGCAACTTCTTCCGAGACTTCTGCTGGTCTTCTAGACTTTGTTCTTCGGAAGTCTTTGTCTTGAACCTTCTAAGTGTTTGGCTTCGGAAGAAAAATGACTTAGTCTTCGGAAGACTTAGTTTCTCTTCGGAAGTTCTTCTTACTTAGGCTTCGGAAGTTCTTTCAACTTGACTTCGAAAGTGCAGATAAGCTTCAGAAGACTTTCTTCAATTATACCAAAATTCTTCTAAGTGTTGTTTTGGTTGCACCAGCCTTATCTTTCCCAATACTAACTTTACTTGAGGTCAAAAAGGGTGTTTAATTGACCTAACATTTGCACTCTTCTATGGTAAGACGTAGTGGAAAGGCAAATAGCTTACAAATAGTCAGCCTCTGTTTCAAAACGCTAAGTAACTTGACATATAGACTAGCTACCTATAATATATGTTTGTTTACTTAATACATTACAAATATTTCAAACATATTATCTATTACTTAAACCTATGAACTCATCAACCTTGTGTTGACACACTTTAGCATGTTTTTTCAAGTCACGAGCGGCTTAAGACTAGGGTTGCATTGCTAAGGTTCATGCGTTGTTATTCATTTCAAACATTTACATTTACATTTAATACTTTGTTTGGCTGCCATGT
>CM046035.1:56167974-56233556 GCA_025215565.1 Flaveria ramosissima | reverse complement strand
AGAGGAGGAGAGAGATATATATAGTATATGTATAGATATATGTTATAGACATATATAGATATGTATATAGATATATGTATAGATATATAGATATATAATATATATATATATATATACATATATATAATATATAATATACATATATATATATATATATACATATATATATATATATATATATATATATATATATATATATATATGTATAAAATGGGGGATTGAAAAGGTCCTTGGGGAAATCCGATTCAAACCCTTCTTGTGGATTTCATCATTCATTCTATCTTTTTTTCTATCAATTAAACTTTCGTCTTTAAAAAAACTTTTGTTTAGAATAATACTTTTTTAAACGTTCCAAATATTTTTAAATACACTTTTTATAAACAATGTCATTTTTAAAATTATTTTGTATTAAAAAACTTCAAATGTCATATTTCATATATATATATATATATTAGAATTATGTTTTTAAATAAAAAAAACATGTTTTAATTTATCAAAAAATCCGTTTTATAATTTAGAAAATGTATAAATAATCAATAGCATTTGATGTATTATTAAATGATTAACTTTCACTATAGTAATGACACATATTTAAATCCTAAGTAAAACTCAGATGAATAGTGTAAAAGAAATCAAGTGGCTTCTAGAAATTTTGACTTTTTAAAGATTTAACGAATTTAAAGCAATTTATGATATGGTATATCCTAAAAACGGTATATAGTTCAGTTAAAATATGATCATCACTTTTTGTGTAAATCAAACCAACAACCAAAGGTTAGTTCCAGTAGTTTAGAGAATTAGCGAACTTTAAAAATTGGTCAATATAGTTTCTGACTTCTGTGTTACTATATTACCTTTTCTATACAACTTTGCCCCAATTTTATATAGAATATATACAATGAATATAATAAAAGGCAACATATCAAATTGTTGATCCATTTAATCATTCTTTACGTCATCCATCTGTATTCATTTTGCTGATTTTACCTGTCACATGGATGGTTCACACTAATTTTACGTCACCAAATTTGTAATGTATCAGATAAAGAATTATTTTTATTGATAAATATATATTAGTTTGTATCATGGTATGTCATGGTGTTCTCTATTTTATTTCCCCTTAAAAGTATTTAAAGTTACTAATGAATTATCCTTAATCTAAAAAAGAAGAAAACTCAAACTACTTATATAGACTTTAAATTACTTAGATAATCAGCTTAGCTCACAATATGTAAGAAAACATGCATGCATACAACCGGGCGAAGCATTAAAGGGCCCCGGGCCCCGCCCCCTCTCTTTTTTTCGTTATTTTTGTTAATTTTTGATCTGATAGTGTAAATTTTTGGTGCGGTGGTATAAGTGGCTGTTTGATTTGCAGGTCTCGGTTAGAAAGGGTTGACCGAGTAAGAGGGTGTTTCAAAACTGACCGAGTAAGAGGGTGTTTGAAAACTGACCGAGTAAGGGGAAATATATGCATGAGTCAGTGGTGTCGCACCGGGTCAGACGCGAAATAGTGAGAATCAAATACGATAATTGACCAAACTGTCTGATCGGGTCAGTGGGTCAGACATTTTGACCGGGTCAGAAGCAAATCAATAGCCTTATTTATTTATATATAACGAGTTCGCCCTTCTAATAAAATTGATTTCACCCCTGTCTCTTAATAAAAATATTCAAGCTCTGCGACTGTTTGAGTAAAGAGCTAACTCACACGCTCTTCAATTCTACTATTAAACCTACTCATCTCATCAACTCAGGGGCGAAGCATTGAAGGGGTCGGGAGGCCCCCCCGCCCCCTCTCCCCCTCTTTTTTTTTCTTCAGTAGTATTAATTTTTGGTCAGGTAGTGCAAATTTTTTATCCGGTATTGAAATTTTTTTTTACATATAACGAGTTCGCCCCCTTAAAAAGTATTAATTTCGCCCCCGCCCCACTTATGAAAAATACCCAAGCTCCGCCACTACATACAACATTATTAATGCATAAAAACATTATTAATGAAGATAACGTTTTCTTTTTATTATGAACTTTTATCAACAAACTAGTTTTTTTCCGTGCTTTGCAGTGAGAGTGTGGTCGTTTTTTCCCTTAACAATGTGACAAGAGTTTTTTCCCTTAAATATTGAAATAATATTTAATTACCTTAATTGGTTATTCTTATTTAAATATAATTAATTAATTTTTAAATTATATAAAAATTTATCTAAAAATTTGTTTATTTAAATATTTAAGTATTTGAATTATTTCAATTTAAAACTTTATTAAAATTTAAATACATGATATTTAATAAATAAATAATATTTTAAAATTAATTAACAACTATATTATGAAAATAATTAATTTATATTTATGAAAATTCCAAACTTTCATTCTTGACAAATCTCCTTAAACATAATCGTACCTATTTTTCCTCGGTTTTCAAATTAGTTTTATGAATTTTAATAAATAATAAAATAAATAATTTGTTAAAATTTTATTTATAATAAAATATGTATATTCGTTAAAAATTTTGGCGATTTAGTAATTTAGAGCTTCTTATTTTATATTTATTTAAATAATTTTAAAGTAAGTAAATAAATAATAATATTTTATTAATGTTACGTATTTTACTAATTTTCCATCCTAAATAGTTTGTTTTTCCTATTTTCCTCTAATAATAGTTAAACATTAAAATTGATTCTAAAGAAATATATTTTACTAAAATTTCTAAAATTCTAAATATGATGTTATTTATGAGACCACGTTTAGGGATTGTTTTTAACTTCGAAAATTCGTTTATGGTGTTAATAAACTCATGAGTATATTAGAAAACCTAGTTTTGATCCCACTCATACATGTAATTTTAAGGTTTAATTTGACTTTGTGTTTAGTCAAACCTTTAGGGTCATAGGTTTCATGTGGTCAATTTCATGTTCGGTCATATTCAACTTCCCAATATCCGAGAGTAGGAACTTAGTGATCGGGTTTACCATGATCAGAGACAGAGATGATCATGATGAATACTAGAAACTTAAAGTCAAGTTGAGGGTGGTCAAAGAGCTTATTATCGTGATTAGACAATGAGGGTGATCTTAGAGTACTAAAACCTCAACACGTAGCCGAGAACTTGAGAATCTTATGGTAGTAATAGAGCTTAGGTGACTACATAGGGTTCGTAGTGGTTTTTGTAAGGATTCCTATAAGTCTGATGCAGCCAAAACATCCAAAGTCTCTCTGCATGCATGCACTGAAGCACATAAGTAGAAATGCTTCGGAAGTTTTACACCTTGCACTAGAAAATATTCTAAGTGTAAAATCTTCCGAAGCTAAGACCAACATCTTCCGAAGCCAAAAGTGAAGTTTTCCGAAGCTTCAAAGAAAAAGTCTTCCGAAGCCAAAGAGTGAAGACAGATTTCTTCTGAAGACTTTTATGAACATGCTTTTATCTGATGTACTTTACCATAAAGCTGGACCACCTTTCCGCTGCAACTCTGTTCAGTCACCAACTTACATGAGTTGGTGAAAAAGTCCATGCTTTTGGTAACTGTACATTGAGGTCTTGATTATGAGCTTTCTACTTTATGTACTTTTATCTTTTTTGTAATATATTAGGATGTGAGCTATGACATGTCATAGTCACTAGTCAAAAGACAATCTGCCTTTTGACTCTACATTTGATTTTGTAGTTGTCTAGTCTTATGTATCCAGCTGACCTTCAAAGTATGGCCGACTGTAGGATGTAGTATAAAGTATCTCAAGTACTTGTAACTTTCAATCTATGCTTTGTAACATTTGTAAAAGAACTTGAGAAGCAATATACAACATTCTTGAAAACCATACACTTATGTTGTTTGATATCTTGTTTAGTCTCATATATTTACTTGTGTTCTTAGCATCTTTCATATAAGTTACCAGTTCCCTATTTGATCTGTTAAGTGTTCTAAATAACTCTCCTCATTGTGTTGTTGTGTTGTAAGTGCATACCTTCTAACGGTCCTGCAATTTTATATTACTAGAGGGTGGGTGTAGATGATGATAAAGATGGTGGTCAACGGTGGTTTGTGGTGGTTCATGGTTGCTTACGTGAAAGAGCCGAGAGAGAGAGAGAGAGAGAGAGAGAGAAGAGAGAGAGAGAGAGAGAGAATGTGTGTGTTGTGTGATTGGATGTGTCTGTGTATATATATGTGCCTATGTGTGTTACCGAGAGGGTATGGGGCGGATGGTATGGGTAGTAATCATTAGGATATGTCTAGGTTAGAATAGTAATCACTGCAAGACCGTTTAAGGGATGGTCACTTACAACACAACACACAATGAGGAGAGTGTTTAAAACACTTAACAGATCAAATAGGGAACTGAGAACAAGTTTAGTTTGATACTAAGAACAACAACAAGTATGAGACAGAACAAGAACAAACAACACAAGTATATGGTTTTTAAGAATGCTGTATATTGATCTCAAGTTCTTTACAAGTGTTACAAATCATAAGAAAAGATATAAGGACCTGAGATACTTTATACTACATCCTATAGCCGGCCATACTTAGAAGGCCAGCTGAAAACATTTGAACTAGACAACAAAATCAAATGTAGAGTTAAAAGCCAGATTGCCTTTTGACTAGTGACTATGACATGCCATAGCTCACATCCTAATATATTACAAAAAGGATAAAAGTACATAAAGTAGAAAGCAAAAGACTCAAGACCTCAATGTACAGTTTACCAAAAGCATGGACCTTTTCACCAACTTATGTAAGTTGGTGACTGAACAGAGTTGCAACGGAAAGTGGTCTAGCTTTATGGTAAAGTACATCAGATAAACCATGTTTTCAAAAGTCTTCAGAAGAAATCTGTCTTCACTTCTTGGCTTCGGAAGACTTTGTCTTTGAAGCTTCGAAAGACTTCACTTTTGGCTTCGGAAGATATTGGTCTTGGCTTCGAAAGATTTTACACTTAGAATAATTCTAATGCATGGTATAAAACTTCCGAGGCATTTCTACTCTGTACTTCAGTGCATGCATGCAGGAAAGACTTAGGATGTTTTAGGTGCATCTTCCTTATATAAAACCTTACAAACTCCCCCTAGGCTGATGTTACCGAAATATTTAAAGACCTTAGATGTTGACAGTCCTCATCATGACGATGTCCATACCCTTGTTCATTAGATGGTCAGGATCACTTAGACTTTCATAGTGTCTTCTCATCTCAAAGAGATCATGCAGAGGTAGATTGAACATGTCTTGCCATGTGTACACATCTTCAACACCTTGATCTCTGATTACATGCCATCTTTCTGGATTAGTGGTGTAGGTCTAGGACAAGATGGGTCTTTTTGATGCAAGAGGAGCTACTTCAATTGGAGTTGTTTGAGCTTCCTCTTGTTGCACTTCCTCAGGATGTTCTAACTCATCTTGAGGTTTGGAGGTGGACGACTCTTCAAAGATCTATCTAGATTTTCTTTCATTGTAGAAGAAAGAAAACTGTCAAGAGTCTTCTTCTTCTTCTTCTTCTTCTTCTTCTTTGACCTGGGTTTAGAGGCCATCCTTTTCCTCGTTTTTGAAATCTTCAACTGAGAAGACTGGCCTTCAACACCTTGTTGTTCAGTCTTGTCTTTATCAGTTGGGTCTACCTCACTCACTGTTCAGGAGGAGAGGGAGTTTGACCCTGTTGTGGATCAGAAGATGAATCTTGCTGAGGTTAAGTAGGAGGTCCAGGTTGTGTTGTCTCAAATTGTTCAACCTTAACCTCCACTTCTTGAGGGGCTTGACTTGGTGGGGAGTGTAAGCAATGAGCTCTTCTCTTTTGATCTTCTTCTTGATCACCCTTATGTGTTCATCCATGGTGGATAGAGACTGGGACAAGTCTTCTTCCGGAGAATCCATATAGCTTCAAGAAGCTCATCATCTTCTGCCTATCAGCAAACTTCTTTTGACTCTTTTGGATGATGGCTCTTGAATTGGCTGCTTCTTCCCTCAGCTTTCTTTTTGTAGCCTTTTGTTCTTTGAGTACTTGAAGCTCAAGTTGTTTGAGATACTCAAACTCAATATACTCAAAGGACAAGGGAAGAAGTGAAGTTGCCTGGTAGAGACCTGTGGCACTCAGGTAGTTGATCATGTTTTGCCTGTCAGTTTCTTTATCTACCTGAGGTTCTTGTGTTGCCACAGTCTCTTGCACAGGGCTTTCTTGAACTGGAGATAGAGTAGAAGCAGGTTTGTACAGTCGTTTCTGTCTCCTTTCTTCTTTGATTTGGAGGAGCAACCTTGCATCCTCTGCTTCCTTCCTCTCTCTAGATATTTCCATATCTTCCAGTTTATTTAATTCCTTTAAGGGGAGAGAAATGATTTCATCAATATCATAGTTCCTGGTGTGTAAGTAAGTAATCCTGAATGCCTTTAACTTATCATCTTGAGTATTTGGTCTGGGGGCAGCCCTGATTGCAGCTTCCATGAAGCCTGAAGACCCAGTAGTAGAACTTTCTCCCTTTAGCTTCCTCTTCCTCTCTCTCTTCTCCTCCTGAATCTCCTCAGAAGTTATTATCCTTTTCCCTTTATCACCAACAGACCTTTGTGACTTAGGGTGGAGAGAGCTTTGGCCTTTATTGCTTGGAGTGCTTCCATGCTTTGTCCAGAGAGAGGTTGTGATACACCTTCACCAGCAGGTGTTTTACTGAGGGAATGGACTGTTGAAGTAGTTGTAGATGTGATAATGCTCTCAGGCTCTATCACTGGGCCTTCAGTCAAGGTTTTCCCTTTAAAACTAATCTCAGGGTATGCCTCAACATCCAGTTGGCTAATGACATTACCTGATTGCCTTTATCTTCTTCTTGAGCTGAACTCTTCAATAATCCTGTCTTGAATCCTTTGAGCCAGCCTGTCAGATTGCCTAGATTGGCTTGGATTGTCAAGTGGCATGTTGACTAGGTCAAGACCTTCATAGTAGTTCAAGGTGTTAAAGTTGAAGACTTCTTGCTGCCCTTGAACTCTTTGAAGTATGAGGGCTCTTCTATCAATATCATACCTCCACCCAATTATGTAGTTTGAAGTTCCTTGGGGTGGGGATGACATAGCCCCTGGAATACCTTCCTCAAAGAGACTCTGAATGAGTGAGTCTAGTGAGTCCACATCAATGTGAACTTGAGGAAGTTGCTGAGTATGGACAATTGCAAGTAAGGATGGTGAGTCCTCAATGTCCATACTCTATGAAGAGCTCCTAGGTTCTGTGATTGCTATGACTTTCTCCCCCTTTTTGGTAGCATCACCCTCTTGCATATGTGAGCGAGGAGTTAGGTCAATCACATCCACAAGTTCTTGTGTTCCTAGATGAGTTCTCCTTAAAGGTGTCCCAGCTAGTTGTTCTTTGAGAGAAGATATCTCAAGTTGCTAATCATTGACCCTATTTTATAAGGTAGTCACCTGAGATTCCAGATGACTAATCTTAGAGACTAAATAGGAGCAAGTTTGTGACAATTTCTGCACCTTTAGTCTCATGTTTCCCTCATCTTCATCAGAAGAATCATCGTGGGATGAGAGAAGTGCCAATGGGCTGAGTTGCCATGGTTGAGGTCTTAATGATGTAATCACTTGCAAAAGTGAGAGCCTCTTCCTATGGACCTTCTGAACAGGTTCAGAGAGATCCACCTCAGTAATGGGTGAATGATGTGAGCTAGACAAGGGAGAGGCAGGAGCACTCATCTCTCTTTGAGTGGGGGAAGAGTAGAGAGTCTCATGGTACTCACTGAATCCCATGTCTTCATCATCATAGAATTCAAGGTTAGGAATAGGTTGATTTAGATCTAGAGGCTGGGGATGGTAACTTTCCCCTGAAGGTTGTTCACTTGAGTGTTGAAACTCAGAGTGAAGGCTTAAGGCTGATGGGCTAATGAGCTCATCAGGCTGAGCATGAGGAACCTCAGCACTGATTATTGATGAGATGGGAATGGTTTGCTCATCAGGAGAAGTGGGAGCTCTAGTGTCTACTTCTTCTTGTATGGGTGATGATATGGGGTATGCACTTACAACACAACAACACAATGAGGAGAGTTATTTAGAACACTTAACAGATCAAATAGGGAATTGGTTGACTTTAGTAAACGATGGTAAGAACACAAGTAAGAATGAGACAGAAACAAGATTGCAAACAACACAAGTAATTGGTTTTCAAAAATGCTGTATATTGCATCTCAAGTTCTATTACAAATGTTAAAAGCATACTAGAAAGTTACAAGTACTTGAGATACATATACTACATCCTACAGCCGGCCATACTTTGAAGGCCAGCTGGATACATATGACTAGACAACTACAAAATCAAATGTAGAGTCAAAAGACAGATTTGCCTTTAGACTAGTGACTATGACATGCCATAGCTCACATCCTAATATATTACAAAAAGGATAAAAGTACATAAAGTAGAAAGCACAGACTCAAGACCTCAATGTACAGTTATCAAAAGCATGGACCTTTTCATCAACTCATGTAAGTTGGTGACTTTATAGAGTTGCAACGGAAAGGTGGTCCAGCTTTATGGTAAAGTACATAAGATAAAGGCATATCTTCAAAAGTATTCGGAAGAAATCTATCTTCACTCTTTGGCTTCGGAAGACTTTTTCTTTGAAGCTTCGGAAGACTTCACTTTTGGCTTCGGAAGATGTTGGTCTTGGCTTTGAAAGATTTTACACTTAGAATATTTCTAGTACATGATGTAAAACTTCCGAAGCATTTCTACTTCAGTTCGTCAGTGCATGCATGCTGAGAGACTTTGGATATTTTGCCTGCATCAGACTTATAGGAATCCTTACAAACTCCCCCTAGGCTGATGCTACCAAAACATTTGAAGATCATCAACTGTTGACAGTCCTCATAATGATGATGACCATGCCCTTCTTCATTAGATGGTCAGGATCACTCACTCTCATAATATCGTTTCATTATAAAGAGATCATGTAGAGGTAAGTTGAATAAGTCTTGCCATGTGTAGACATTTTTAACACCTTGATCTCTGATCACATGCCATCTCTCTTGATTAGTTGTAAAGGTCCAGTATAAGATGGGTCTCTCAGTTGCAAGAGGAGACACTTGAATTGGAATTGATTGGGCTGCCTCTTCATGCATTTCCTCAGGTTGATCTGACTCAGCCTGAGGTGTAGAGGTGGATGATTCAGGCTTCTTCTTCTTCTTTGACTTTGGTTTGGAAGCCATCCTCTTCTTCCTCTTAGAAGACTTTAACTGAGAAGACTGGTCTGCAGCACCTTGTTGATCAGTCTTGTCTTGCTCAGTTGGGTGTTCCTCCCTCACAGGTTCAGAAGGAGAGGGAGTTTGACCCTGCTGTGGATCAGAAGATGAAGCTTGTTGAGACTCAGCAGGAGGTTCAGGTTGTGTTGTCTCAAATTGTTCAACCTTAACCTCCACTTCACGTGGAGCTTGACTTGGAGGAGAGTGTAAGTCAATCAGCTCTTCGCTCTTGTTCTTCTGCTTTATTACCATGATATGCTCATCCATTGTGGATAGAGGCATAGGGCCAAGTCTCCTTCCGGAGAATCCATACAGCTTCAAGAAGCTCATCATCCTTTGTCTGTCAGCAGACTTCTTCATACTCTTTTAGATGATGGATCTTGACTTTGTAGCCTCTTCCCTCATCTTTTTCTTTGTTGCCTTTTGTTCTTTGAGCACTTGAAGTTCAAGCTGTTTGAGATACTTAAACTCAATGTACTCAAAGGACAAGGGAAGAAGTGTAGATGCCTGGTAGAGACCTGTGGCACTCAGGTAGTTGATCATGTTTTGCCTATCTGTTTCCTTGTCTACCTGAGGTTCTTGTGTAGCTGCCACAGCCTCTTGCATAGGGCTTTCTTGAACTGGGGAGAGAGTAAGAACATGCTTGTATGATCTTTTCTGTCTCTTCTCCTCTTTGAATTAGAGAAGTAGTCTTGCATCCTCTGCGTCCTTCATCTCTCTTGACACTTTCATGTCAGCCAGTTCATTTAGTTCCTCTAAGGGGAGAGATATAA
The DNA here is from genome assembly GCA_025215565.1 of Flaveria ramosissima. Lineage (NCBI taxonomy): Eukaryota > Viridiplantae > Streptophyta > Magnoliopsida > Asterales > Asteraceae > Flaveria > Flaveria ramosissima. The sequence goes on along the minus strand of CM046035.1, from coordinate 56,223,575 downwards.
TCTCATCTATGTCATAGTTCTTGGTCTGCAGGTAAGTAATCCTGACTACCCTCAACTCATCATTTTGAGTGTTTGGTCTAGGGGCAGCCCTGATTGCAGCTTGCATAAAACCTGAAGACCTAGAGGAACTTTGTCCCCTTAGCTTCCTCTTCCTTTCTCTCTCTCTCCTCCTCCTCAATCTCCTCAGGAGTTTGAATCCTTTTCCCTTTGTCATCCACAGAACTTTTTGACACAGGGTGGAGAGAGCTTTGACCTTCATTGCTTGGTGTTGCATCCAAGCTCTAGCCAGAGAGAGGTTGTGAGACACCATCACCAGCAGGTGTTTCACTTAGGGGATGAATTTTTGAAGTAGTTGTTGGTGTGACAGGGCTCTCAGGCTCTATCATTGGGCCTTCAGCCAAGGTTTTCCCTTTGAAGCTAATCTCAGGGTCTGCCTCAACATCCAGTTGACCAATGACAATACCTGATTGCCTTTGTCTCCTTTTAAGACTGAACTCTTCAGTAATTCTGTCTTGAATCCTGAGTGCTAACCTGTCAGCTTGTCTTGATAGACTTGGGTTGACAAGTGGCATGTTGATCAGGTCAAGACCTTCATAGTAGTTCAAGGTCTGAAAATTGAGCATCTCTTGCTGCCCTTGAACTTTTTGAAGAATGAGGGCTCTTCTATCAACATCATACCTCCACCCAATTATGTAGTTTGAAGTTCCTTGAGGTAGGGATGATATAGCCCTTGGAATGCCTTCCTCAAAGAGACTCCTAATGACAGAGTCTGTAATGTCCATATCAATGTGAACTTGAGGAAGTTGTTGAGTATGCACAATTGCAAGTGAGGATGGTGAGTCCTCAATGTCCATACTCCCTAAAGAACTCCCAGGTTCTATGACTGTAATGACTTTCTCCCCCTTTTTGCTAGCATCACCCTCTTGCATAGGTGAGCTAGGAGTTAGGTCAATCACATTCACAGGTTCTTTTGTTCCTGGTTGAGCTCTCCTTAAAGGTCTGCCAGCTAGTTTTTCCCTGAGATAAGATATCTTAAGTTGCTGATCATTGACCCTATTGTGCAGGGTAGTCACTTGAGGTTCAAGGTGACTAACCTTAGAGACTAAATAGGAGCATGTTTTTGCACCTTTAGTCTTAAATTCCCCTCATCTTCATCAGAAGAATCATTGGGGAATGAGATGATTGGACCAAAGTCCTCTCTCTCACCACCAGCTTTAGGTTCTTGGCTTCTGGATTTCCTCTGCACATTGACAGTCTCAGTTGAGGTGTCAATGGGCTGAGTTGCTATGGTTGAGGTCTTAATGATGTAATCACTTGCAGAAGTGAGAGCCTCTTCCATATGGACCTCCTGAACAAGGTCAGGGAGATCCACCTCAGTGATAGGTGACTGATGTGGGCTAGACAAAGGAGACTCAGGAGTACTCATCTCTCTTTGAGTAGGGGAAGAGTAGACATACTCATGGTACTCACTGAAACCTAAATCTTTGTCAGTACAGAATGAGAGGTTTGGAATGGGTTGATTTAAGTCTAAAGGCTGGGGATGGTAACTGTCCCTTGAAGATTGTGCACTTGAGTGTTGAGACTTAGAGTGAAGGCTTAAGGCAGTTGGGCTTGAGAGCTCATAAGGGTGAGCATGAGGAACCTCACCACTGATTCTTGAAGAGATGGGAGTGGTTTGCTCCTCAGGGAAAGTGGGAGCTCTAGTGTCCACTTCCTCTTGTATGAGTGAGTGTATAGGGGCCTGTACAAACTCAATAGCTTGAGCAGAGGTTCGTTTGGATTTTTTTTGGTAGGTGAGGGTGATTTGTGATCTTTTTGGTGGTTGGGAGGTAGAAGGTGTGGGTTCAACACTAGCTTGTGTTGTTAGGTTGTCACCTTGAGCAATGAGCTCTAATATTATTTGGACAAGGGCTGTTTCTACCCCTGAGAAGCCTACAGTTGGCTTCTTCATAATTTTAAAGATGACGGGCTTCATCTATCCGAATTTAAGAATACTATTCCTTTCCCTCAACTGTGAGCCCAATTCACAATTGAGAATGTTAGTGCTCTAAGAAAGATTAACATGTTGTCTTTAGTTATCTTTTAATATTTTGTAATAGTATAGGGACTATTTTTGTAATTAGTTAGTTCCTTTACTTTTTGTTTTCATTATAAATAGCTTAGACTTACAGATAGTAGGTAACTAAGAATTGTATTCGAACCTGCTTTCATACTTTGTAATTGTCTTAGCTTGATATTAATGAAAACTTGAATTTTGTTGATATCTTGTTTTGATTTGATTACTTTGTGTGAATTTCATTGAATTGTATTCATAAATCATCACAGATTGGTACATTTGATCCTATAAAATGGTATCAGAGCTGTTGGTAAGCTGTTAGTGATTGATTTTTGAAGTTTATCGAACTTTAAAAACTCAAAAATCTCACTGAATCTGTGATTGATATACAATTCAATTGAAAATTTGTGAATTTCAGTTGTGTTTCATCATCAGAAACATGATTTGAATCACAATTAGCAGTTCAATTCATCAAATTCAAGTCAATTTGTTGAATTTATGTTCGAAAAAGGTTTGAAGTTTTCGGACTGAAAATCTCAAAATTGAGTGATTTGTTGTTGAAATTGAATGAAATTGATATTAGAAGAATGTTTATCGGCATAAAACTCACTTTATTGGAAAGTTTCAATCGAATTCATCAACATTTGAAGAATTCAAAAGATTTGAGTTAGTTACATTCATATGAACATGATGAATGTGGCGCATGAGCTGAGATTGACTGAAAAATTTGTCTAAGTGTTAGGCGCATTAACACTGTGTAAGCGCATTAACACTGTGTGGACGTTTTTTTCAGATATTTGACTACTGTTGAAAAGAAAAATCCCAGACGTATCATCTTTGTTGAGAAAGATTTCAAGTGTTTAGGCGCTTTATAACTGTTTAGGCGCTTGAAAACTGTTTAGGCGCTTGACAACTATTTAGGCGCTTGACAACTGTTCAGGCGTTTTATAACTGCTTGGACGCATAAACCTTGGGCGTTTTGGAAAATTTTCTAAGGCATTCCCTTAGACGTTTCTCAACTCAGGCACATCAACTGTTTGGGAGTATAACCACTGTTCAGGCGTATTACCTTGACACTTTGAATTTTAAGGAAAGTTTTCAAAAACTTTTGCATTTACTTTCTTAATTAAAAATCTAAAACAACAAAAATATAAGAATGGTGAAATCAGAAGATTCTGAAAATAGAGTTCCAAAACTTAAAAATAGAGCTGATTTTAAAAATTGGTCTCTTAGGCTAAACAACATTTTAATTCCATTGACACTGATCTTTGGAAATCTATAGAAAAAGGACCATACATTCCTATAATCACTGATGGGCCTGACAGAGGGTTTGTGTATACTAAAGATTCTCCAGAACCTTATCCAGAAGATGGTCTTCAAGGAGATGATCTGAAAAGAGTTAAGAATGATATTAAAGCATATTCATTGATGTGTAAAGGACTACCTTTGGAAGTTCTTGCAAGGCTTGATGCATATCAAACTGGATACACTCTATATAAAGCCTTAAAAATCATTTGTGAAGGAGGCAAGGAGATTCAAAATCTCAAGAAACAAAAGTTGAAAAGACAATTAGAATTGTTTCAACATTTGTCTGGAGAAACAATAAATCAGATGATGAACAAATTTGTTCAACTTACAACTGAGATGTCAACAGGTGGCATTAAGCCTGATCTTGAAAATCTAAATCTCAGACTACTCAATGCTTTACCATCATCATGGAAACACACTGTAACCCTACTAAAGCATACTGAGAAGTTCCCTATGGATCTAGATCTTCTTATTACAAAAATAGAATCAGTAGAGATTGATGAAAGCTCAAGGAACAATGATAGAGCATCATCAATGTCTCAATATCAGTTTGTTGCTTCTCCTGCAACCACTATAGAGAATGCATTCATGGCAAAGAGTGAGAAAAGTACTGAAGAAGTGGGAGATCTGTTTGTTGGAGCAGGATTCTTCACTGACTCATCATTTACCAGTAACAACTCACCTGCCTATACAACTCAGTCTCATTCTCAATCTCCTCCTAAATCTCAGTCCCAAACATCAAATGTTCAAACAGAGACTTTTTCATCTAACTTTGCTAAATCTAGCAAAGTTAAAGATGTGATTAACATCCTATTAGAGGATGAAGAGTCTAAAACTGCATTCACGGCATTTATGGCTAGTTTTCAAGCATATCAAGGTAGCCATTTAACTCAACTAGATTTTGTTTTGCAGGATTTATTTGAGATGGATCCTGAAGATGTTGAAGAGATGGACTTAAACTGGCAGATGGTGATGATTGCCTACAGGACTCAAAAACATTCTTATGTCAACAAGAAATACAAGCCAAGTGCAAACAAGACTGTTGGATTTGACCAGTCAAAATCTAGATGTTTTAACTGTAACAATTATGGACACTTCTCCAGAGAATGCAAAGCTCCAAGGAATAATGGAGGAAATGCTCAATCAAGCTCAAGCAATCAAAGGTTTCAACAAGCTCAGTAGACTTTTCAAAAGCCTTATCAAAGTCTTCCTATGCCTGAGCTTAAAGATGAAACCAAATCATCTGATGAAACAAAGAAAGCTCTAGTAGTCAGCATAAAAGATGGTTATGATTGGAGTGCATATGCTGATCAGTTTACAAATGATTTAACATCAAGTTTATCTCTTATTAAAGAAATTCAAGGAGAAGATTGGTCAGAAAACAATGACCCAAAAGTGGAAAGTGATTAAGAAGAAGATGACTATGATTGGAGTGACAAGTCTGATCCTAAGGAGGATACAGATGAAGTAGCTCTAATGGCACAGTCTGATCAACCAAAGGTTGAATCTTCAACTTCAAAATCTGAAACCACAGCTCCAAAATTTCCTGAAATCCCATCTGAAGTGAGAGAAAAACTTTGCACTAAATCATGCTATGAACATGTTGAATACTACAGAAATTACTCATTCAAAATCTGTGAGAAGCTAAAACAAGAAGAATCTATGCATAGCAAACTTAAATCTAATCATAAAACAGCAGATCAAAAGATTATCTCTCTTCAAATTTCATGGAACAAAACAATAAAAGATTTAGAAATTGTTTCTAAACAATTGGAAGAGATGACCAAGAATCTTGAACAGGAGAAAATAGCACATGCTGCTACTCAAATGGATCTGGCAAAAGTAAAAAGTTTAAAAATGATAGTAGAAAAATTGGTAAGTGAAAGAAAAGATAAACAAAAAGCAGGGTTAGGTTTCACTCATGAACCTATGCCTGAATCTATTACAAACACACAACCAGAGAACTTCAATACTTATGATCATTCTCCTGAGAATAAAGCTAAACATAAAGCCTTCCAGATCAAAAACAAGAATTCAGAAGAAGAAAAAGAAAATGTTCAAGTGTTTGTTGAAAAAGATCAAGAAAAGATCAAAAATGGTTATCCAATCAAGATAAAATCATATGAACCAAAACAACCAAAACAAAACACTTCTGATCTAATTCATGATGTAATAGAAGAAGTGAAAGTTCAAAGCAAAGATAAACAACGGATAGGAACATCAGAAGATTCAAACACCATTAATCTGAAACAAGTTCAATCAGAAAAGGAATCTTCTTCTGACGATGTTCAATCTGAAAATAAACCAAGTTCTTCTAAATCAAAGAATCAAAGAAAAAGAAAGAAATCATCAAAAGAAACATCTGAACAAAACAAAAGTTCAGAAAATTTGATTAAAGCAACAAATCAAACATCAAAACTTAAACCGATAAAATTTGTGTCAGCTGGTTTGTTAAATATGAATTCTCTTCAAAACAATAAAGCAAATATTATGAACAAATTACACTCTGATCTGAAATCAAGTTCAGATTCAAAGACTTCCGCTGTAGCAAAAAAGATTTGTTCCTAATACATTCAAGAAGGAAGTTCATGTTAAACAACTGCATAATAATCTGACACAAAATCAAACTATGAAAAATGAAAGACAAAAGATTAACTATTTGACACCAAAATCAAACATTGTGTCAATGTCAAAAGTGAACAAAAAGCTGTTTTTAACTCCACAAAAGTACTATGAAACTTGTGATATGAAAAATCACAATACTGCTGAGTGCTACTTCAACAAGTACTGTCATATATGTGACATGAGAAATCATTCGACAGCAGATTGTTATTTTAACAAATATTGTACTTATTGTGATGAAAAGACTCACAATACTGCAAATTGTTACTTTAGAAATAGATCTCTTACTAGAAACTTTGCAAAATCAAACATGAGCAAAGGATTTGTTAATCCACAATATTTGAGAAATCAAACTAATGGATTTCAAAAAGTCCTTAATCAACCTACTTTAGGTTTGAGATCTTTTTCAAAGAACAATTATGTGAGATCAAAACAAAACATGCAAGAACATTTCATACCAAGATCTGTAAGTATGACTAATAAAAATGTTAGTCATCAATACATTTCAAAAGTTGATCAATCAAATGATATGAATGTTCTCAAAAATAAATCAAACAATTTTCAAAACAATTTCCAAAATAAAATCGGTAAATTCATCAAAAATAAACTTGATTTGAATAATCTCCATTACAAACAATTTACAATTGTTGATAAATTTGGAAAACCCAAGACCATCTCGGCTTGGGTAGATATCTCAACTTAATTTTCTTGATTGTGCAGGTACGCCCAAAAAGACCACTCAATACATGGTATGTGGATAGTGGGTGTAGCCGGCACATGACAGGCAATCCTGCCTTGTTACAAGACTTTAAGTTAAAAGATGGAACTCACGTCGCCTTTGGTGGTGATGCTGGAGGAAAAATAACCGGAGAAGGAACAGTATCAAATGGGATAATAAGCTTTGATAAAGTCAACTTTTGTTCATAATTGAACTTTAATCTTTTAAGCGTATCTCAAATATGTGACAAATCATATTCTGTTCTATTTGATGATTCATTCTGTTATGTTTTGGAATCCAGGTTTCAAGATAAGCAAAGATTGGGTGATTGTTACAGCTGAGAGAGATAGAGATGTATACAAGTTGGATATGTCTCAAGTTGATCCTTCAATTGAAACAACATGCCTAATTGCTAAGGCATCAAATGATGAAAGCCAGCTTTGGTATAGATGTCTCGGTCATTCAGATTTCAAGAATATGAACAAGCTTGTAGCAGGGAATCATGTCATTGGACTTCCATCTAAGAAGTTTGCAACAAATGATCACTGCTCAGCATGTTTGAAGGGAAAGCCACACAGAGCGTCTTATAAGTCCAAGCCTATAAACTCAACATCCAAACCTCTTCAGATGTTACATATGGACCTTTTTGGACCAACAAACGTTAGAGTATTGGACGAAAATCATATTGTTTAGTTATCATTGATGACTACACAAGATTTTCATGGGTTTTCTTTCTATATGCCAAATCTGAAACGGCTGATTTACTAAAAGAATTTATCATTAAAGTTGAAAATCAATTAGAAAATAAAGTGAAAATAATAAGAAGTGATAACGGAACAGAATTAAAAAATGCTAACATTGAAATGTTTTGTGCTCAGAAAGGGATAGCTCATCAGTTAAGTGCTCCCAGAACTCCTCAACAAAATGGAGTTGCTGAAAGGAAGAATAGAACACTGATTGAAGCTGCTCGTTCTATGTTAGCTGATGCAAAAATTCCTATCACTTTTTGGGATGAAGCAATATCAACTGCCTGTTTCGTTAAGAATCGAATCTTAATTGTGAAAGATAAAATGAAAACTCCATATGAGTTAATGTTTGGCAGGAAACCGAACATAAACTTTTTAAAATCATTTGGTTGTCCTGTTATGATTCTTAATTCAAGTGATCAATTAGGAAAATTTGAAGCAAAATATGATAATGGATTTTTCGTTGAATACTCATCTGTTTCAAAAGCCTATCGAGTTTACAACTCTAGGACAAATATAATTCTTGAAACATTCAACGTTAAATTTCAGGAAAATTCTTTTCCATCAGTTTCAAATGGTCCTGCATGGTTATTTGACTTAGATTCATTATGAAACTCTCTTCAGTCTAACTTGTTTAATCAACCAAATTGTCTTGATTCTACAGGTAAGAAGAACTCAAGAGGAGATCTTGGATCATTCAGTGAGGATTCAGATTCTGATGACCCAGATGATTCTAGCTCAAACTACCCATTTTTATCATTCGTCAAGGATTCAACAATACAAAATCATGATAATACAGTTTCAGGTCATTCAGCTTCAATTGATCAGGAAGGATCACAAAATATTCCTAATGATGGTAATGAGTTTGTGATACCTGAGTCTGGAACATCATCCATCTCTGGTGATGTAGTTGAAACTGGTAACTTTGATTACTTTATCAACTCACCGACTCAAGTTCCAAACTTCAATTCACATTCTTCTACTTTGATACATGAGCTTTCCAACTTGAACCAAACAAATCTGGATGTTAATGTTCAATGTGATGAGATTCCTACATCTCGTATTCACAAGAATCATCCAATTTCTCAGATTATTGGTCCATTGAATGAGAGAACAACAAGTAGTAAATCGAAACAAGCAAACGTGTGCTTATACTCTGGTTTTCTTTCTCAAATTGTTCCTAAAAATGTTATCGAAGCATTAAAGGACAATGGTTGGAATGAAGCCATGCAAGAAGAATTACTTCAATTTCGCAAACAAGAAGTGTGGAATTTGGTGGATCTACCTGAAGGAGAAAGTGCAATAGGCACGAAATGGCTATTTAGAAATAAGACTGATGATCGTGGTGTTGCAATAAGGAACAAAGCGAGACTTGTTGCACAAGGATACACACAGGAAGAAGGAATAGATTATGATGAAGTGTTTGCACCAGTTGCAAGACTTGAATCCATTCGAGTTTTTCTGGCTTATGCTTCATTCATGAAATTTAAGGTGTATCAAATGGATGTAAAGGGTGCATTTCTATATGGTCCTATCACTGACGATGTGTTTGTGAAGCAACCTCTAGGCTTTGAGGATGCATAATTTCCACATCGAGTATATAAGCTGAGTAAAGCATAATTTCCAAAGAAGAACCAGAAGATTTTTTTGAATGACTAAGACAAAGAGTTGAAGATAAAGGCTGAAGATAAAGCTAAAGATGGAAGAAAAGACAAAGAAAACAAAGATTAAAGATTTTGAAGACAGAAGACCATGTCAATCTTAGGGGGGTATTGTTAGTGCTCTAAGAAAGATTAGCATGTTGTCTTTAGTTATCTTTTAATATTTTGTAATAGTATAGGGACTATTTTTGTAATTAGTTAGTTCCTTTACTTTTTGTTTTCATTATAAATAGCTTAGACTTACAGATAGTAGGTAACTAAGAATTGTATTCGAACCTGCTTTCATACTTTGTAATTGTCTTAGCTTGATATTAATGAAAACTTGAATTTTGTTGATATCTTGTTTTGATTTGATTACATTGTGTGAATTTCATTGAATTGTGTTCATAAATCATCACAGATTGGTACATTTGATCCTATCAGAGAATGTGTTGAACATATCTAGGAAATTTGTATAAACAAACTGAGAGTACCTAAACTTGATGTCACACCCTCAAAATCCACGTGCGGGGTTTTACCGCGAGGCGTGTGAACAAACCAGGATCACAGTCAGTAGTTACATAGAACGACTCTATATGTCACAAGTAAAATAAAACAACCAAAGATTTAGTTTAAAACAGTGCGGAAGCGTTTTGAAAACAACTCAACAAATAAAAGTGTAAATATGGCAAAACATGTGCCAACCCAAAATAGTAAACTACAATCATTAAAATGCTAATGTCTTGAAAACTGAGTCTTAATATGCAAGTGAACCGTGGAGTGCTCCTAGAGGCAAGCAGCTTAATGACCTGAGAAAAGCATACTAAAATGTCAACACATAGGTTGGTGAGTTCAAGAGTTTGAGTTCAGTAAACATATAAACAGTTGTGATATATATAAGCAGTGTATTGTAATAGATAGCTAGTCTATTAACAGCAAATATTAATACATAGTGATTTCGCAATTGAAGCTGACTGTGATAGTTGTTGCCTCCTGTCACGACTTACCATGTCGTGACAATGATCAATAGGACAAATTGCACCCGGTTGACCTCGAGTCACACAGGTGGGGCTCGTCAGACCCAGTAGTACTACCCAAGTTTCCCCGCTATTTAATATTAACAATTCGAAAGTGTGAGGACTTTCCATGATAAATAACACTATATCAATATTAAACACAACTTAAATATTAAAAGCGTTCATAAAATACCAGTATGCTATCTCCCCCAAAAGAGATTAAATAAAGCGTGGGGCATGAACTCACCTGATGTATGCAAAGAGTACTTAGGGTTTAATTGAGAAACGAGTGGATAGCCAACCTTCAAAGGTTACCTAGATCATGCGAGTACATAAGTACGTGTAAATAAAGACATGTGAAAACCCTAATCATACCAAAACCAAAGACTCAAGCTTCCAAACAAATAGACACGTTTGACCTAGTTGACCCGTTTGACCCGTTGGTGACATTATGAGTTACAATTCAAATAGAGCCAATGAGAACATATAACATACATGACTAACATTCAAACAGTATCATACACATGCTACATTATCCATACATAACACTTAAATCTTAGCCATGCTCATAGCATTCAACATACACCATAATCATTACTCACCAAACCCAAACATGATATCCTGACAACTAATCAACACCAACCTTTATATATGATCACCACAAATCCAAATATCATCCATGATTATCCAAAACATCTCATACAACTAATTCAACATGATTCATCACCTTAGAATTTATCCATGATCACACTAACATGCTCCTAATATCCCAAACATGTTCATATCATCATACATCAAACTTTACACAAATAAAGTTTCCCTTTTGGGAAAGAACATCCCAAAATCTATCAAACATCCTATACATTCATGAATTCATTAATAATATACCAATTCAAGCTCATATCAACATCTATACATGATTAACATCACCTAAACATCATAATCCATCATCTTCATAAACAAAAGTTTCTACTTTTGGCAAGCTATGAACTAACAACATGTATTCAAAGATTTCTAGCATTCATAACAACAATCTAGCATCTAATTATCATCATGAATTCATCCATAACATCAATCCATCACTAGATCACTACTTCATGCAAAATAAAGTTACTATTCTTAGTAACCTATGAACAATGCATCAAAATCCCAACTTTCTTGTAAGATCAATGTATTCTAACATTCATACAACCCAATAATCATCAAACATTCATCAAACAACAATCATCCACCCAAAATCATACAAAATTCGAACTAGGGTTTGTCAAGAACCAAAATCCATGATTAAATCACTAAGAACATGTAATTCATACATAATCCACGTTAACTATCATGTAATCAACACTAACTAACATCTAAACATCAACATTAGGCACCAATTTCGACTCATTAGAATACCAATCCACGAATTAGGGTTCGGCCCCTATGACAATTCACCAAAAAAACGTGAAAACTAACCTTTAAACTTGTAATTGCTTGCAATTGATGATTCCTAGGTGTTATATGGATGAAAATCGAACCAAATCCACACGAATATGCTTGCTCTTGGCTGGAATTCGAGATGGAGAGGGTGGGAGAAGTGTTGCGGCCGATTTTGGTGGGATTAGGGTTGGGTTTTGTTTTGTTTAATTAAACTTTGCAATTTGACAACTTAGGCCCTTGTGTTTTGTATTTTATTAAAAAGGCACTCTTTTAACACCTTTAATGATTTTAACTACAATAATAAATATAACTTGGGTAGTACTACTGGGTCTGACGAGCCCCACCTGTGTGACTCGAGGTCAACCGGGTGCAATTTGTCCTATTGATCATTGTCACGACATGGTAAGTCGTGACAGGAGGCAACAACTATCACAGTCAGCTTCATTGCGAAATCACTATGTATTAATATTTGCTGTTAATAGACTAGCTATCTATTACAATACACTGCTTATATATATCACAACTGTTTATATGTTTACTGAACTCAAACTCTTGAACTCACCAACCTATGTGTTGACATTTTAGTATGCTTTTCTCAGGTCATTAAGCTGCTTGCCTCTAGGAGCACTCCACGGTTCACTTGCATATTAAGACTCAGTTTTCAAGACATTAGCATTTTAATGATTGTAGTTTACTATTTTGGGTTGGCACATGTTTTGCCATATTTACACTTTTATTTGTTGAGTTGTTTTCAAAACGCTTCCGCACTGTTTTAAACTAAATCTTTGGTTGTTTTATTTACTTGTGACATATAGAGTCGTTCTATGTAACTACTGACTGTGATCCTGGTTTGTTCACACGCCTCGCGGTAAAACCCCGCACGTGGATTTTGAGGGTGTGACAGATTGGTATCAGAGCCACTCCTGTGCCGTTCGGGATGTGGGACATACCTCACCAGGATGGTGACTTCTCGGGCTCATCGAGGACGATGAGTCCAAACAGGGGGTGCTTGTGAACACCCTACACATATCCCACATCGGCCGTGGACAGGAGAGATTCCTGGTTCATAAGGAATGTCTGGCCCCCTAACATCAACAACGCGTTTGGGCGTATTGGCTGTGGATGAGAGGAGAACTCCACAGTTAACGTGCTCAGGTGGGAGCAATCCAGGGATGGGTGACATCCCTGGGAAGTTTTCACCTGGGCAACCAAAAGCAAATCCGTGAGCTCCTTGTGGGCAAAGCGGACAATATTGTTGGTGTGAGAGGCCGGGTGTGACACTTGACCCCTTGAACCATTCCATGCACTATGAAGGAGAGATCCTCAGGAATCTGGTCCCACCCTCCATGCTTGTTTGACAAGCTGTGGATAACCACATGAAGCAGGTATTTCCACTAGGATGAGACCTTCACTTTCCTGATGGTCTTTACGGAGAAATCTCCCTCATAGCCCATCTGCTCAAAGGAATGATTTACAGCTTCCTTTGGGAAAGAAAACTCACCTTCTTCATCATCCAGCTGTAAGTGAGTGTTGATGATGGACGGAGTGATGAAGATTGTCCTCCCCTGCACTGTGGCAGGTAGTGTCTTCTCCCCATTCATAATGACCTCTTGGCAGGTCTTCCAGAATTCAAGCAGATGATCCTCATTGAGAGTAGGATCAATGGTTAGGGAGGTGAAGTAGTTGGATAGAGCTAAGAAACAGCAAATCTCTAAGAAACTTTCATCTTTCTCAAAGCTTAACAGAGCAACCTGGTTGTGTTGCCTGTGAAGTTGCATGGAGAAATCTGGGTTGTTTCTGTTGGCCAATATAAGAAGCTTAAGGGTGAAGGAAGATGAAGAACAAAGGCGGTTTGAGAGAATTTAGGTTTAAGGAATAGTGTAATTGAAGAAGATAGTGAAAGAGGGGGGAACCGTTGGGTATTTATGTGAAAAGGATTTGAGACAAAGTTAATGAAAGAGGATAAATTTTGAAATCCGGATGTCGGTCCCATCTTTGAAAAGTAGTTTACTTTTGCCCAAAAAGTAGTTTTCTTGGAAGTCGAGAAATCTTCCGAAGGTTATTTGCTTCGGAAGTTCTGAAAGAAAAAGCTTCTGAAGGCAAATTGGCTTCGAAAGATATTTCAAAGGCTTTTGAAAATTTTGCTTCGGAAGAGAATTAACACTCAGAGTTTTTATTCTAAAGAGCGTAAAAAAACTTCCGAAGGTAAATTGCTTTCGGAAGAGCTTGTTCTTTGAAAACATAAGAGTACTTTAGTTGATTTTAAGCTTCGGAAGATATTTCAGAAATATCTTCCAAAGGTAAAATTACTGTAGTAGTTATTTGTTTACTAAGACATAAATTTCTTCCGAAGATAATTTTAAATCTTCTGTAATGAAAAGAGATCAAAATTTTTAAAAATCTAAGAAATGTCTTTTGAAAAGATTTTTTCTTCCAAAGAAACAAGGGCTTATGAAGGTGATAAAATAGACAACTTAGGACAACATGTTTTTAGAAATAATATGATTAAGTTTTAAGAAAAGCTATTCAAAGTTAATCATCCCAATAGCTAATAGAAGATATTTAAATCTCTGCTCATCAAAAGCTTTGGTAAACATATAGCATATTGTTCATTTGTGTTAACTTTGACTAGTTTGATTAATCCTTTTTCAAAGTTATCTCTAATCAAATGATACCTGATATTGATATGCTTTGTCCTTGAGTGCTGCACAGGATTTTCGATGATTGAGATAGAACTGTTGTTGTCTATGTGGATGGGAGTCTCCTTGAAGTTGAATCCATAGTCCAGCATCTGATTTTGAATCCAACACCTGAGCACAGCAGCTTGCAGCAGCAATGTATTCAGCCTTAGCAGTTGATGCAGACATACAGGATTGTTTCTTACATTGCCAAGAGACTACTCTTCCACCAAGAAATTGACTTCCCCCTGATGTAGACTTTGTAGTCATGTTGCAGCCACCATAGTCACTATCTGTATAAGCATACAGATTAAAGTCAGAATTCTTTGGATACCAAAGGCCAAGTGATAGAGCACCTTTGTGATATCTTAAAATTCTTTTAACAGCGACCAGGTGTGACATCTTGGAGTTGGCTTGATATCTTGCACAAATGCATGTAACAAACAAGATATCTGGCCTGCTAGCTGTGAGGTACATAAAAGACCCAATCATTGCCCTGTAGAGATGCTCATCAACACACTCCCCCTCAAGATCAGGTCCAAGGGAGTGATTTCTCGTTATGGGTGTCTTAGCAACCTTACAATCAGTCATGTTAAACCTTTTAAGTATGTCTTGTACATACTTTGACTGACTTATGAAGATGCCATTATCAACTTGCTTCACTTGAATTCCTAGAAAGAAATTGAGTTCCCCCATGGCTCTCATTTCAAACCAGTCATTCATCAGCTTCTCAAAGTCTTTGTAGAGCTTTGGATTAGTTGACCCAAAGATAATGTCATCTACATATACTTGAACTAGCATTATGTCATTTCTCATTCCTTTATGAAGAGAGTTCCATCTATAGTACCCCTTTTGTAGCCATGCTGACAGAGACACTGAGATAGAGTCTCATACCACTTCCTTGGTGCTTGGTGCAGCCCATAAAGAGCTTTATCAAGCGTGCAGACATAATCAAGATGATCAAAATCTGCGAACCCAGGTGGTTGTCTGACATACACCTCTTCATCAATCACCCAATAAAGAAAAGCACACTTGACATCAAGTTGGTAGACCTTGAAGTTCTTGGATGCAGCAAAAGCTAGGAATATCCTAACAGCTTCAAGTCTTGCTACAGGAGAAAAAACATCTGGATAGTCAATTCCTTCTTCTTGAGTATACCCTTGAACAACTAGTCTTGCCTTGTTCTTGATGACAAGTCCTCTATCATCCTTCTTATTCCTGAAAACCTATTTGGTTCCTATGGTAGTCTTCCCTTGAGGAAGAGGACATAGGTTCCAAACCTTTTGTCTTTTGAATTGAAGCAACTCCTCTTGTATAGCTTCAACCCAACTTCCATCTTTTAGAGCCTCATCAATTTTCTTTGGCTCTATCTGGGACAAGAAACAAGAGTGAAGACAAACATTTGCTTCATGGGTTTGCTCCTCTTGTTCTCACCCCTGAATCAACATCTCCAATGATGTTTGTGGTAGGATGAGACTTGTGGATCCTTAGCTGAGGGATCACAGCAAGTTGCTTAGACAGATCTAAATTTGAGAAATTCTGATCTGGCAAGGAAGATTCACCCTCTACATCAGCACACTTATCAAGATTGACTTGATCCAATGAGTGTGTGACATCATTGATGTTGTCTTCAATGGAGTGGTTATCAGCATCAAGAAATTCCTGATCACTGTCACCACCACCATTTTCTCCAACATTTGAAGCTCCTTTCTCTGAGTTTTGTGCCTCTAAGCTAGAATTTGAAGGCACCCCAGAAGTATCAGCAGGATTTGTCATTGATGTATTGGTAGAAGCTTCATTTGCAGGATTGGTTACCACTGGAGCTGAAGATGTGTAACTTGAAGGTCTTTTTAGCTCAAATCTTGAGTCAGGATCACCTGTAGGTAGTATATTGATGGACCCGGAAACATTCTCACAAGATTTGTTAAAAAAGTTGGTAACTAAATCAAGATCAAATAGCCAATCCGGACCAGAACCTTTCACATTGGAAGTGTGCTCATTGAAAGTCATATTGGCTAACTCCTCAACTACTCTAGTTCTGAGATTGTATACTCTATAAGCTTTAGCTTGAGAAGAGTATCCAATGAAGTATCCATCATCTGATTTCTCAGCAAACTTGGTAATTTGATCTTTGGTATTCAAGATGGTGCAAGGACATCCAAATGACCTGAGAAAACCAATGAAAGGTTTTCTCTTGTGCCAAAGTTCATAAGGAGTCTTACCATGTGTCTTAACCACTAAAACTCTGTTTTGCGCATAGCAGGTAGTGTTCACTGCATCTGCCCAGAAGGTGAGGGTAGTTTAGAGTCAGACAACATAGTTCTTGCAGCTTCAATTAGTGTCATGTTTCTTCTCTCAGCAACACCATTTTGCTGAGGAGTCCTGGGAGCACTATATTGTCTTGTAATACCTTTTTTATCACAAAATGTATCAAGGATTTGATTCTTGAATTTAGTTCCTTGATCACATCTTATGGTTTTGACCTCATGATCACATTGATTCTCCATCTTTAAGATGAAATTCTTCACAATCTCAGGGGTCTCATCCTTAGTTCTAAGAAAGAAGACCCAAGTGAATCTTGTAAAGTCATCTGTGATCACCAAACAGTAAAAGGTCCTTCCTAGACTCATTACACCGGTGGGGCCAAAGAGATCCATATGTAATAGGTGTAGGGGATTAATGATGGAATTTCTTTCCTTTGGCTTGTAAGATACCTTGTGTTGCTTCCCTTTCAGGCATGCAACACAGTGGTCATCACTTGTAAACTCTTTCTTTGGTATTCAAGTTACCAAATCATTCTTAATTAGTTTATTCATGTTTTTAAAGTTTACATGGCACATTCTTTTATGCCAGAGGAAAGATTCATCATTATTTTCTTTAGACAGAAAGCATGAAACTTCTCCTGAGGGAGATGTTTCTTGCAAATCCATCTTGTATATGTTTCCTTTCCTGGGGGCTCTGAGCAGGATATGCTCATGAGGAATGATAAACCCGGGCCTGAGAACAATGCACTCATGCTCAGTGAAGAGCATGTTATGACTCTAATCACAAAATTGGGATACACTCAGAAGATTGTACCCAAGCTCCTTGACAAAGTCTACCTTCTCAATGTTGAGCTTACCATTTGTGACCTTGCCCCTTCCTATAATGTAACCTCCTGCATCTCCTCCAAAAGCAACTGGTCTTCCATCAATTCTTTTAAATTTTTGGAGTAGTAACCTATTGCCTGTCATGTGTCTGGAATAGCCACTATCAATGATCCATACAATTCTGTTTGTCTTGAGCTGTTCCTGCATAAAAGAGATGATAAGTTACATTTGGAAACCCAAGCCTCATTGGTCTTGGGCTCATCAAAAGAAGTTGAAGACAATGCAACAGTAATTGATCCTATAGTCATGCTAGAAGGTTCATTTGCTGATGTTGATGAAGAACTTTCAGCCACATGGTCTTTCTTTGACTTCCACACCACCTTTGGAAGCTTAGACTTGACCTTCAATACTTTGGAAGTTTTGATGTCTTTGGAAGTTATGATGACTGAACCTTCAGAAGATCTTGCTTTCACTGCAGCAGGCTTTAGTGCTTCGAAAGTATTCATTTCTTCCGAGACCAAAATTTCTTCCGAAGGCAAGTTTCCACTTGTCTTCTTCTTCATTTTGGAGCTTCCGAAGGGAAAGGATTTTCCTTACGAAGCTTGCTTTTTCTTTTCCAAACTCTTAGAAGTTTCTTTCTTGGTCATGTGGAGAGTACTCTTTGGATTGAAAACACAATCCTTAGCAAGATGAGAAGTACTCCCACACATAACACAGTCCATTTTCTTCCTTCTAGGAGTTTTTCTTTGTGAACAAGGCTGAACTTGATCACTTTCCTTCTCCATCTTCATCTTTGCAGATGCTGTGGCAATTCTTGTGGGGATAGAACTACCTTTGGAGCTGGATGGTTCAGGTTGTACATCAGTGGTTCACAACTGATCAGCCTTTTTCTTGATGATGGGATAATTGGACATGAACCAAAACTCTTGTTGATGGAGTTCAAGTTGGTGTCTTTAGCCTTCACCACTTCAAATCCTGCAGAGATGAATACTTGTTTCTGTGCAGAATTGAAGGTGGCCTTGATCTTTTGAGCCTTTTTGGACTTTCTTTTGGCCTTCCTGATCAAGTTCTTTCTCCTTGACTT
Organism: Flaveria ramosissima; assembly: GCA_025215565.1. NCBI lineage: Eukaryota > Viridiplantae > Streptophyta > Magnoliopsida > Asterales > Asteraceae > Flaveria > Flaveria ramosissima. The sequence continues at coordinate 56,205,196 of CM046035.1, read as the reverse complement.
GGTCATCCCTACAGCTTTGCTCTCCTCAGAGGGATGGTGATCCTTTTTAGAATGCTTTTCTTCACTCTTCTCAGAGCCATTCCACATCTCCACTTTATCCTCTCCAGTCCTCTCCATCTACAGATCCATAGGAAGCTCATCTTCACAAGTTCCACACCTAGGAGATCTTACAGACAAGATTGTGTGTGGAGGAGCTATCTCACAAGATCTTAGTCCTTGCTTATTTTGATAACAAACTTTTGCATGTAAGGATGAGGATATTATGTTCTTGAAGGTCTCTCATTCAAGAACACATTTTTCTACCTTGGCTTTGCTGATCACAAGCTCAGCTTGACATTCAGTTAGCTTAGTAATAAGGTCTTTGATCTGAGTCCTGTAGTTTGTATGCTCATGTTTAAGAGTTGAAATGGTTTTCTATAAGTCCTCTATTTTTTAGTTTATAATCATTTTCAGCTCTTTCAAAATCAGCTTTTAAGATATTTAAGGACTCAAGATGAGATCTCATTTCTAAGTTATAGGACCTGTATCTATTGACTTTAGCAATGCATTCAGGAGTACAAAGATGTTCCAATACCTTGGCTTCATTGTGGTCTGCCATGACTGCTTGGTTTGGAGATGCAACTTCTACCTGAAAGCTCCAGTCAAAGCCTCCTTCTTCAACAGCAACTACAGTTTGCTGCTTTGGCTTCTCATTCAAGGGGGCTTTCTTAGTGTAGTTTGGTCTGGTTTGTGCTTGGCCACCATTTGTCCTTGGTGCCTTACACTCCCTTGCAAAGTGTCCCATCTGGTTACAGTTGTAACACTTTACTTTACTTTTATCCAGCCCAAACTTTCCACTGGCTGCATTGCTTGGAAAATTTCTCCCTATCATCTTGTAGAACTTCTTGGCTCTGTGAGTGAGAGGAGCCATCTGCTGGACTATCTCCATGTACTCCAGATCATCTGGATGGATACAATCCAAATCTTCAAGGGTGAAGAGAAAATTGCCTGAGGTTTCATCAGCAGAGACAAAAGCATGAGAAGAACTTGTCTCTTGGAAAGGACTTCCTTGAGTGTAGCTTTCCCTTGGAGTCTCTGGGAAGGTGATGAAAGGGCCCTTTTGTGAGTTGTCAGGGTAGCATATAAGATGATGTTGTGGCTCAATGCTTTCCCTTTCAACCACTTGGAGGGCTGAACCCAGTTGATTGCTGGAGTTACTAGATGAGTTTTGCATATTCATCTCCATCTGGTAGCCACTAAGAATACCATACAACTCTGTAAGAGTAAGAGTCTTAAGGTTCTCAGTCCTCTTGATAACAACACAGTAATGTGTTCATTGTCTAGGAAGAGAGGACATGAACTTCCAATGTCCCTGTTCTCAAGAGTTACTCCAACATCCATTAGAGTATCCACAATCTCAACATACCTGAAGTATTGTTGAGTCATGGTTTCACCTACCTTAAAGGTGAAATTTTCAAACTACTGCTTCAGGAGATCCTTCTTGTTCTCCTTTGCTTCAGTAGACCCCTCATACATCAGCTTAAGTGCTTCCCATAGTTGTTTGGCAGTTTTGCACTTCTTGAAGCCTCTGTAGATGGATTTTGGAAGAGCAGTTTGAAGGGCTGTCATGGCTTTCTAATCAATCTCTATTCTCTTCCTGTCTTCTTCAAAGTAATCAGCCACAGCCTCAGGAATCATACCACCACCAGTAGCAGAAGTGGTGCTTGGTATGTAAGGTCCTTCAACGACAGAGTCTCACATCCCAGAGTCTTGAGACTTGATGAAGCCTTTCATTCTTTGACACCAAGTATCAAAGTCTTTAGGAGTGATCAATGGAGACTTTGTCATAGTTTCAGTTTCCATATTAGCTTTGGTAATAGCCGCCATTTGAGTTATTAAATATTTTGTGTTTGTGAGGGATCTTAAGATGGTGAGATCTTATATCAAGAGCTTGAAATGCTCTGATACCAAATGCAGGACCGTTGAAGGGTATGCACTTACAACACAACAACACAATGAGGAGAGTTACTTAGAACACTTAATAGATCAAATAAGGAACTAGTTGACTTTAGTGAAAGATGCTAACAACACAAGTAAGAATGAGACAGAAACAAGATTGCAAACAACACAAGTAATTGGTTTTCAAGAATGCTGAATATTGCTTCTCAAGTTCTATTACAAATGTTAAAAGCATACTAGAAAGTTACAAGTACTTGAGATACATATACTACATCCTACAGCCGGCCATACTTTGAAGGCCAGCTGGATACATATGACTAGACAACTACAAAATCAAATGTAGAGTCAAAAGGCGGATTTGCCTTTTGACTAGTGACTATGACATGCCATAGCTCACATCCTATTATATTATAAAAAGGATAAAAGTACACAACTTAGAAAGCACAGACTCAACATGGACCTTTTCACCAACTCATGTAAGTTGGTGACTTTACAGAGTTGCAGCGGAAAGGTGGTCTAGCTTTATGGTAAATTACATCAGATAAAGGCATATCTTCAAAAGTCTTCGGAAGAAATCTGTCTTCACTCTTTGGGTTCGGAAGACTTTGTCTTTGAAGCTTCGGAAGACTTCACTTTTGGCTTTGGAAGATGTTGGTCTTGGCTTCAGAAGATTTTACACATAGAATATTTCTAGTGCATGGTGTAAAACTTTCGAAGCATTTCTACTTCTATTATTCTGTGCATGCATGTTGAGAGACTTTGGATTATTTTGGCTACATCAGACTTATAGGAATCCTTACATATTCTACACTTAGAATAATTCTAATGCATGGTGTAAAACTTCCGAAGCATTTCTACTCTATACTTCAGTGCATGCATGCAGGAAAGACTTTGGATGTTTTAGGTGCATTTGCCTTACATAAAACCTTACAAACTCCCCCTAGGCTGTTGCTACCAAAACATTTAAAGCCCTTAGATGTTGGCAGTCCTCATCATGACGATGACAATACCCCTCTTCATTAGATGGTCAGGATCACTTAGACTTTCATAGTGTCTTCTCATATCAAAGAGATCATGCAGAGGTAGAACATGTCTTGCCATGTGTACACATATTCAACACCTTGATCTCTGATTACATGCCATCTTTCTGGATTAGTAGTGTAGGTCTAGGACAAGATGGATCTTCCTGATACAAGAGGAGCTACTTGAATTTAAGTTGTTTGAGCTTCCTTTTCTTGCACTTCCTCAGGATGTTCTGACTCATCTTGAGGTTTGGAGGTGGATGACTCTTCAAAGATCTATCTAGATTTTCTTTCTTTGTAGAAGAAAGAAAACTGTCAAGAGTCTTCTTCTTCTTCTTCTTTGACCTGGGTTTAGAGGCCATGTCTTGCTCGTACAAGTTTATGTTGATGACATCATATTTGGTTCCTCAAATGACCAAATGTGCAAAGACTTTGAGAGAATTATAAAGAAGAAGTTTGAGATGAGCTCCATGAGAAAAGTGGAATTTTTCCTTAGAATTCAGATAAAGCACATGAAAGACGAGTTCTTTATCAATCAGTCTAAGTATGTCAAAGATATCTTAGAGAGACTTGATATGAAAGATTACAAGCCAGCAAAGACTCCTATACCCAGAAATCACAATCTTTGTCCTGACTTTGAGGGTGAGGATACATATCAACATCAGTATAGGGCAATCATTGGATCTCTGATGTATCTCATAGCAAGTAGACCTGATATTATGTTTGCAACATGCATCTATGCAAGATATCAGGCTGCTCCAAAGGTGTCTCACCTAGTTGCTGCCAAGAGAATCCTTAGATACCTCAAAGGAGCACCTAAACTAGGTCTCTGGTATCCAAGGAACACCAATTTCAATCTCTATGGCTACAGTCATAGTGACTATGGTGGCTGCAATATCAACAAGAAATCAACACTAGAAGGATGTCAATTTCTTAATGGAAGGATCATCTAATGGCAATACAAGAAGAAATCCTGTGTCTCAACATCTACTACTGAAGCTGAATACATTGCTGCAGCTAGTTGCTGTGCTCAGCTGCTGTGGATTCAAAACCAGATGATAGACTATGGATTCAACTTCATGAGCTCTCTTATCCATATTGACAACAAGAGTGCTATATCCATTACAGAAAATCCTATCAAGCACTCCAAAACAAAACACAATGACATCAGGTACCATTTCATTAGAGATACTCATGAGAAAATCTGATTAAACTGGTCAATATTGATTCAAATGAACAATATGCTGATTTGTTCACCAAAGCATTTGATAAACAAAGATTTAAGTATCTTATTACAGCTATTGGGATGATAAACATTGATAAGCTTATCTCATTTGAAAACCTTTTTAAAATGTGTGTTGTCTTTGTTAATATAATCTTAGAACTGTTACAAAAGGTCTTTCTTCAAAATTACTAAGTGTAAGTTCTTTCGAAGAGAAATTAACCCTTGGAAGATATGTTATTCTTCTTCCAAAGGAAAATTCCTCCAAGGTTAATTTTATCTTCCGAAGGGCTTTTGGCCTAGGAAGAAAATTTGATGTTATATCAAATTTATTTCCGAAGATTGAAAATCTCTTCTCTCGGAAGACTTTCTTACTCTCAGAAGTCAAAATCTCTTAGGATAAATTTACTCTCGGAAGTAAGGTTGGCTTCGAAAGAAGAATGCCTTCGTAAGAACATTTACACTCGGAAGAAAGCTTTACTGTGTAACGGAAATCCTTTGGGCCCCACTCTGTAAAAAGGTAAAGATTTTCTTAATGATGTCGGAATATTTTAAATGGATTTAACCTTACCAGCCCTTGTCACATCTTACAGAAACCTTCACTTCACTTATCCTCAGCCACTTTCCCCCTTTAATACTTTCGACTCATTCCCTTCATTTTTCTTTTACAAATTTAACTGCCCAAGTTTCCTCGTCTTCAACTTACCACCCAATTCATCTCATTTCCTCTCTTCAACTTTCTCACAAATGCTCTAAACCCTCAGCACCACCACTCGCACTCCTTGACTCATCCAAGATGTTGATTTCTTTGAATCATCTCCTTCTTACCCATCGATATATTACCCTGCGCTAACTGTTAACCCCACCATTTATTCAAACCACATGACCGAATTTGGAAAATGGATAGATTGTAACCCTGAACGGAGTTAGGGTTCTTAGGTCAAGCATTTGTGGTCAGGAATTGATCAATCTGAACAATCATCAGGGAGCATCTAGAGCTTCATGATGAATTCCCTAAAGCAGACCTGGATGACACATATACCTAGATGGGATATGGTGGTGATGTGAGCAGGTCAACTGTTTACAAGTTCAACTTTTCCTACAACTGGAAGTTCCTACATCACATAGTCGTTCACTTCTTATCAAACAAGTCTGGGGGATGGGATCAAATCCCATATGAACTAGGATGCCTAGTTTATGGTTTGGTAAAAGGCCTTCGATTTAACTATTCAAGGTTTATCCTGACCAATCTGATAGGGAACCTTCAAAGGGAAACATTTTTACATGTATCCCCGGTTCATTTAGCACATCATCAATGTGAGCTGGACCAGAGTAAGATTGTCTGTGCAACTCTCTACCTATCCCTCACATGAGGCCAGCCATCTTCAAAGTGCTGATAGGTGTCCACTAACTTTACTAGAAGACACACTGCACTTCTTCCAGGTATGATTAAGCACATAGCTCCTGGTGACATCCCTGTTAACCCCCACAGGTGATGACCCACCTAGCAATTACCCTCATAATGCATATCTACCTTCCAACCCCATCAAATACTTATCAGAGACAATCCAAACGAACCCTTGTTCAATCTACTCTGATTGGACACATTACTCCTAATCATCCAAAAGGCTAGAGTAGAAACATGGGCTCCCACTCAGTCTGAGGTCCCACCTTCCTTCACAATTGACCTCAATATGGAATTGAGTCCTCCTCAGTCTCAATCCAATGAGCCCCAAACCCAAGCTGAAACTCCACAGGATGAGTCACTATACACACTCCTGTGTATAGTGAGGGGCCGGGTGTTACAGAATGGTATCAGAGCCACTCCTGTGCCGTTCGGATGTGGGACTACCTCACCAAGGATGGTGACTTCTCTGGCTCATCGAGGACGATGAGTCCAAACAAGGTGCTTGTGACACCCTACACATATCCCACATCGGCCGTGGACAAGAGAGATCCTGGTTCATAAGGAATGTCCTTCCTCTAACATCAACAACGCTTTTTGGGCGTATTGTCTGTGGATGAGAGGAGAACTCCACAGTTAAGCGTGCTCAGTGGAGCAGTCCAGGGATGGGTGACCTCCATGGGAAGTTTTCACTTGGGCAACCAAAAAGCAATCCGTGAGCTCCCCTTGGGCAAAGCGGACAATATTGTTGGTGTGAGGGGTCGGGTGTTACAAGCTGCCACCGCTGAAGGAGCCTCATTGGATCTTTAGGATAGTGGTAACATATCTGAGACTGAATCTACGACAACCGTACCCTTTGATGACTCTGAAAGAGACATCATTAGGCAGGGGAAACCAGGGTGCTAAGAAACCACATCTGGTGGTGAGGATTCACATACTTGGTATGTTACATCATATCCCCATGATTCTTCTAAAGAAGATGAGGGAAGTTTTGAAACTCACCATAAGAGACCTATTTTTTAAAGTCTCAAACCTTGAAACCAGGGTTAAGACTTAAGAGGATAGGTCTGCCACTCAGCAATTTGAGATCGGAAATCTCAAGGCTAACTAGCTGAGAAACAGACCGAGAGATCTGTTAGGCTTGTACCTATTCAAGTCTCTTTGATCTTTTCCTCTAGCTCATTAAGCTCTCAAGATGATGCTACAAAAAAAGGGGAGAGTGTTCGAAGACAAGCACATGAGGAACCACAAAGTTTAGCTCTTTCTACTTTGACTTCAAATATCCTACTCCAGCAACAATAGTTTTCCTTAGCCTCCTCCAATCATTCTTCAATTGGACCCAAGGATGCTCAAAGATCTAAACAGGTTCTTTTCCAAGTTCTTGATGGGATCTTCTATTGAACAGCCAAGTCCAGATGTTGTTGTGTTATACTTTAGAGCTGAAGACCTTCAAAGGTTGAATGCAGCATCTACCACTGTCAAGAAGTTGGTCAACCTAAGGTCCACTTGAACCTTAGATTGAACTCGTAGAGGAAATGAGACTGATGGCCCAACAACTGAAACAGTTGGGAGAAATGTGCGATCCTGCAAACTTTTTCGAGAAGCTGAAGTCAAAGCCTCGGAAGAATCTCTTCTCTTCAAAATTCCGAAGCTAGATAGAAGTTGCGGAGGGTTATTTTCTTTGTCCGATGATCTTATTATCACAATGCAAATTCTTGAACTAGCATCTGAGGTAAATAGGAGGACTTTTCTCAACCTACCTCACTCAAACATCACCATTACCACATGCTCCATTGTGACATCCGGTAATTTCCGTTACCAAACTCCGTTAGTTTCGTTAAGTCTTGCATACACGTGTCGTGAGCACACACTAGTTGTCGTTTAACGTTGGTGACCTAATAATATTAAATAATGTCAAATTATTGATAATCTAATTGATTATGTAATTATTGTATTATGTTTATGTGTTTGCATGTTTTTATATGTTAATTGTGAATTAATCGCGTAACGTGGAAACGTGTGTATTAATCCGTATGTTTGTGTTTTGTAAAGATGAAACATATAATTTGTTACCATGAGTTATATGTTTATTATTGTAGTTAAAAATCATTTAAAAGTGTTTAAAAGAGTGCCTTTTTAATAAAATACAAAACACAAGGGCCTAAGTTGTCAATTTGCAAAGTTTAACTAAATAAAACAAATCCCAAACCCTAATCCCCACCCTTCGGCCGCGACTTCTCTCCCCCCACACCCCTCTCCTTGCGATTTCAACCAAGAACGCAGCATTCAGCATTGGATTTTGGTCGATTTCAAGGCATACACACATTAGAAGTCTCAATTTTGATACTTTTCACGAGTTAAAGTTAGTTGGTGTTTTTGTTTGCATGAAATTTGATGTGGCCGAACCCTAGTTCGAATTGATGTTTCATGGTGTCGAGTTTTGATCAATTGATGATGTTACATGTTAGTTAGATTGTATACATGTTAGTTAACGTGGATTATGTATGAATTATGTGTTTTAGTGATTGATCATGACTTTGGTGATTTACAAACAAACCCTAGTTCGAATTTACTTGATTTGCATGATGGATGATTGTTTGATGAATTTTGATGTTTAATAGATTGTATAGATGCTAGATTACATTGATTTTGCAAGAAATTGGTGAATTGATGTTGATGTTCATAGGTTACTAAGAATAGTAACTTTATTTGCATGTAATGTTGAATTGGTGATGATTGATGTTATGGATGTGTTCATGATGATGATTAGATGTTAGATTGTTGTTGTGAGCATTGAGAATTCAAGAACCATGTTGTTAGTTCATAGCTTGCCAAAGATAGAAACTTTTGGATATGAGTTGATGGATTATGATGTTTGGATGTTGTTGATCATGCATAGATGTTGATATGAGCTTGAATTGGTATATTATTAATGAATTCATGAATGTAAGGATGTTTGATAGATTTTGGGATGTTCTTTCCCAAAGGGAAACTTTATTTGTGTAAAGTTTGATGTATGATGATATGAACATGTTTGGGATATTAGGAGCATGTTAGTATGATCATGGATGAATTCTAAGGTGATGAATCATGTTGAATTAGTTGTATGGGATGTTTTGATAATCATGGATGATATTTGGATTTTGGTGATCATGTATGAAGTTGGTGTTGATTAGTTGCTAGGATATCATGTTTGGGTTTGGTGAGTAATGATTATGGTGTATGTTGAATACTATGAGCATGGCTATGATTAAGGGTTATGTATGGATAATGTAGCATGTGTATGATACTGTTTGAATGTTAGTCATGTATGTTATATGTTCTCATTGGCTCTATTTGAATTGTAACTCATAATGTCACCAACGGGTCAAACGGGTCAACTAGGTCAAACGTGTCTATTTGTCTGGAAGCTTGAGTCTTTGGTTTTGGTATGATTAGGGTTTCACATGTCTTTTTTTTACACGTACTTATGTACTCGCATGATCTAGGTAACCTTTGAAGGTTGGCTATCCACTCGTTTCTCAAATAAACCTAAGTACTCTTTGCATACATCAGGTGAGTTCATGCCCCACGCTTTATTTAATCTCTTTTGGGGGAGATAGCATACTGGTATTTTACGAACGCTTTTAATATTTAAGTTGTGTATAATATTGATATAGTGCTATTTATCATGGAAAGTCCTCACACTTTCGAATTGTTAATATTAATAGCGGGGAAACTTGGGTAGTACTACTGGGTCTGACGAGCCCCACCTGTGTGACTCGAGGTCAACCGGGTGCAATTTGTCCTATTGAACATTGTCACGACATGGTAAGTCGTGACAGGAGGCAACAACTATCACAGTCAGCTTCAATTGCGAAATCACTATGTATTAATATTTGCTGTTAATAGACTAGCTATCTATTGCAATACACTGCTTATATATATATCACAACTGTTTATATGTTTACTGAACTCAAACTCTTGAACTCACCAACCTATGTGTTGACATTTTAGTATGCTTTTCTCAGGTCATTAAGCTGCTTGCCTCTAGGAGCACTCCACGGTTCACTTGCATATTAAGACTCGGTTTTCAAGACATTAGCATTTTAATGATTGTGGTTTACTATTTTGGGTTGGCACTTGTTTTGCCATATTTATACTTTTTTGTTGTTGTTTTCATTCAAACGCTTCCGCACTGTTTCAAACTAAATCTTTGGTTGTTTTATTTTACTTGTGGCATATAGAGTCGTTCTATGTAACTACTGACTGTGATCCTGGTTTGTTCACACGCCTCGCGGTAAAACCCCGCACGTGGATTTTGAGGGTGTGACAGATTGGTATCAGAGCCATTGGTTATAGGGAACTAGGTTGCATACACACTAGACTATAACCGCACACAGTTAGTTAGTTACCTGTACTTTATTTTCATCTACTGTATACTCATTGGCATACACGTCACACTATCTGCAGCATGGCATCGTCATCAAGAGCTTCTGGAAAACGACCTGCATCACCTGCGCGATCCGAGTCCCCACCTCCTGCACCTGTACCTGATGATGGACTCGACTGGCCTCGTTTTGATTATCCTCGAGGGGAGTTTGACTGGGATCAACCTTTCGCGTTGATGAAGCGTGACCCCCCAAGGGACTGGAGCTTTTATCCTAGGTTTGTCAACCACCTCATGTATAGGGAACGCGTGCCCGAGCCGAGACCCAGAACGAGAGGTAGCTCTGATTCAGCAGTGCCTTCACTACCCCGGACGGTGCAGTCCAACGAGCAGTTGATTGCTGCATTGGTGGCAGCATTAGATACAGAACAGCATCGAGTCAGGCGACTCATTAGCGACGTTTGTACACTACAGACCGAGGTGTACAACCTAAGGCATGGGATGGATGAGCTTGATGGGCGTCATGGAGAGACCCTAGACGGGTGCTACCAAATGAGGGACGGGATTGTAGCCCTCAGTGGACGCGTGACTACTTGCGAGCAGAGGGATGCTGTGGTTGATGACAGGATTGCTGCTTTGGAGGCACAGCTAGCAGCACTCCAGATTGCTATGGCTCCTGCACCTGCAGAGGAACCTGAGGAGGAAGAACCTGAGGAGGAGGAGGAACCAGAAGAGGAGGAACCTGAAGAGGAGGAGGATGAGAGTGATGGATCTGACATTGTCGATTGATTTTTTTTTCTTTTTACATGACTTGGACTACCTAGTGTTTTCTTTGAAACCTATGTGGGAAGGGTGTTTTCCCACACGAACGACAAACTTAAATTTTGACATTGATGAATACATTGTGGCTTATTTGCAATTTATTTACTTTGGTTATTATTTTTGTTATGAATGTGGGTTGTGATGATTTATTTCCTTTATTGTTTACTGTACTTCAATGAGATAAATGTGTTTGATGTTACTCATTATTGTATTTGTGGATGTAAAGTGAACAATGGACGCACGTGGACGTGGTCGTGGACGTGGTCGTGGGCGCGGTCGTGGACGTGGCGCCGGAGACCATGGCGCCGGAGATCATGGCGCTGGTGCCGTTAATATGACCCCTGCTGAGTTAACTGCCCTGATTCAGGCAGCGGTGGCTGCTGCCCAAGCGGGACAGCCAGCAGGTAAACAATGATTGGAAAAATTAAACCGAATATCTTGCATAACCGTATAGGTTGTCTGATCAATAATTGTTGTGTTAAAGCAGGACCACCAGCATGTACTTATAAGTCCTTCATGGACTGTAAGCCCCATACCTACAGCGGCACTGAAGGCGCTGTGGGACTAGTACGCTGGTTCGAGAAGACGGAGTCCGTATTCTCCAAGTGCAACTGTCCACCTGCTGACCAGGTGAAATATGCCACCGGGACCCTGGAGGGTGCCGCCTTATCCTGGTGGAATGCCCAAGTTCAGATGTTGGGGCAAGCATTGGCTAATGGACTGCCGTGGGCCGAGTTCAAAACCATGATGACCGAGGAGTACTGTCCTCGCAATGAGGTGCAAAAGTTGGAGATAGAGTTCTGGCAACTGAAAATGCAGGGCTCAGAAATCGAGGCTTACACCACTAGAACTCACGAGCTAGCAACATTATGCCCGGGATGGTAAATGAGATGCACAAGAGGATCGAGCACTACATACGGGGACTTGTACCCGAAATACAGAGTATGGTAACTGCTTCTAATCCAGCCACCATACAGCAAGCCATTCAGTTAGCCCATAAGCTAACTGACCAAGCAGTGGAACAGGGTCGTCTACCCAAACGGGGCGCCGTGGCAAGCGTGCCCGATAACAAAAGAAAGTGGGATGGTAGTAGTAACACCAAAGCATCATCATCTACAAGCGGTCAACCTCAACCTCAGCAGCAACAACAACCGGTCCAACAACAACGGAGGTTCGACAACAATCGTAACTTCAACCAAACGACTGCAACTAATCAAGGACCCAGTGGTTATGGTGGAAGACACCCGAAGTGCAACCGGTGCAACTACCATCACGTGGGACGATGTGATAGCTTCAAATGTCAGCGATGTGGTAAAATTGGACACGCTGCGAAGGATTGCCGTGGCGAACTGGTTAGGAGGACGCAACAACCCAGGAAACTCCTAAGGGTTGTTTTGAATGTGGAAAAGAGGGGCACTACAAGCAAAATTGCCCACAACTAAGGAGAAATGGAAATGGCAACAATGGAAATGGACACAACAACAACAACAATAACAACAACAACAATGGTAACAACGGTGGCAATGGCAACGGTAATGGCGGTAATAAGGATGGAGCAAAAGGGAGAGCCTTCGTCATTGGCTCAGGTGAGGCTCTAAATGATCCTACAACTGTTACTGGTAGATTCTCTGTTAATGGTTGCTTTGCTACGGTACTATTCGATACTGGAGCTGATAGGAGTTTCGTGTCCTTAAAATTCTGTAGTCTTTTAAGTGATATACCCTCCGCCCTAGAATCTAAATACACCGTAGAGTTGGCTGACGGTAAACAGATTCACGTAACTCATATCCTTAAAGACTGTAAGATAGAGCTTGCTGGTCATACTTTCGTTATAGATCTTATGCCTGTTACTCTGGGGAGTTTTGATGTTGTGATAGGCATGGATTGGCTTTCTAGCAAGCAAGCAGAAGTTATATGTCATGAAAAGATCATACGAATTCCGTTGATGACACAATTCTGACAGTCCGAGGTGATAGAAGTGGTGCTGTGATAGGCATCATCTCGTTCATGAAAGCCCAAAAGTTACTACGAAAGGGTCGTGTGGCTATTCTAGCGCTTGTAACTGATAAGCAGGCGAAGGAAAGAAGAATGGAGGATATTCCCATAGTGCGCGACTTTCCAGAGGTGTTTCCAGAGGATCTTCCTGGATTACCACCTCATCGTCAAGTGGAATTCCAAATTGAGCTAACTCCCGCGCAGCCCCGATTGCTAGAGCACCTTATCGATTAGCACCGAACGAACTACAGGAGTTGTCGTCACAACTCCAGGAGCTATTAGATAAGGGTTTATTCGCCCTAGTACATCACCCTGGGGAGCCCCTGTCCTGTTTGTGAAGAAGAAGGATGGCACGTTTCGGATGTGTATTGACTATAGGGAGCTAAATAAAGTAACAGTCAAGAACCGATACCCTCTACCCCGTATCGATGACTTGTTTGACCAACTCCAGGGATCAAGTTACTATTCGAAGATTGACTTGAGATCTGGCTATCATCATCAATCAGAGTACGCGAAGAAGACATTTCCAAAACCGCGTTTCGTACCCGCTACGGTCATTATGAGTTCTTGGTCATGCCTTTTGGGTTGACAAATGCACCTGCTGTGTTCATGGACCTCATGAACCGTGTGTGCAAACCCTACCTCGATCAGTTTGTCATTGTGTTTATCGATGATATACTGATATATTCCAGGACCAAGGAAGACCATGAGGAGCATTTGCGGATGATCTTAGAGCTACTGAAAAGGGAACAGCTGTACGCCAAATTCTCTAAGTGTGACTTTTGGATACGCGAGGTACAATTCTTAGGTCATATTGTTAATGAGAAAGGGATACATGTTGATCCTGCCAAAATTGAGGCGATCAAGAATTGGACCACACCTAAACGCCGAGTGAAATAAGACAATTCTTGGGATTAGCAGGTTACTATCGGCGATTCATAGAGGGATTCTCTAAGATTGCACAACCTCTCACAGCTTTGACTCACAAAGGGACTACATACAAATGGGGTGAAAGCCAAGAATCGGCTTTTCAATCGTTAAAGCAGAAGCTATGTACCGCGCCGATACTAGCACTGCCAGAGGGGACGGATGACTTCGTGGGTATTGTGATGCATCCATTCAAGGCTTGGGTTGTGTCTTAATGCAGCGAGACAAAGTGATAGCCTACGCCTCGAGACAATTAAAAGTTCATGAGAAGAACTATACTACTCATGACTTAGAGTTGGGTGCAGTAGTCTTTGCCTTAAAGATTTGGAGACATTACTTGTACGGTACCAAGTGCACTATCTACACCGATCACAAGAGTCTTCAACATATCTTTGAGCAAAAGGAATTGAATATGAGGCAACGACGTTGGGTGGAGCTGCTAAACGACTATGATTGCGCTATTAAATACCATCCGGAAAGGCGAATGTGGTTGCTGATGCCTTAAGCCGGAAGGAAACAGCTAAACCCAGACGGGTGCGAGCTTTACAGCTCACTATCTACTCACTACTACAACTGCCTAAACAGGAAGGGAGGCACAGTAGAAGCTTTGAAAGCAGAAAACATTGGTTCTGAGTCGTTGAGAGGAATGGATAAACAGCTGGTGATGAAGGAAGATGGATTCGATATTTCATGGATAGACTTTGGGTGCCTGCCTATGGAAATTTGAGAGACCTGGTTATGAGTGAGGCACACAAATCCAAGTACTCTATACATCCTGGATCTGATAAAATGTATCATGATCTGAAGGCGCACTATTGGTGGCCTAATATGAAAGCGGATGTGGCTACATATGTGAGCAAGTGCTTGACCTGCTCGAAGGTGAAGGTGGAGTATCAAAAACCATCTGGACTATTGCAGCAACCCGAGATACCGATGTGGAAGTGGGAACAAATCTCCATGGATTTTATTACCAAGCTGCCCAGGACTAGTAATGGTTGTGATACAATATGGGTTATTGTGGATCGATTGACAAAATCTGCTCATTTTCTTGCAATAAAGGAAACTGACAAGATGGAGAAGTTAACCCGCCTGTACCTCAAGGAGATCGTTTCCAGACACGGTGTACCGATCTCAATCATCTCTGATCGTGACGCTCGTTTCACGTCACACTTCTGGCAATCATTGCAGAAATCTTTGGGAACACGATTAGATATGAGTACTGCTTATCACCCGCAAACGGATGGCCAGAGTGAGCGTACCATACAGACGTTGGAAGATATGCTACGTGCTTGTGTAATTGATTTCGGGAATAACTGGGAAGTTCACCTGCCATTGGTGGAATTTTCTTATAACAACAGTTATCACACTAGCATACAAGCAGCACCTTTCGAGGCTTTGTATGGGAGAAAATGTAGATCACCTGTTTGTTGGGCGGAAATTGGCGATAGTCAACTGACTGGTCCCGAGTTGATTCATGAAACAACTGAGAAGATCGTACAGATACGGAACCGTATGGCAGCAGCGCGAGACCGACAAAAGAGTTATGCTGATAAAAGACGGAAACCTTTAGAGTTTCAGGTTGGTGACAAGGTTTTGTTGAAAGTTTCACCATGGAAAGGCGTAGTTCGGTTTGGCAAGCGAGGGAAGCTAAACCCGAGGTACGTTGGACCATTTGAAATAGTGGAAAGAATAGGTCCAGTGGCCTATCGTCTAGCCCTACCTGATTCGCTAAGTGGAATCCATGATGTATTTCACGTATCAAACTTAAGAAATGCATAACTGATGAAACGATGGTCGTACCACTAGAAGAGGTTCAAGTGGATGAGCAACTACGTTTTATTGAAGAACCAGTGGAGGTGATGGACCGTGAGGTGAAAACACTTAAGCAGAGCAAGATACCTATTGTCAAAATCCGTTGGAATTCGCGACGTGGACCGGAATTCACATGGGAACGGGAAGATCAAATGAAGCTTAAGTATCCTCATCTATTCGAGAAGACGATGTCTGCAGACGAAGGTATTGATTTAAATTTCGGGACGAAATTTCTTTCAACATGGGGATGATGTGACAACTCATCCAAAACTCACTCGATTTCGATTTCTGTGTGCCAATGCAGTAGACCAGTGATGGAACACTCTCACCATGTAACGCAATTTTCGGGACGAAAATTCTTTCAACATGGGGATAATGTGACATCCGGTAAATTTCCGTTACCAAACTCCGTTAGTTTCGTTAAGTCTTGCATACACGTGTCGTGAGCACACACTAGTTGTCGTTTAACGTTGGTGACCTAATAATATTAAATAATGTCAAATTATTGATAATCTAATTGATTATGAATTATTGTATTATGTTTATGTGTTTGCATGTTTTTTATATGTTAATTGTGAATTAATCGCGTAACGTGGAAACGTGTGTATTAATCCGTATGTTTGTGTTTTGTAAAGATAAAACATATAATTTGTTACCATGAGTTATATGTTTATTATTGTAGTTAAAAATCATTTAAAAGTGTTTAAAAGAGTGCCTTTTTAATAAATACAAAACACAAGGGCCTAAGTTGTCAATTTGCAAAGTTTAACTAAACAAAACAAATCCAAACCCTAATCCCCACCCTTTCGGCCGCTTCTATCCCCATCCACCCCACCCCCTCTCCCTTGCGATTTCACCAGAACAAGCATCAAGCATTGGATTTTGGTCGATTTCAAGGCATACAACACATTAGAATCATCAATTTGAACTTTTCAAACGAGTTAAAGGTTAGTTTTTGTTTGTTTTTGCATGAAATTTGTGTGGCCGAACCCTATTGCGAAATTGGGTTCATGGTGTCGAATTTTGATCATTGATGATGTTTAACATGTTAGTTAGATTGTATACATGTTAGTTAACGTGGATTATGTATGAATTGTGTGTTTTAGTGGATTGATCATGAACTTTGGTGATGTACAAACCCTAGTTCGAAATTACTTGATTATGCATGATGGATGATTGTTTGATGAATTTTTGATGTTTAATAGATTGTATAGATGCTAGATTACATTGATTTTGCAAGAAATTGGTGAATTGATGTGATGTTCATAGGTTACTAAGAATAGTAACTTTATTTTGCATGTAATGTTGAATAGGTGATGAATTGATGTTATGGATGTGTTCATGGTGATGATTAGATGTTAGATTGTTGTTGTGAGCATTGAGAATCAAGAACACATGTTATAGTTCATACCTTACTAAAGATAGTAACTTTTGTTTAGGATATGAGTTGATGGATTATGATGTTTGGATGTTGTTGATCATGCATAGATGTTGATATGAGCTTGAATTGGTATATTATTAATGAATTCATGAATGTATAGGATGTTTGATAGATTTTGGGATGTTCTTTCCCAAAAGGGAAACTTTATTTGTGTAAAGTTTGATGTATGATGATATGAACATGTTTGGGATATTAGGAGCATGTTAGTATGATCATGGATGAATTCTAAGGTGATGAATCATGTTGAAATAGTTGTATGGGATGTTTTGATAATCATGGATGATATTTGGATTTTGGTGATCATGTATGAAGTTGGTGTTGATTAGTTGCTAGGATATCATGTTTGGGTTTGGTGAGTAATGATTATGGTGTATGTTGAATGCTATGAGCATGGCTATGACTTAAGGGTTATGTATGGATAATGTAGCATGTGTATGATACTGTTTGAATGTTAGTCATGTATGTTATATGTTCTCATTGGCTCTATTTGAATTGTAACTCATAATGTCACCAACGGGTCAAACGGGTCAACTAGGTCAAACGTGTCTATTTGTCTGGAAGCTTGAGTCTTTGGTTTTGGTATGATTAGGGTTTCACATGTCTTTCATTTACACGTACTTATGTACTCGCATGATCTAGGTAACCTTTGAAGGTTGGCTATCCACTCGTTTCTCAAATAAACCCTAAGTACTCTTTGCATACATCAGGTGAGTTCATGCCCCACGCTTTATTTAATCTCTTTTGGGGGAGATAGCATACTGGTATTTTACGAACGCTTTTAATATTTAAGTTGTGTATAATATTGATATAGTGCTATTTATCATGGAAAGTCCTCACACTTTCGAATTGTTAATATTAATAGCGGGGAAACTTGGGTAGTACTACTGGGTCTGACGAGCCCCACCTGTGTGACTCGAGGTCAACCGGGTGCAATTTGTCCTATTGAACATTGTCACGACATGGTAAGTCGTGACAGGAGGCAACAACTATCACAGTCAGCTTCAATTGCGAAATCACTATGTATTAATATTTGCTGTTAATAGACTAGCTATCTATTGCAATACACTGCTTATATATATATCACAACTGTTTATATGTTTACTGAACTCAAACTCTTGAACTCACCAACCTATGTGTTGACATTTTAGTATGCTTTTCTCAGGTCATTAAGCTGCTTGCCTCTAGGAGCACTCCACGGTTCACTTGCATATTAAGACTCGGTTTTCAAGACATTAGCATTTTAATGATTGTGGTTTACTATTTTGGTTGGCACTTGTTTTGCCATATTTATACTTTTATTTGTTGAGTTGTTTTCAAAACGCTTCCGCACTGTTCAAAACTAAATCTTTGGTTGTTTTATTTACTTGTGGCATATAGAGTCGTTCTATGTAACTACTGACTGTGATCCTGGTTTGTTCACACGCCTCGCGGTAAAACCCCGCACGTGGATTTTGAGGGTGTGACACCATCACCAGCTCTCACCTGAAACCTCTCACACAGAACCCACAAGTCTCAACTCTGATAACGCTAAAGGAAGAGGAAGATGACTGCGGAAGAACTGCAGAGGAAGAAAGTTGGAAAAGCTAAAAAGAAAAGGTAGACTCCCCACTGGGAAGCTACTAGCTGTAAGTAGCAAAGCAACTGTAGCCAACCAGGAGGCTATCAACATAGAAGAAGGGTGGAGATCATTGACAGACTTGTCAATCTAGGAGCTGGTAATGAATATGCGCTCCTGCTATCACTAGAGGAGCTGGTTGAGTTAGAAAAGGCAACCTGCTACGGATTGAATAAGAAAAAGAAGCAGCAAGGTTGGCCTTAGAGGAAGAACAGGAAAGAAAGGAAGAAGAAGCTAACCAACAGCTTAGAAATAAGAGGATAGCTTTCCTAAGCTCCAGGGGATTCTCTCTTGAGGAATTAACTCCTCACAACAATGATACGACCTTGTGGCTTTTCAAAAAAGAACAAGATCAAATGGAAGAGAGAGAGAAAGAAGGCTGCTAAGAAAAGATAAGGAAGAAGAAGAAGGAGGAGGAGAGAAGCAAGCTGAACTTGCAGCCTTTCAAGAAGATGGGTGACAAAGCCTGGATAAAGATTATCTTAGGGCCCTTGGCTTCTCTAATAGGCCAAGTGGTCCCATATCAGAAAAGACTCTGCAGTGACATGTCAGTGACATCAAGGCTGACATTCGCTAAGGAAGAAGGAAGAGATGTACAGAAGAGTACAAGGGATGACTTCCAAACCAACACCTCACCTCACCTTAACCTCACCTTACCAATCCCTTTCCCTTTTCCCATCAAAACCAAGCCAACCACTAAGCAATACACTTCTGAACCCACACCATCAACCTTACCTCTTCCTCACCCACTCAATCACAACAACCACCTCAACTACCTATCCTGAAACCCAAACACCTTCCTAGAACCCAAACATCATTATGTGTACCCAAAATCAACCTAAGTCATCCCTCTCAGCCATCCAAACCTCTTTCCTTAGAATAACTCAAGGAGATCAGTCAAAGATCATCAAATGTACTACTCTAAGCGATAGCTCTTGTGAGGAGGGGTCAAACACCTAATCATGTTAATGGCTCCTCAATGTTCCCTCACTAGAGAACAATTCCTTGATCTGCCAAGAGGAACCTAGACCATGCTGTTAACTTCTTGGCTCCTCAACACGCTAATAAGAAGAAAGAAGCTAAGAAGAAGGTTGGTGACTCTACTGGATTCAAAGAAAGGGGACAAGGTACCAAGTCAGTCTCTTGTGCCTAGAAAGAAAATAATCCAGTGGAGGTTGGAAGACTCTTCTCACAACTTTGTTGTGGAAAGAGAGAATGGTGAGACCAACAGGCTTAATGCCTCCTCTCTGTTACACTTAAGCAGATTTGATATTGCTGATTAACAGAGAAAAACCATTCTCCAATCCCTCCAACTTTGAGATAGTGCTCACTTAGAAATCATCTGAGCAGTCTTCATCTGGCCTGATCTAACCGCAAGGGCCAGATTGAAGAAGAGTTGAAGCTGAGAGAGAAAAATGAAAAAGGAAGGATCAGCTACCAAAGGCAAAGCCTTTCTTCAAATGGTTGAAGGTCCTGAATTGGAGTCTATAGTTAGATGGGAGTATGAGTATAACTCCCGTCAACTAACTCTCTTCAAGGGCCCAACTAGAGGGTACATATCATTCAAAGTGACAGACTGGATCTCTCCCTGTCCACGAGTGATTGGTATAAACTTCTCTCACACCATATTTGGGAAGAACAAAAGATGGATAAATATATATCTTCTCTCCGGTGCATCAACCTAGGGGGAGTTTGTTGGATCAAGTAAGGCTGGTGCACAACCAAAACACCACTTAGACAATTTTTGTGTAACTGATGAAGAACTTCCGAAGGCAAATGCTGAGCTTTCGAAGGTCAAGTCTGAAAGAGCTACGAAGAGGAACTCCAACTTCCAAAGACAAAGTCTTCCTTCTTCTGAAGTTGAACACTTAGAAGAAATCAAGACAATTACTTTTAAAGTATAAAGGCCTGACGAATGTCTCAAGCCTCAAAAGAAGTAGCCTCTTCCGAATTATAAGTGGCTTTCGAAAGAACTTATTCTTCCGAAGCCAATTAACCTTCGAAAGAACTTATTATAAACCAGTGGACATAAGTATGGTCCCTCTGACACTCCGCTGCAAATCTCTGAGATACTGCATGGTGCTTTTCCTACTACCATGTAGATGACCATACTTTATTCCGCTGTTCATTTCTTATTAGTTAGTACAATTACCAACTTTAGTTGATGAAAAAAGGTAAGTCATGGACATGTGATGACTACCAAATCTTATATATTATTTTATCTAAGATACCTTACCTTTAGCAATGTAGTATTTGCTTTACTCATAGGTTACCAGCTGGTATCAAAGTATATCCGGCTATAGGTAGTAGTATATATAGTTTCTCATTGTAACTCATGTAACATGCTTGTAAGAGTCTGGTAATACTTTGAGTTGAGAAGTAATATATACAAGTATCCTGAAAATTTATTTTCTTGTGTTCTATCTTACTTGGTATATTATTATCAACTCTGTAAGGATTCTGCATCATCAAACCGAGTGTGAGTTAGTGAATTTGAGAGTTAATATCTGTGTTGAGTGACAAAACCAATCCTGCACAAGTGAACCTTGTAAAATCATCTGTGATCACCAAAAAATAAGAGGTCCTTCCTAGACTCATTACACCGATGGGGCCAAAGAGATCTATATGTAATAAGTTAGGGGGTTAGTGATAGAGTTTCTTTTTGTTGGCTTGTGAGATACCTTGTGTTGCTTCTCTTTTAGGCATGCAACATAGTGGTCATCACTTGTAAATTATTTCTTTGGCATTCCAGTTACCAAGTCATCTTAATTAATTTATTCATGTTTTTAAAGTTTACATGGCACATTCTTTTATGCCATAGAAAAGACTCATCACTATTTGCTTTAGATAGAAAGCATGAAACTTCTCCTGAGGGAGATGTTTCTTTCAAATCCATCTTGTATATGTTTCTTTTCCTGGGGGCTCTAAGCAAGATATGTTCATGAGGAATGACCACCCCAGATTTAAGAACAATGCACTCATGCTCAGTAAAGAGCATGTTATGACTTTGATCATAAAATTAAGATACACTTAAAAGATTGTATCCAAGCTCCTTGACAAAGTTTACTTTTTCAATGCTGAGCTTATCATTTGTGACCCTGCCCCTTCCAGTTATGTAACCTCCAGTATCTCCTCCAAAAACAAGTGGTCCTTCATCAATTTTCTCAAAATTTTGGAGTAATGACCCATTGCCTATCATGTGCCTAGAACAACCACTATCAATGATCCATACATTCCTGTTTGTCGTGAGCTGTTCCTGCACAAAAGAGATGGTTAGTTACATTTGGAAACTCAAGCCTTATTGGTATTGGGCTCATCAAAAGAAGTTGAAGACAATACAACAGTAAATGATCCTATTGTCATGTTTTGAAGATCATTTGCTGATGTTAATGAATAACTTTCAGTCACTTGGTCTTTCTTTGTCTTTCACACCACCTTTGGAAGCTTAGACTTGACATTCATCACTTCGGGAGTTTTGATAACTTTGGAAGTTTTTGAAGACTGAACCTTCAGAAGATCTTGCTAACACTACAGCAGGCTTTAGTGCTTCAGAAGTATTGTTTCCTTTCGAGACCAAATTTTCACACCCTCAATTTCCACAAACGGGGTAATATTGTTAGGCGCGTGACATACCAGGATCTTAGCCATTTGTTACACCAAAAAACACAACAATTACAAAATATAATTTCTAGCTTAAAATAAAGTTTCTCAAAATCAGAGTTAATTACGAAAACATGAAAGTAAATGCGAAAGCATATAAATCCATAATTTAAACGGTGCAGACACGCACAAACCAAATAATTATAGTTTGTAGAAAATGTAAATCGTTCATTAGACACCACGATGATGAATGCATCGTGCGATGTTCCTATTCGTGCGCACCTTAAGAACCTGAAAGAAAATGTTAAAGTGTCAACACAAGGTTGGTGAGTTCACATGTTTTGATAAACAAAACATAAAAGTAAACTGATACAGTAAACAAAGTAATATCAGTAGTTAGCTAGTCTACTAAACAAGTTACTAAGTGTATGAAGTTCGCAACCGACACGAACAATGTAAAGGAATGCCTCAGCTGTGAACACCAGGTCACAGCAACAGAAATTAGGTCAATTAAACACCCGTTTGACGAACGTTGTGCTAGCGCGACTAGCATTGGTGGGGTTTTTCAAACCCAATATATCTACTCCGAATTACCTCGCTATAATACATACATTAACGGTTCATGTGTGAGGACTTAAGTATGGTGTAACACTAGTAAACAAGTGATATTACAGTAATAGTAATCAAATGAAAATACGGTTAGAACATATGTTTCTTTCACCCCAAAGAAAGTAAGTAAAGTAGGGCTGATAACTCACATTCAATGCACAGCAACAGGTAAAACAAACACAAATATCGGGTTCCAATTAACCTGAATTTCATTTAATATTTAATTGAGATTAAATATTAATGGTGGAATTAATTATCAAGAATAGAATAGAATAGTATGGTTCGTGATCAGGGTTTGGTTACGACGCGGACTAACCATTGACTTCCCCACTCACAAGCAACGCAAAACACACTGATAATAGAAAATGTCTTCTTTGAAATTTATAATAAATCATTTTGTCTGAAGGTGTCAAAATCAATCGTGAAATAAAAGTGTGATTTTCAATATTACTTGCAGATACATCAAAACAATTTGTTCATATCAAACGAATTCCAATCAAACATAATAATAATAATAATATAATAATAATAATAATAATAATAAATAATAATAATAATAATAATAATAATAATAATAAAAAATATATAAATAATAATAATAATAATAATAATAATATAATATTAATAATAATAATAATATAATAATATAATAATAATAATAATAAATAATAATAATTATATAATATGGCAGTACATATAAAAAGAAATTAAAAAGTTCAAAAAGTAAAAACATGTAATACCTCTTTACAGATGGACTGTTGAAGCATATCACCTTCAAAAAAAATTAAAGTAAAATAATATTAATCCAAAAACATAATTGTAAACAATGACAGGTTAAATCATAATTGTAGAGGATGAAAGATCAAATATAACAAAAAATAAATACATTTTGTTAAAGAAAACTTGATAAAATCGAAGCAAAATGAGAACGTAAATAAAGTCTGTCGAATACGATATCATCAGACTTTATAAAGACAAATCGCGAGGGTCATAAACCTTGGATGGTTGTGAAATATTTTAAAATCGGGTATGATTTCATTTCCAAAAAAAGATACCCATGAATTTCTTCAAACTGAAGAGGAGTCGATTAAAAGATTTTGTAACTTTCGTCAAAATTTGAATATAAACATAGTATTTAATGGAGAAACACAATCAAGGAACTGATTTCATAGATGAAGAAAATCATAAATGATTTGTTTAATTTTTATTGATGAATTATTTGAAAAAAAAAGAAATATCAGACATGATTTAATTTCCAAAAAAAGATGTGCTCTAATTTAGGGTTAAATTTCCAAATTTTCCTTAAATACCTCTTGTATAGAAGTTGACTTTTAATCAAATGAACCTAGACTAATACTAATAACAGATACATATTTAGGCAGTAATTGAAAAAATAGAGGCTTAAGAGAATGACATGTGGCACCAAAGTTATTGTTTTATTAATAAGTATAGATATATATATGTATGTATGTATACATGTATATATATATTATATATACTATAATATATATATATATATTATCTATATATAATCTATATATATAATATATATACTATATATATACATACATATATATGTATGTATACATGTATATATATACGAGAATTGGAGGCTGCAATATAACCCCGGAGAGAGACACCTATAATTTTGTAGTTTACAATTTAGAGAAATAAATGGGAGATAAAATAGCAACTGATTTGAAAGTAAAATATTAAATTCCAATACTACCATTTTTTATATAATAGTGGCCTTATGTTTGTCTTTAATTACTGTTATGCCATAATTTCTTTTAACCATTGATTAATCATCTTAGGGTCTAGATTAGTTCTCGCATTTCTGAAAATATTTACAAGTTCAGAAAAGATCCTACCCATATATATATATGTATATATTATATATATATATATATAATATATATATATAGAGAGATATATCTATCTATAATATAATATATATATGTGTGTGTATCTAACAGGTAGATAGAGATAGTAAGTAGAGAGACAGGTCTAGATATCTAGATGTAGAGAGACAGAAGATAGAGAGAAGAGAGAGACGAGAGAATACCTATAGAGAGATAGAGATGTGATAGAGAGAGATGTATCACATAGAGTATATCTAGATATACTCTCTCTCTCTCTATAGAGAGATCTCTAGAGAGATCGAGAGAGATCTCTAGATAGATAGATCTCTATATCTCTCTCCTGTCTCGATACTCTATCTCTCTACTCGACATATCTGTAGACATCTAGGGTATCTCTATATCATATATCTATAATCTAGATACATATATACTGTATTAGATCATATCTATGTCTATAGACCCTATATATCGATTATATCTCATATAATGAATACATATATATCTCTCTATATATCATATATATAGTATATATATATATCTATATCTATATCTATCTTCTATATCTACTGGATCCTATATCTCTGTATCGATATATCTATGTATCATCTCTCGTATATTCTCCTAGATCGATATACATATATCTCTCTCTCCATATATCTCTGTTCTACTATATAGATTACAATAGATATAGACTATCGATATAGATATATCTCTCTACTATCTCTAGATCTATTATCTGAGATCCTCATATCTTCTCTATCTATAAGATTCTCTCTCATATATCCTCCTCTATATATCTCTATCTCTCTCCTATATCCTCTATATATATATCCCTATATCTATATATATTGTAAGGATTCCTACAAGTTTGATGCAACACAAAACATCAAAGTCTCTCTGCAAGCAATGCACTAAAGAACTGAAGTAGAATTGCTTCGGAAGTTTTACACCATGCACTAGAAATACTCTAAGTGTAAAATCTTCCGAAGCCAAGACCAATATCTTCCGAAGCCAAAAGTGAAGTCTTCCTAAGCTTCAGAGACAAAGTCTTCCGAAGCCAAATAGTGAAGACAGATTTCTTCTGAAGACTTTTAAGGATATGCCTTTATCTGATGTACTTTACCATAAAGCTGGACCACCTTTCCGTTGCAACTCTGTAAATTCACCAACTTACATGAGTTGGTGAAAGGTCCATGCTTTTGGTAACTGTACATTGAGGTCTTGAGTCCATGCTTTCTATTTTATGTACTTTTATCCTTTTTGTAATATATTAGGATGTGAGATATGGCATGTCATAGTCACAAGTCAAAAGGCAGACATGCCTTTTGATTCTACAATTGATTTTGTTTGTGTCTAGTCAATTGTATCCAGCTGGCTTTCAAAGTATAACCGGCTGTATGCTGTAGTATAAGTATTCCATGTTCTAGTATCTTTCTTTATGCTTTGTAACACTTGTAATAGAACTTGAGAAAGCAATATACTGCATCCTTTAAACCCAATCTCTTGTTCTGTCTCTTACTTGTTACTTGTGTTCTTAGTATCATTATTGTGGTTAATCCAATTTACTGTTTGATTAAGTTTGGTTACTCTCCTCTTTGTGTTGTTGTGTTGTAAGTGACCACCCTTCACCGGTCCTGCAATTGGTATCAGAACTTAACAGGCTCTTGATATAAGATCTCACCATCTTAAGATTCCTCACACACACAAATACTGAACTTTCAAATGGCATCCATTTCAAAGACTGATATGGAAACTGGAACCATGAACAAGTCCCCACTGATCACTCTTGATGACTTTGATACCTGGTGTATGAGAATGGAAGGTTTCATCAGGTCTCTAGGCTTAAGAATGTGGGAGTCTGTTGAAAATGGACCTTTCATACCCAGCACTCCTTCTGCTACTGGTGCTGGTATGATCCCCAAAGATGTGGCTAACTACTTTGATGAAGATAGGAAGAGAGTAGAGATTGATAGAAAAGCCATGACTGCTCTTCAAATTGCCCTTCCAAACTCTGTGTACAGAGGTTTCAAGAAGTGCAAAACAGCTAAACAGCTGTGGGATGCACTAAAACTGATGTATGAAGGCTCCTCTGAAGCCAAGGAGAACAAGAAGGATCTCCTGAAGCAGCAGTTTGAAAACTTCACCTTCAAAACAGGTGAAACCATGACTCAGCAATACTTTAGGTATGTTGAGATAGTGGATACCCTTGTGGATGGAGGAGTTCCTCTTGAAAACAGAGACATTGTAAGGAAGTTTATGTCCTCACTTTCTAGGCAATCAACACACTATTGTGTGGTGATCAAGAGGACTGAAAATCTCAAAACACTTACTCTGACAGAGTTATATGGGATTCTCAATGGCTACCAGATAGAGATGTACATGCAAGGTTCATCTGGAAACTCCAACAATCAATTGGGTTCAGCCCTGCATGTGGTTGAAAGGGATAGCATAGATCCCCAACATCATCTCATATGCTACCCTGACAACTCACCAAAGGGTCCTTTCATCACCTTCCCAGAGACACCCAGGGAGAACTACACTCAAGGAAGCCCATTCCAAGAGACAAGCTCTTCTCAAGCCTTTGTGTCTTCTGATGAAAGTTGTGGCAACTCTCTTTTCACTCTTGAAGACCTGGATTGTATCCATCCAGATGATCTGGAATATATAGAAATAGTCCAGCAGATAGCTCTTCTCACTCATAGAGCCAAGAAGTTCTACAAGAGAACTGGAAGGAGGTTTCCAAGCAATGCAACCAGTGGAAAGTTTGGTTTAGATAAAACAATGTCAAGTGTTACAACTGTAACTTGATGGGCCACTTTGCTAGAGAGTGTAAGGCACCTAAAACAAATGGTGCCTAAGCACATACTAGACCAAACTACACTGACAAAGCCCCTCAGAATGAGAAGCCAAAGCAACAAGCTGTTGTTGCTGTTGAAGAAAGAGGTTTTGACTGGAGCTTTCGGGTGGAAGATGCTTCTCCAAACCAAGCACTAATGGCAGATCATGATGAAGCCAAGGTATTGGAACATCTCTGTACTCCTGAGTGCATTGCTAAAGTTAACAGATACAAGTCCTATAACTTGGAGATGAGATCTGATCTTGAGTCCTTAAACATTTTAAAATCTGATTTTAGAAAGTCTGAAAATGATTATAAACTAAAGATAGAGGATTTAGAGAAAATCATTTCAGTTCTAAAACATGAGCATACAGATTTTAGGACTCAAATCAAAGACCTCATAACCAAGCTGACTGAGTGCCAGGCTGAGCTTGTGATTAGCAAAGCCAGGGCAGAAAAGAGTGTTCTTGAAGAAGAGACCTTCAAGAACATGATATCCTCATCCCTGCACAACAAGGTGTGTTATCAAAATAGATAGGGACTGGGATCCAATGAGATAGCTCCTCCACACACAATCTTGTCTATAAGATCTCCTAGGTGTGGAACTTGTGAAGATGAGCTTCCTCTCATAGATCCTATAAACGAAGAGGATGAAGAAGAGATAGTGAAGAATTCCTCTGGGAAGAGTGAAGAGGAGGATTCTATGAAGGGCCACTATCCTTCTGAGGAGAAGAAGATTACTGTGATGACCAAGTCAATGAGAAAGAACTTGATCAGGAAGAGCAAAAGAAAAGCAAGGAAGGCTCAAGAGATCAAGGCTACTTTTGACTCTAAGCAGAAACAAGTTTTTATCTCTGCAGGGTTTGACGTAGTAAAGAATGAAGACATCAACCAAAACTCTTCAGCAAAGAGTTCTGGTTCTTGTTCAAATCATCTCAGTACCAAGAAAAAGACTGATCTGCTGCGTACCACTGTTGCACAGCCTGGACCATCAAACTCCAATAATAGTTCCCAGCCCATAAGAACTGTCTCAGCATCTGCAATAATGAAGGTGGAGAAGGGATGTGACCAAAGACAGTCTTGCTCTCATAAGGAGATCTTGTGAAGAAGAAAAATTTGTGTGTCATGTGTGAAGTACCTCTCACATTGCTAAGGATTGTCCGTACAATCCTAAAAGTACTGTCCATATGACCAAGACAAAGACTTCAAAGAGTTTCAAGAAGATTCAAGCTTCGGAAGGAAAGTCTGTTTCCTTCGGAAGCTCCAAATCAAAGAAGAAGGCAAATGGAAAATTACCTTCGGAAGAGAAGTGGGTCTTGGAAGAAAGGAATTCTTCCGAAGCACAGAAGTCTGCTGTAGTGACTGCAGAATCTTCAAAAGGATCAGTCATCAAAACTTCCGAAGTCCCAAAAGCTTCCAAAGTTTTGAAGGTCAAGTCCAAGACTCCAAAGGTGGTGTGGAAATCTAAGAAAGACCAAGTGACTGAAGTTTCTCCATCAACAACAGCTCAAGATCCTCCTAGCACAACCATAGGATCTATTACTGTTGCACTACCTTCTATTATACTTAGTGAGCCCAAGACAAGAAAGGCTTGGTTTTCCAAATGTAAATAATCATTTTCTTTGTGTAGGAACAGCTCAAGAGAAACAAGAATGTCTGGATCATTGATAGTGGCTGTTCCAGGCACATGACATGCAATAGGTCACTACTCCATAACTTTGAGAGAATTGATGGAGGTCCAGTTGCTTTTGGAGGAGATGAAGGTGGTTACATTTCTGGAAGGGGCAAGGTCACAAATGGTAAGCTCAGCATTGAAAAGGTAAACTTTGTCAAAGAGCTTGGGTACAATCTTCTGAGTGTATCCCAATTTTGTGATAAGAGTCATAACATGCTCTTTACTAAGCATGAGTGCATTGTTCTCAAGCCTGGAGTGGTCATTCCTCATGAGCACAACCTGCTTAGAGCCCCCAGGAAAGGGAACATGTACAAGATGGATTTGCAAGAAACATCTCCCCTCTGGAGAAGTTTCATGCTTTCTGTCTAAAGCAAATAGTGATAGTCTTTCCTATGGCATAAAAGATGTGCCATGTAACTTTAAGAACATGAATAAACTAATTAAACATGATTTGGCAACTGGAATGCCAAAGAAAGTTTTACAAATGATGATCATTGTGTTGCATGCCTGAAAGGGAAGCAACATAAGGTATCTCACAACATGCCTAAGGAAAAAGAACAGTCCATCACTACTTTCCCCCTACACTTATTACATATGGATCTCTTTGGCCCCACCTGTAATGAGTCTAGGAAGGACCTCTTACTGTTTGGGGTGATCACAGATTGACTTTACAAGATTACCTTGGGTTTTCTTTCTTAAACTAAGGATGGAAACCCCTGAGATTCTGAAGAATTTCATCTTAAAATTGAGAATCAAGTGATCACAGATGTTAAAACATAAGATGTGATCAAGGGACTGAATTCAAGAATCAAATCCTTGTGATCTACATGCACCTTCTGGGCAGATGCAGTAAATACGCTTGCTCTGTGCAAAACAGAGTTTTAGTAGTTAAGACACATGGTAAGACTCCTTATGAACTTTGGCACAAGAGAAAACCTTTCATTGGTTTTCTCAGTCATTTGGATGTCCTTGCACCATCTTGAATACCAAAGATCAAATTGCCAGTTTGCTGAGAAATCAGATGATGGACACTTCATTGGATACTCTTCTCAAGCTAAGGCTTATAGAGTATACAATCTCAGAACTAGAATTGTTGAGAGAGTCAGCCAAATGTGACTTTCAATGAACACACACCCTGTGTGGCTGGTTCTGGTCCTGATTGGCTATTTGATCTTGATTTAGTTACCAACTGTTTTAAAAAATCTTGTGAGAATGTTTCAGATCTGCAGAAAATTTAAATACAGGTGATCCTGATCCAAGATTTGAGCTAAGAAGACCTTCAACTCATACATCTTCAGCTCCAGTTGGAACTACTTCAGCAAATGAGGTTTCTATCAGCACTACAATAACAAATTCAGATGATACATCTGGGGTGCCTTCAAATTCCAAGCTCAGAGGCTCCACAACCAGATAAAGAACCTCAATTGTGGAAGACAACAATGGTGATGGTGAAAGTGATCCGGAATTTCTTGATGCTAATAACCACACCATAGATGAAAACATCAATGATGTCACACACTCATTGATCAAGTCACTCTTGATAAGTGTGGTGATGTGGAGGGTGAATCATCTATACCAGATCTAAATTTCTCAAATTTGGATATTTCTCACAACTTGTTGTGATCCCTCAGCTTAGGATCCACAAGTCTCACCCCCCCAAACATCATTGGAGATGTTGTCACAGGGGTAAGAACAAGAGGACAAACCCTGAAGCAAATGTTTATCTTCACTCTTGTTTCTTATCCAGATAGAGCCAAAGAAGTTGATGAGGCTCTAAAGATGGAAGTTGGGTTGAAGCTATGCAACAAGAGTTGCTTCAATTCAAAAGGCAAAAAGTTTTGACCTTTGTCCTCTTCCTTATGGGAAGACTACCATTGGAACCAAATGGGTGTTTAGGAATAAGAAGGATGATAAAGGCATTATCATCAAGAACAAGGCAAGACTAGTTGTTCAAGGATACACACAAGAAGAAGGGATTGACTACACTGATGTCTTTGCTCCTGTAGCAAGATTAGAAGCTGTTAGGATATTCTTGGCATTTGCTGCATCCAAGAACTTCAAGGTCTTTCAACTTGATGTGAAGTGCGCTTTTCTGTATGGAGTGATTGATGAAGAGGTGTATGTCAAACAACCACCTGGTTTTGTAGACCCTAATTATGTTTGCAAGCTTGACAAAGCTCTTTATGGGCTGCATCAGAAACCTAGGAAGTGGTATGAGACATTGTCTGAGTATCTTTGTAAACATGGATACAGGAGAGGTACTATAGATGGAACTCTCTTCATCAAAGGACAGGGAAATGACATATTTCTAGTTCAAGTGTATGTAGATGACATCATCTTTGGTTCAACTAATCCGAAGCTCTGTAAAGACTTTGAGAAGCTGATGAAAGACAGATTTGAAATGAGTGCAATGGGAGAACTCAATTTCTTTCTGGGAATTCAAGTGAAGCAAGTTAAGATGGCATTTTCATAAGTCAGTCAAATATGTTCAGGACATACTCAAGAGGTTCAACATGACTGATTGTAAGATTGCTAAGACACCCATAGCCAGAAACCACTCCCTTGGACCTGATCTTGAGGGCGAGTGTGTAGATGAACACTTATACAGGGCTATGATTGGGTCTCTTATGTATCTTACAGCTAGCAGGCCTGATATCATGTTTGCTACATGTATTTGTGCAAGATATCAAGCCAACCCTAAGATGTCTCACCTAATCACTGTCAAAGGATTTTAAGATACCTCAAAGGTGCTTCAACACTTGGTTTATGGTATCCAAAGAATCCTGACTTCAATCTGTATGCTTATACAGATAGTGATTATGGTGGTTGCAACATGACTGCAAAGTCTACATCTGGGGGATGTCAATTCCTTGGTGGAAGGGTTGTCTCATGGCAATGCAAGAAACAATCCTGTGTGTCTGCATCAACTGCTGAGGCTGAATACATTGCTGCTGCAAGTTGCTGTGCTCAAGTGCTTTGGATTCAAAATCAGATGCTGGACTATGGATTTAACTTCAAGGAGACTCCTATCCACATAGACAACAATAGTGCTATCTCTATCACTGAGAACCCTGTGCAGCACTCAAGGACCAAACACATCAATATCAGGTATCATTTAATAAGAGATAACTATGAAAAGGGATTAATTAAACTAGTCAAAGTTCATACAGATGAACAATATGCTGATCTGTTTACAAAAGCTTTTGATGAACAGAGATTTAAATATCTAATATCAGCTATTGGGATGATTAACTTTGAGTAGATCTTTTCTTAAAACTAATTCTAATTATTTCTTAAAATATGTGTCCTAAGTTGTCTAGTTCATCACTTTCATAAGCTCATGTTTTCTTGGATATCAAATCCTTTTTGAAGACTTTCCTTAGATTCTTGAAAATTTTATGATCCTTCGGAGAAAAATCATGTCTTCAAAAAAATAACTGTCTAAGAAATTTTACCTTCGGAAGAAGTCTCAATCTATCTTCCGAAGCTTAAATACTTGTCTCAAACACTTATTTGTTTTTAAGGACTTTTTCCTCTCCGAAGCAAAATTAACTCTCGGAAGCTTTGTTGTTTTATATACAAAACATCAAGGTTTTATTTCTCTCTTCGAAGCAAATTTTCAAGACTCTCAGGAAATCTTCCGAAGTCATTTTAGCTTCGGAAGCTTTTTCATTAAAAATTTCCGAAGTAATTTACCTTCGGAAGCTTTTCGAATTCCAAGAAAACTACTTTTTGAGCAAAAGAAACTACTTTTTCAGAGGTGGGACCGACATTCGGATTTCAAAGTTTATCCTCTTTCATTAACTTTGGTCAAATCCTTTTCACATAAATACCCAACGGTTCCCCTCTCCTCACTATCTTCTTCAATTCTACTATTCCTCAAACCTAATTCCCAAACCGCCTTTGCTTTTTACCTTTCTTCATCATCCTAAGCTTCTCAAATGGCCAACCTTAACCGCAGAAACAACCCAGATTTCTCCATGCAACTTCACAGGCAACACAATCAGGTTGCTCTGTTAAGCTCTGAGAAAGATGAAAGTTTCTCAGAGATTTTCCAGTTCTTAGCTTTATCAATTACTTCACCTCCCTAACCATTGATCCTACTCTCTATGAGGATCATCTGCTTGAATTTCGGAAGACCTGCCAAGAGGTCATCATGGATGGGGAGAAGGCACTGTCTGCCACAGTGCAAGGGAGGACAATCTTCATCACTCGGCCATCATCAACACTCATTTGCACTGGATGATGAAGAAGGTGAGTTGTCCTTCCCAAAGGAAGCTGTCAATCATTCCTTTGAGCAGATGGGCTATGAGGGGATTTCTCTGTAAAGACCTTCAGGAAAGGAAAGGTCTCATCCCAGTGGAAATACCTACTCCATGTGGTTATCCACAGCTTGTCAAACAAGCATGGAGGGTGGGACCAGATTCCTGAGGATCTCTCCTTCATAGTGCATGGAATGGTTCAAGGGGTCAAGTTCAGGTACTCTCAATTTGTCTATACCAATTTGCTTGCTAACTTGGACTCCTTAGAGTATTATATGTTTCCTAGATATGTTCAACACATTCTCAACTGTGAACTGGGCTCACAGTTGAGGGAAACAGATAATATTCTTAAATTGGGACAGATGAAGCCCGACATCTTTAAAATCATGAAGAAGCCAACTGTAGGCTTCTCAGGGGTAGAAACAGCCCTTGTCCCCAAAATGTTAGAGCTCATTGCTCAAGGTGACAACCTAGCAACACAAGCTAGTGTTGAACCCACACCTTCTACCTCTCTACTACCACTAAAAAGGCCTCAAGTAACCCTCACCTACCAAAGAAAATCCAAACGAACCCCTGCTCAAGCTATTGAGTCTGTGCAGGTCCCCATATACTCACCTTTACAGGAGGAAGTGGACACTAGAGCTCCCACTTCCCCTGAGGAGCAAACCACTCCCATCTCTTCAACTATCAGGGCTGAGGTTCCTCATGCTCACCCTGATGAGCTCACAAGCCCAACTGCCTTAAGCCTTCACTCTGAGTCTCAACACTCAAGTGAACAACCTTCAGGGGACAGTTACCATCCCCAGCCTTTAGATCTAAATCAACCCATTCCCAACCTATCCTTCTATACTGATGAAGACTTAGGTTTCAGTGAGTACCATGAGTCTCTCTTCTCTTTCCCTACTCAAAGAGAGATGAGTACTCCTGAGTCTCCTCAGTTTAGCCCACATCAGTCACCTATAACTGAGGTGGATACTTCTGAACCTGTTCAGGATATCCATATGGAAGAGGCTCTCACTTTTGCAAGTGATTACATTATTAAGACCTCAACCATGGCAACTCAGCCCACTGACATCTCAACTGAGATTGCTAGTGAGCAGAGGAAAACCAGCAGCCAAGAACCTCAAGCTGGTGGTGAGAGAGAGGACTTTGGTCCAATCATCTCATCCCCCAATGATTCTTCTGATGAAGAAGAGGGGAATCTGAGACTAAAGGTGCAAAAACTATCAAAACATGCTCCTATTTAGTCTCTAAGGTTAGTCACCTTGAATCTCAGGTGACTACCTTACACAACGGGGTCAATGATCAGCAACTTGAGATTTCATATCTTAAGGAAAAACTAGCTGGAAGACCTTTAAGAAGAGCTCAACCAGGAACACAAGAACCTGTAGATGTGATTGATCTATCCTCCAGCTCACCTATGCAAGTGGGTGATGCTACCAAAAAAGGGGAGAAAGTCATTGCAGCCACAGAACCTGGGAGTTCTTCACAGAGAATGGACATTGAGGACTCACCATCCTCACTTGCAATTGTGCATTCTCAGCAACTTCCTCAAGTTCACATTAATGTGGACTCTATAGACTCTATCATCAGGAGTCTCTTTGAGGAAGGTATACCAAGGGCTATGTCATCCCCACCTCAAGGAACTTCAAACTACATCATTGGGTGGAGGTATGATGCTGATAGAAGAGCCCTTATTCTTCACAGAGTTCAAGGGCAACAAGAAGTATTTGATTTTCAACTTTGAACTTCTATGAAGGTCTGGATCTAGTCAACATGCCACTTGTCAACCCAAGCAAATCAAGACAAGCTGACAGATTGGCTCAAAGAATCCAAGACAGGATCACTGTAGAGTTCAGCTTAAGAAGGAGACTTAGGCAATCAGGTAATGCCATCGGTCAACTGGATGTTGAGGCAGACCCTAAGATTAGTTTCATAGGGGAAACCTTGACTGAAGGCCCAGTGGCAGAACCTGAGACCCCTGTCTCATCATCATCAACTGCTGCAGAGATCCACATTCCTTTTGAGACACCTGCTGGTGAAGGTGCTTCTCAACCTCTCTCTGGCCTGAGCTCAGATGCTACAACAAGCAATGAAGGCCAAAGCTCTCTCCACCCTGAGTCACAAAGGTCTGTGAGTGACAAAGGGAAAAGGATGACATCTGAGGAGATTGAGGAGAGAGAGAGAGAGGAAAAGGAGGCTAAGGGGAGAAAGTTCCTCTGCTGGTCTTCAAGACTCATGGAGTCTGCTATCAGGGCTCCCCCAGACAAATACTCAGAATGATGAGTTAAGGGCAGTCAGGATAAATTATCCGCAGACAGGAACTATGACATAGACAGTAAATCATTTCTCTCCCCTTAGATGAGCTAAATGAACTGGCTGACATGGAAGTGTCAAGAGAGATGAAAGAAAAAGAGGATGCAAGGTTACTTCTCCAATTCAAAGAGGAGAAGAGACAGAAAAGACTCTACAAGCATGCTCCTACTCTCTCCCCAGTTCAAGAAAGCCCTGTACAAGAAGATGTGGTTCAACAAGAACCTCAGGTAGACAAAGAAGAAGATAGGATCAAAATGATCAACTACCTGAGTGCCACAGGCTTCTATCAGGCAGATGCACTTCTTCCTTTGTCCTATGACTATGTTGAGTTTGAGTACTTAAAACAACTTGAGCTTGAGTTAGTCAAAGACAGAAAGACAACTAAGAAGAAGCTAAGGGAAGAAGCTGCAAAATCAAGAGCCATCATCCAAAAGGCATGAAGAAGTCTGCTGACAGACAAAGGATGATGAGCTTCTTGAAGCTGTATGGATTCTCCGGAAGGAGACTTGGCCCTATGTCTCTATCCACAATGGATGAGCATATTAGGGTAATCAAGCAGAAGATCAAGAGTGGAGAGCTGATTGACTTACACTTCTCTCCAAGTCAAGTCCACCTGAAGTGGAGGTTAAGGTTGAACAACCTGAGACAACACAACCCGGACCTCCTGCTGAGCCTCAGCAAGCTTCATCTTCTGATCCACAGCAGGGTCAACCTCCCTCTCCTTCTTCTGAACCTGTGAGAGAGGAACACCCAACTGAGAAAGACAAGAGATCAACTGGTATTGCAGACCAGTCTTCTCAGTTAAAACCTTCAAGAGGAAGAAGAGGATGGCTTCTAAACCAAAGTCTAAGAAGAAGAAGCCTAAATCATCTCTACCTACTACACCTCAGGCTGAGTCAGATCAACCTGAGGAAGTGCATGAAGAGGCAGCCCAATCAACTCCAATACAAGTGGCTCCTCTTGCAGCTGAGACACCCATCTTATCCTGGACCTTCTCTACCAATCCAGAAAGATGGCATGTAATCAGAGATCAAGGTGTTGAGAATGTCTATACATGGAAGACATAATCAACTTACCTCTGCATGATCTCTTTGAGATGAGAAGATACTATGAAAGTCTGAATGATCCTGACCATCTAATGAAGAAGGGTATGGTCATCATTGTGCTGAAGACTACTAACATCTGAAGATCTTCTAAATGTTTTGGTAGCATCAGCCTAGGGGGAGTTTGTAAGGATTCCTATAAGTCTGATGCAACACAAAACATCCAAAGTCTCTCTGCAAGCAATGCACTAAAGAACTGAAGTAGAATTGCTTCGGAAGTTTGACACCATGCACTAGAAATACTCTAAGTGTAAAATCTTCCGAAGCCAAGACCAATATCTTCCGAAGCCAAAAGTGAAGTCTTCCGAAGCTTCAGAGACAAAGTCTTCCGAAGCCAAATAGTGAAGACAGATTTCTTCCGAAGACTTTTAGGATATGCCTTTATCTGATG
>CM046035.1:55242657-55417774 GCA_025215565.1 Flaveria ramosissima | reverse complement strand
TTTCTACCAGCCATAACTAATTCCTATAAGATTCAAACACCAAAGTGGTTATTCAAGATAATTGCTCAGATCATTATAAGTATGGTAAGTCCTTAATTACAGTGGCCAAGTGTGATTAACCACTTACCTTACCCTCCTGTCCCAAGCAATCACTATCCTAACACATATCAGTATTCAAATCTACAAGCACATAAAACAAATAGCACACGCACATAATTCCGGTTTACTTGAAACTTTTACCTGATGGCACGTAGCTACTTGGATTGGCATCCTTCATTCGGTCCCATTTTCAGTTTAGGTTTTGAAAATAGTTTACCCAATTCTCTTAAACTTTGGCTCTGATACCAACTTGTAAGGCCCCGTTCCCGGGAAGCCTCACAGTTGGTTAATCATAGCATAAAATCAGTTTAATAAATAACATTGCAGCGCGGAAATAATTAGACATTCATTTAAAACTTAGAAACCATATTGTACTCATACATTTGTCCTTTAATTTCAAACAAAACATGCTAATTGTTCTTAAATTACAATAAAGATTTCATAAATAGGAATGCCATCCATAGCTCCCCAAGTAGCTCCGTGTGCCTCCTCCTCAGCATCAGCACTTACCTGCCAACTATTATGCATAAAAGTCAGCTTCGCTGAGCGAGTTCTAGTTTTAAATATATAAGAAATATAAACTTTATCCTTCATATAATGACCATGCATACAACATAGAATATAAATTACTTGCATCATAATAAGCATGTTCATTATCTTTCATTCTTTCATTATCTTTCACTTTCATCATAAACGAGATTGCACAAAGCAAGAGCTCCATGTTGATTGACAACAAATGCCAATCCCTGTCGGTACACATGAAAACGGTAGCTAACCCCCGACAGTTGATCCACACTGCAAGGCACATAGCCCGCTCATGAATACAGATCCATCATCATACATCAGACTCACATAAGTGAAGTCTATCATAGTGCTTGCAAGACTTTTCATCATCAAACGGGCCCGGGGTAACATTCATTAAGTTTTGCTTTTCATTAATATCATCTTCCTCTTTAATATATAATACTTAACTTATTAAGTACACAACATACCAAGTACTAATCATCATAAAACATAACCAACCGACCCGCCGCGGACAGCGGGGTTCGGGGGCGGCAGCCCCTGACAGCGGGGTCCTAGGGGCAGCAGCCCCTAGTGGGGTCCAAGGGGCAACGCCCCTGGCTGGGGCCGGGCTGCCAGGTCCACGAAAATTTTTATATTTAAACATTTATATAGCAAATTTACTTATAGAAAATCGTTCTTCCTGTTAAAACACCTTAAAATCTTGGTCATTTAAAAACGTAAATTTAGTATGCATAATAGCCCCAAAACATGGAAAACTTATAAATAGGGGATCTAGAACTCACCTGGATACCACGAATAACTTCTAGGCTAAGCTTACAAGGCTAGGATCTCTCTACACAGCCTGCAGAATAGCTAACACTTAAAGGGGTTACGTTCTGCCTAAATTCGCTGCTAATTTCGCTGCAAGATCAGCAATTTCGCAGCTAGATTCGCCAACAGTTTCGCTGCTAGTTTCACCAGCAGTTTCGCTGCTAGTTTCGCTAGCACCTTCGCTGGCAGTTTCGCTGGCATCTTCGCTGCCTGCCAGTTTCACTGCCAGTTTCGCCCAACTTTCGTTGGAAAACCATGTCTGCGAAACTACCTGCGAAACTATAATTTCGCAGGAAGATCCACAGTTTCGCTGATTGAATATGCAAATTCGCTGGATGAACATACAGTTTCGCAGATCGCATAAAAATTACGGACCAGACCGTTTTTAACCCAAAATCATAACTTTTTACGTCCAATCCTTTAGTTTATCATCCATGAGGCTAAATCTAAGCTTTATACATGTTTTCATACGTAAAAATGTGACCTTTATGCGA
The DNA here is from genome assembly GCA_025215565.1 of Flaveria ramosissima. Lineage (NCBI taxonomy): Eukaryota > Viridiplantae > Streptophyta > Magnoliopsida > Asterales > Asteraceae > Flaveria > Flaveria ramosissima. The sequence goes on along the minus strand of CM046035.1, from coordinate 55,415,846 downwards.
TTCTTTGCAACTTTTCAAAACCCAAAACCCTAGAATCCGGGTTTGATCTACAGAAGGGTTTAGAGGTCGATTCTTACCTGGATTTGTTGCTTCTTTCTTAGATCTTGATGCTCCAACACCCAGATCTTCAACCTCTTCACCTTAGAAGCTTCAAATCTTGAGTTTTCTTCACTTTCTCTCTCTACTTTCTCTCTCTACGAATTTTGGTGGCTAGGGTTGTAATGATGGAGATGGAGCTGATTTGGGTTGGTTAAGGGCTGATTATGGGCCTTAATCACTTAGGCTCTTGCCCATAACCCAATTTTTGGCCCATAACCCATTTCCTTCTTTTATTAAATACCCATTAATTAAGCCCATTGTCCTTAATGACTCGTTTTGACTTTTCGGGGTGTTACAGATAATTACTTTATAAATTTACTACTTATTAAAAACCTCTTAAAACTATTGAAACCCTAATCATTATTTGAACGTTAATCATATTATTAATCTTCATCTTGTAATACATATTTAGGTGCCTTGTAATGAATACTTGGGATTACTTTGGATCATCCTTTAATCTTTATTTATCATCTTGTAATGCTTATATCAATGTGAGTATTTTCATACTCCTTTTTGCTTATTTTCACACTTTGGGGTGAAACATGTTAACTTATTATCATTGCACTTGTAAACTTATTTGAGACTTGTAATCTTTATGGCAATCATCATGCAAATGTGGTTAGTGAACTTTTGTGGTTACCATGTTATGCGTTATATGTATAATCATTAACTATTGCTAGCCCAGCGAAGTCATAGATCTATGGGCAAGACAAGCCTGCTTTGGTTGATCCAAGTACACTTAGCTGATCGTATAATCTTGTAAACGTCTGAGACTTGTAAAACTTTATCGAGGTTTGATTGTTGCATTGTTCATAACATCCTTAATCACTTTATTCACTAACTTATGACTTGAATTGCCATCTTTTATATAATCTATGTATTAAAAACTATGGAATGCTCACCAACATTTTTATGTTGACCTTTTATTTTTAACATGTTTCAGGAATACCTCAAGTATGTGTTCTACTCTTTGAAGCTTATCACATCTAGGATTGGACCTAGAGATAAAATGGATGATCATGTTATTTGTAGCATTTGTACATGATGTATTCTTTGTTGAAACTTTTGCTTGTAATGTTACAATTGAATCTTATGATTAATATATTTGGATTTAATAAATAGCGTTATGTGGCTGTGAACAATCGTAACCCTCACATCTCGACGTTTCCGCCGTCAAGGTTGGGGTGTGACAATGTTCACGATCCTTCAAATCGTACCAAGTTTGAACAGATCTTGTTGTTTTTCTTTTGTGTTTTGTGATGAACAAATGGGTTTTTGATGAACAATAGCTTTTGTTCTTCATTGTTTTTCTTTTGTTCTTGACATCATAAAGTTGAGATCAGCTCTGAAACTAGATGAATCCAGCAACCAATAGCTCTAATACCATTTTGCTAAATCAATATTTCAGATTCATTGAGCTTGGATCTTAGGATTCATCATGTTCTTGACCTAGAAATCAAAATTAAGATTGGTGAATGTGTGCGAATCAAAGAACAAAGAGATGGATAATAATAATGTTATGATTTCATTGATATTGATAAACAAATTACAATGAGAATCATAGATAGTTGATGAAATCAAACCCACCCAAAGGAGAGGATTTCTCCTTGGGTGGTGATTCATACCATAAGAAACACACACACAATAACCACACCTATAAAAATGCACTAGTGGGTCTATTTATACTAATGTTACATCATGACCTAATTTTGATTTTTCTTTTTGTCTTGATGTTGACTTTGTCTTGTATTTGTTTTCTTCTGTTTATCAACTTGGTCTCTGGACTCGTACAATAAGATCTTTAGTCGGTTGTGATTATGATTTGGTAAGCTTCAATTTATGCCATTGTTGAACCTCATTGTGATTATGATTTAGTCGGTTTTTTTATTCATGTTTACTTACTTGCTTCAATTGTGGGTTTATCTTTTGATGCTCGTGCACACGTTGTCAACTTATGCTAAAGTCATCACGCAGTGGTGGAAAAAACATCTGAACCTTTGAAGTCATTAAATCCGAAAAGAATTTTGACCCTTTGAAGTCATCAAATCGCTCTTTTAAAATACCAAAAGCTTTTGATGTTTCATCAAACCCGTCTGATCTTCAAGTTTATTTTTGTTTTCATTTAACACTTCCTTTGAAACATGATTGACATTCTAAAATTTTTCCCATGCTTTGTACAATGATTTTCTTCCAATTGCATAAAGGTTGTGCAATTTTACAACATTGAATCTCTCAACCATGTGGTCACATGTACTAATGTAACTACAAGTCATTTAAGCCACGTCTTGGCTCGATCACAAAGAGAATAAATAATCAGATGGAGTCTAATTGTGTCATTAAACACTCAACTAATCTTGAAGTATCACAAATCTCAAGAAAATCCATGATATGAGCATTCGAGTCTTCTCATAGAAAGCCATCAATGTGAGTCTATTTTGAAGCAAGCGAATCCTACTTAGGTTTATCTTGTAATATCAGGTTGTGTCATCTAAGTAATTATGGTTTCACGTAATCTACAATCGTCCTCTTAATGATGTTCTCATCGCTTAAGTTTATAATGTGGTATAGCAATCAACGAATGAGTTTTTGTCATCAATTACTTAAAACTACAAAAAATAATTAACTAAGAACACGAAACTAGACTAAAACTGATATTATCATTGATGCAAAAGCAAACAAACAAGATCAAATTAACTAAAAGCATAAGAAAGAAAACAAGACAAAAGCTAAATACCAACTCATAGAATTCTCCATACATCATTTCTCCATGAACAACATGAAAAACTTGATCTTCTTAAAAGGTATATAGATTTTTAAATCAAGTAAGTTTAAGATAGTGAAATGCAGTATGTTAAATGCATTCGTAAACACAATAGCTTAAGATGGTGAAATGAAAGAATGATTAATAACAAGTGATAACTTTATAAAATAATAACCAACTTTCAAAATTGTTACAATTCAATAACTCAAATTTTAAAAGTATTCCAATTAAGTCACTCAATTTTATATTTTATACAAATTAAAAGCATTAACATGTTTTTTTAACATGTTATACTTTTTATTTCAATGGGGAAAATTTTTTTTCTATCTTTTGATAACGTTAACCTAAATTTTAGGTAATTTCTCTTATTTTTTTTATAATTAACATGATTTTTTTTATTTTTTAATATAATTTTATATATTAAAAACTCTAAACCGCACATCTTTTTCACCATTACTTTCTTGACATAAGAAAATTTAATAATCATTGATTTGATTATTTAATGATCCAATTTAAGAAAAATATACATAATTAACTAAATTAAAATATTTTTAAACTTAATTACTGTACTATGATATTTTCTCTTAATAAATAAAAAACTAATAAAACAAGCTAAGAAAAATCATACAAAGCAAGTGAACCACTCATAGTTGCTAACAAACACAAATCAATTAAGAACCTATGTATCAAATCTTATTGACCATATATATGATATAGTTATCAATGATTTTTAACCCAACTGCGTAAGGTAAGATATACATGGCATGTAAATAAATGAGAAATCATGGATTCAAGTCTCACTCTAAGTAAAAATACTCAGAGTTAAACCAAGGGATTTTTTCAACAATAAAATTTCCTCCTGAGAGGGTTAGGGGTGCGGTCCGGGCTGGAAAACGGATAAATGGACACGATTAAGATAACAACTATCCTTCGAAACATGATCGTACATTTGTCATCCGAAAAAAATCTATGCTATTGCTTTTAGTTATACTACAAACTATAGAGCTGGAACTATATGTTATCACAGAAAACAAGCCACTCAAAGTTGAAATAAACACAAATACATCATACACTCACATCATCTCAAATTTTGGCATGGTAACAAATGATACGCTTCAAGTAAAGGCTTGATAAAATCCAAAAACCAACATCAGATTTATATTCAATTGTTTGTTATTTACATGAAGAGCTAAAAATAACTATGCTTGCAAGAAAACAAATTTTGACCTTGAAAGCATAAGATGAAAAAAAAATTATACAAGTATAAAAAATAACATAATATTTTGTACACTAGATTACTTTTGTAAATATAATTTTACTAAACTCATCATCAAAATAAAGTTTTAATAGCTCCCATAAGCACGTGCAACGTTCCATATACAGCTCCACTGTGTATAGAGAAACTCACGTATCATAACAGCACCTGCGTCACAATTACTACATCCTATAGACAAAAAAACAAACTTGATCTTACTCTTTGTCACCTTTCTCCTCCATTTAAACATTAAATTTGAAAATTAGATCAATTTATATATTTATTTTATAGTGCCGTAATCTCTTCATTAAAAAAACGTTCTAGACCAAAAACCAATTAATCTGATTTACTCAAATGCTATAACAGAGCCATTTCATCTCATTGATAAGATTGAAAATCAAATGGCAAGCTTTTAATAAAAAAATATTATAAAAATTCTTGAAAAGATGAGATACTTGAAAAAACAGTTCTCTTAAAAATGAATTATATATAGATATTTAGAACTACTTTATACTGTTATAGGTATTTATAATCCTCAGAAAAGTTATATACCTTATAAAACAAATAGAAAATACTCTGTAATAATTAATATATTAATGATAAATCTAATGAATGTATGAGGTGTTTCCGGGATATAATGGTATCGAGAAGCCATTTATCAGGATAGCCACAAATATTGGTTTGGCGTCCGAGCCATTACACCGTGAGGAACTTTTTTAATCCTCCAGAATTGGTAAATGGACGCCATCCAAAAACACAAAATAATCATAAGCTCAACTAAAAGCAACAAAATATCAAACAAAAGTGAACCAAAAATAAAAATTCATAAAATATAAAATAAAAGTGTAAATGGAATGAAGGAAAAAGCTCAGTGGAAGGAGAAGTCGTTTAAGTTTGGGATCACGGCAAGACAAATTTAATTGTCTTGTCCACTGCCCTAAACACACCCTCGTGTGCTTTGCCTCATCACTGCAATTCAACATTCCAATACGTTTATAACCATTTAAACATACAAAAATCATAAAAAGATGTTTTAGGGGCCTCAGTGTGTGTAACAATCAGATCATTGATAAAATCTCACTGAAATCCGCTAAGATAATATGTTTATCATCATAAGCCCCAACTCAAATTGAAAAAAATAAATAAATAAACATATCAACGTAACAAATCAAGTAGAAAAAGTAAGAAGAATATTATCAAATGAATGGATGTGCTCAGACAGCCAAGGGTTTGTCGTCAAAGAGAATGGGAAGAAGAGCCCAACATCAGAAACTCTAGTCCACAATATGCTTCATCACAGCACCAAAACAACTAATAAAAATTACAAATTGAATACAAAATAGGATGAGAAGCAGAGGCATTAGAGGAGAAGAATGAGCGATGGAAGAAGATGCGGTGGGCGTGTGGATTTATAAGGTTGAGAGTGTGAGTGTGTGAATAGGGTTTGGCAAGGTAAGTATGGTTTTAGGTGTTATGGCTTGGATTTAAGGCTGGGTGTAATCCAAAAAGTCTGGGCTTCAAGGATACCCATTCGGACTAGAGTCTAGAGGCAAGAGCTGTTACTATATTAGCGCCTTTAGCCCTCTTAGACTACTCCCATCGGAGAGTATTGGTTCGGTCCCGCGGGAATAAAAGAATTAAAAATATATCACAATTCAAAATTGGGTTGTGACCGGGTCGTTTCACCGACCTTCAGTCGGTCGTCAAAAGTGTAAGAAAGTCAAGATTTTAATTGACCTTTTTAATTAACTTCCACATGTTATATTTAATTGGTTTGATATATAAAAAAACTTATCATTGAAAAATCCCACTTTATCTAATTGAAAAAAATATAAAAATAATATCAGATTAATAAAATTATTTTCTATTTATAAAGTATAATATTGATATGCTTTCGTATCCGATTTTGTTTTTCTATTTATTATCTTTTTATTTTCTATTTTCGACTATAGAATCATGGATCCAAATTATATATTAAATAAACAACTTATTTTAAAATTTTATTAATTTAACATAATATAAACTAATCAAAACATATTTTATTTGATAGAAAATTGGTTGGGTTGGTTGGGTTGGGTTGCTAATGAGAGTAAGACTACTCCCATCGGAGGTATATTGTTCGGTCGGTCGGTGGTAAATTAATTAAAGAAAAAATAAATCATGTATGTGTTGCGACCGGGTTGGTGGACCGACCAATGTTTGGTATGTTCTAGTATTGTAACTTTTAATTTCATGCTATGATTGTAACATGAGTTTTTGCTATATTAAGTATGTTTGATGAATGTGGAGTATTTATTTAATATACTTTTTATATATTATAAAATAAATTACTTTTTTTAAAATAAAAATCAATTTTTATTTTTTATTTTAAATTTAAATAGAATAAACGTTAACCATAAATAATTAAGTTTTTATTGAATAGTTTGGTTGGGTTGGTTGTGAATGAGAGTGAAAAAATAAATTTAGTTGGGTTGTATAGGTGGAAGAAAGAGAAATTAATTTTTTATTGAATAGTTTGGTTGGGTTGGGTTATGAATGGGAGTAGTCTTATATAACTTTTCATTATCAAGGGTCTTGGCTGGGTATCTAAAAATGGACTTTTTAACATTGGGTGTAAACGAGCCGAATTGAATCAATCCTGATGTTACATTTCGGTTTCAGAGATATTTCTCTTTTTTAGATGATACATTTTAAGAGAGAGAGACTTGACGAAAGAAGTTTTTTTTTTTGTTCAAATTTGACAATTTGGGTGCCCGCACTTGACAATGGAGGTTTTTAGACCTCGTTCAACATGCATTGCCACGATTCTATATGTTTTGTCTTCTTTCTATAACTCGTCTCTATCATTGGTGAGTTCTCACCAATATGATAATTTTTTTAATTGTTTTTGATAATCTATGTTTTTATTTTCACAGTTTTTTTGTTTCGTGAACCTTGAGCAAAACCTTAAAACCGAAGATGAAACTTGAGATCTACACACTGGCATACGTAAAGTTTTAAGCTTTTTGCATAGAAATACATAAAAAATATCATAAGTGCTTAAATTATCTTAGATCAATGAAGAAATATGAGAAAAATCATACATTTAATTAGTTTTTGACTTTCTCTCCTTAAACCTGTGAATCTTTCTCTCTTTAACCTTGAGAGCAACAAGAGTGTATGGAAGTGAGAGAATGGGGGTGGACTTTCCCTTTGGCTAGTTTTCTCAAACTTTATGATTCAAGTTTGCTTATAACCTTTTTTAGTGTTAGTAAGGTGAGAATTTTAATGCTTTTGATGGATGAAGCTTATTATGTATTTGATTCTAACCGGCAGTTGATTGCATTAAGCTTGATTTTTTTATGCACTTGTGGAGTTGCTTCTCTTATTACTACATGAGATGAAGATCAATGATTATTTTCAAGTCCAAGAATCAATCACACAAATTATAAGTAAACTCACTTTTATTATATTATAGAAAATAACTCAAAACCACAATACAATAACTCTCTTGATACCTTAACTCTTAAACTTGGTTTGGTATTTATAAGAGATTGAAACTTGGGAACCAAGTCTCATAAACCTACTAGAACTCGTATTAGATTACAATTCATACTAATCTAATACATATCTTATCTAGAGATTTTAATTAAAAGATATCCCTAATACCACTTGAATAATGTCAATAGTTATCCACTTAGGCACTCGGGTCGGATTGGATCCCGACTTGGATCCTAACCGCGGAATTAAACCAACATTCACCCCCCTAATTCCAAGTTGGAGCTAGGGAGGTCTTCAACCTCGATCTTTTTCCTCATTTCTTTAAATTTCATTATGGCCAACGGTTTTGTAAGTATGTCCGTCAATTGCTCATCTCCGGATATATACTCGACTTCAATTTGCTTGTTTTCAACGCACTCCCGGATGAAGTGATATCTTGTATGTATATGCTTGCTTCTACCGTGAAACACGGGATTCTTTGTCAATGCAATAGCGGATTTATTGTCTACTCGAATTACAACCTTTTCTTCTTTCCACCTCGTTTTTCCGCATGCAAGTCTCTAAGCCAAATTACTTGGCACGATGCCGCGGTGGCAGCCATGAATTCAGGCCCGCATGAAGATAATGCCACCGTAGTTTGCTTTTGTGAACACCAAGTAATGGGCGATTTACCATAATAAAAGATGTGACCGGTAGTACTCTTTCTATCATCTTCATCTACATCTTCATCTACATTGTCACTAATATCATTATAGTCGGTGATCTTCGTCGGACCTTTTCCACCATACTTTATTCCGAGGCTCGTTGTTCCACATAAGTATCTTAGGAGGTGTTTTATTGTCTTCCCGTGTGACTCACGTGGACTTTGCATGTAGCGACTAAGGACACCCACGGAATAAGTCAAGTCCGATCTCGTATGTAGGAGATATCGTAGACAACCTATCAATTTTTGATATTTTGTAGCATCTATCTCATCTTCTTTCTCAACTTTTAAGAGTTTTAACCCAGGCCCCATTGGCACTTGAGCCGGATTTGCTTCATTCATGCCCGCCTCCTTTAGAATACGTTGAGCATGGCTTTGTTGAGTAACTATAACCCCATCTTCCATTTGTCTTACTTCAATTCTGAGATAATAAGTTAGTTTCCTGAGGTCCAACATCTCAAACTTAAGGACATTGCTTTCTTGAATTCATTGATTATAGATGAACTTGTTCCTGTGACAAACAAGTCGTCAACATAAACGACAAGGATAAGTAGGTGCTTTCCTCCTATTTTTTCGGTACACAGCTTGTTCCTTGGAACATCTTGTAAACTTCAACTCCTTTAAAATATTGTCTAACTTTGTATTCCAAGCTCGAGGGGCTTGGCGCAACCCGTATAACGCCTTTGCAAGCTTGTAAACCTTTGATCTTCTCTTTTTTTTCAACCCAACCTGTTGATTAACATAGACGGTTTCTTTCAAATCTCCATGCAAAAATGCGGTCTTTACATCCAAGTGGTGAAGTTACCACTTGTTTGTGGCGGCTAGAGCTATCAACAATCGAATCGTCTCTATCCGAGCTATCGGGGCAAAAACTTCTTCGAAATCTATCCCGGGTTGTTGCACGTAACCCTTTGCAACCAACCGGGCCTTGTACTTGTTTATTGTTCCGTCGGCATTTTTCTTGATCTTGAACAACCACTTTAGACCAATGGGTTTTACTCCGTGAGGAAGTTCGACTAGACTCCACGTGTTATTTTTGTTTATTGACTCTAGCTCGGCATTCATAGTTTGAACCTACTCCTTTTTTGTTTTTGCTTCTTGATAGGAAGTTGGTTCGTCACATGAGGCATGTAAAGCTGCACATAATCATCGTTAGTCAATAAAACATAATCTGTTTGAAGTCGTTTAGGTTAAATAGAACTCGAGAGGTCCTTCTTAGGCTTGTATTGTTCTCGGCGGTGGGCTGGACTGAGCCTCCATCCATATTTGGTCAAGCAACGGATGAAATAGGTTGCTCTATGGCTGGTCCAGTAGCCTTGGTTTCGTCAGTGGGCTGCTGCACCCTTTCTGGTGAACTTATGGAGTTGTTTTATGGGTTACCTTCGGTTCCGGGGCTGCTAACATCTTTGTTTTCTTCTTGATCAAGCCCAACGGAGTGGTTTTCATCCCATACAAACGTGAACATGCCCGGTTCTTGGTTACTTGATTCTTTTGTCACCTTCCAATCCCATTATTTGTTTTCAATAAATATGACATCACGACTCATTATAATTTTCCGGTTGATAGGATTATAAAGTCGATAGGCCTTTGAGCCCGGTTCGTCCCCAAGATGAACTAGAGCTCTCGAACGATCATCCAATTTTTTTTTATTGACAGGTTCCACCTTGGCATGGGCTATACACGCAAACACCTTCACATGATCAACTTTTGGTTTTCTTTTGTAGATCATCTCGTATGGAGTTTGGTTTTCTAAGGCTCGTGTGTAGACCCGATTTATCAAGTAAGTTGAGTGTCGGATTGCCTCGCCCCACAAATAATTAGGAACTTGCATGGCCTTTAAGATACTTAGTCATCTCCATTAAAGTTCGGTTTCTTCTTTCTACCACATCATTATGTTGTGGCGTGTATGGAGCGATTAGGTGCCTTTTGATTCCGGTTTCGTCTCAATAGCGATGAAAGTCTAGTGAGCTAAATTCCCCACCTCTATCCGTCTGAAGTGTTTTTATCGTTTTCCCGAACTCCTTCTCCACCAACGTCTTTGTAAGGATTCCTATAAGTCTGATGCAGCCACAACATCCAAAGTCTCTCTGCATGCATGCATTGAAGAACAGAAGTAGAAATGCTTCGGAAGTTTTACACATTGCACTAGAAATATTCTAAGTGTAAAATCTTCCGAAGCCAAGACCAACTCCGAAGCAAAAATTGAAGTCTTTCGAAGCTTCAAAAACAAAGTCTTCCGAAGCCAAAGAGTGAAGACAGATTTCTTTCGAAGACTTTTAGAGACATGCTTTTATCTGATGTACTTTACCATAAAGCTGAACCACCTTTCCGCTGCAACTCTGTTTAGTCACCAACTTACATGAGTTGGTGAAAAGGTCCATGCTTTTGATAACTGTACATTGAGGTCTTGAGTCTGTGCTTTCTACTTTATGTAATTTTATCCTTTTTGTAATATATTAGGATGTGAGCTATGGCATGTCATAGTCACTAGTCAAAAGGCAATCTGCCTTTTGACTCAACATTTGATTTTGTTGTCTAGTCTTATGTATTCAGCTGGCTTTCAAAGTATGGTCGGCTGTAGGATGTAGTATAAAGTATCTCAAGTACTTGTAACTTTCCATCGCATGCTTTGTAACATTTGTAATAGAACTTGAGAAGCAATATACAACATTCTTGAAAATAAAATACTTGTGTTGTTTGCTATCTTGTTCTGTCTCATTTTTACTTGTGTTCTTAGCATCTTTAACTTGAGTTAACCAGTTCCCTATTTGATATGTTAAGTGTTCTAAGTAACTCTCCTCATTGTGTTGTTGTGTTGTAAGTGCATACCCTTCACCGGTCCTGCATTTGGTATCAGAGCATTCCAGGCTCTTGATATAAGATCTCACCATCTTAAGATCCCTCACACACACAAAATACTTAACAACTCAAATGGCAGCTATTACCAAAGCTGATATGAAAACTAGAACTATGACAAAGTCTTCACTGATAACTCCTGAAGACTTTGATACTTGGTGTCAAAGAATGGAAGGCTTCATCAAGTCTCAAGACTCTAGGATGTGGGACTCTGTTGTTGAAGGACCTTACATACCAAGCACCACTTCTGTTACTGGTGGTGGTATGATACCAAAGGCTGTGGCTGATTACTCTGAAGAAGACAGAAAGAGAATGGAGAGTGATCAAAAAGCCATGACAGCCCTTCAAACTTCTCTTCCAAACTCCATCTACAGAGGCTTCAAGAAGTGCAAAACTGCCAAGCAACTATGGGAAGCATTAAAGCTGATGTATGAGGGGTCCTCTGAAGCAAAGGAGAACAAGAAGGATCTCCTGAAGCAGCAGTTTGAAAAATTCACCTTTAAGGTAGGTGAAACTATGACTCAACAATACTTCATGTATGTTGAGATTGTGGATACTCTAATGGATGTTGGAGTAACTCTTGAGAACAGGGACATTGTAAGGAAGTTTATGTCCTCTCTTCCTAGATAATGGATGCATGATTGTGTTGTTATCAAGAGGACTGAGAACCTTAAAACTCTTACTCTCACAGAGTTGTATGGTATTTTTAGTGGCTACCAGATGGAGATGAATATGCAAAACTCATCTGGTAACTCCAGCAATCAACTGAGTTCAGCCCTCCATGTGGTTGAAAGGAAAAGCATTGAACCACAACATCATCTTATATGCTACCCTGACAACTCACAAAAGGGCCCTTTCATCACCTTCCCAAAGACTCCAAGAGAAAGCTACACTCAAGGAAGTCCTTTCCAATAGACAAATTCTTCTCATGCCTTTGTCTCTCTTCACCCTTGAAGACCTGGACTGTATTCATCTAGATGATCTGGAGTACATGGAGATAGTTCAACAGATGGCTCTTCTCACTCACAGAGTCAAGAAGTTCTACAAGAGGACAGGGAGGAAGTTTTCAAGCAATGCAGCCAGTGGAAAGTTTGGACTGGATAAGAGCAAAGTAAAGTGTTACAACTGTAACCAGATGGGACACTTTGCAAGGAGTGTAAAGCACCAAGGACAAATGGTGGCCAAACACAAACCACACCAAACAACACTGACAAAGCTCCCTAGAATGAGAAGCCAAAGCCGCAAGCTACAGGTCCTATAACTTAGAAATGAGATCTGATTTTGAGTCTTTAAATATCTTAAAAGCTGATTTTAAAAAGCTGAAAATGATTATAAACTAGAGATAGAGGACTTAGAGAAAACCATTTCAACTCTTAAACATGAGCACACAAACTACAGGACTCAGATCAAAGATCTTATTACTAAGTTAACTAAATGCCAGGCTAAGCTTGTGATCAGCAAAGCCAAGGCAGAAAAATGTGTTTTGAAGAAGATACCTTCAAGAACATAATATCCTCATCCTTGCATGCAAAAGTTTGTTATCAAAATAAGCAGGGACTGGGATCTTATGAGATAGCTCCTCCACATACAATCTTGTCTGTAAGATCTCCTGGGTTTGGAACTTATGAAGATGAGCTTTCTCTCATAGACCCTTTGACTGAAGAGGATGAAGAGGAGATGGTGAAGAATGGCTCTGAAAAGAGTGAAGAAAGAGCATTCTAATAAAGGTCACCATCCCTCTGAGGAGAGCAAAGCTGTTGGGATGACCAAGTCCAGGAGAAAGAACTTGATCAGGAAGGCCAAAAGAAAGTCCAAGAAGGCTCAAGAGATCAAGGCCAGCTTTAATTTTGCGCAGAAACAAGTCTTCATCTCTGCATGATTTAAAGTGGTGAAGGCTGAAGACACCAACTTGAACTTCATCAACAAGAGTTCTTGTTGATGTCCAAATCATCTCATCATCAAGAAGAAGGCTGATCAGTTGTGTACCACTACTGTACAACTTGAACCATCTAGCTCCAAAGGTAGTTCTATCCCCACAAGAATTGCCACAACATCTGCAAAGATGAAGATGGTGAAGGAAAGCGATCAAGTTCAGCCTTGTTCATAAAGAAAAACTCCTAGAGGGAAGAAAATGGATTGTGTTATGTGTGGGAGTACCTCTTATCTTGCTAAAGATTGTGTTTACAATTCAAAGAGTACTCTCCACATGACCAAGAAAGAAACTTCTAAGAGTTTAGAGAAGAAGAATCAAGCTTTAGAAGGAAAATCTCTTTCCTTCGGAAGCTCCAAAATGAAGAAGAAAATAAGTGGAAACTTGCCTTCAGAAGAAAATTTGGTCTCGGAAGAAAGGAATACTTCCGAAACACTGAAACCCGTTGCAGTGAAAGCAAGATCTTCCGAAGGTCCAGTCATCAAAACTTTCGAAGTCAACAAAACTTCCAAAGTATTGAAGGTCAAGTCTAAGCTTCCAAAGGTGGTGTGGAAGTTAAAGAAAGACCAAGTGGCTGAAAGTTCTTCATCAACATCAACAAATGATCCTTTCAGCATGACTATAGGATCAATTATTGTTGCATTGTTTTCAACTTCTTTTCATGAGTCCAAGAACAATGAGGCTTGGGTTTCTAAATGTAACTAACCATCTCTTTTATGCAGAAAAAACTCAAGACAAACAGAAATGTATGGATCATTGAGAGTGGTTGTTCCAGGCACATGACATGCAATAGGTCACTACTTTAAAAGTTTGAAAGAATTCATGGAGGACTAGTTGCTTTTGGAGAAGATGCAGGAGGTTACATTACAGGAAGGGGCAAGGTCACAAATGGTAAGCTCAACATTGAGAAGGTAAATTTTGTCAAGGAGCTTGGGTACAATCTTCTGAGTGTATCCTAATTTTGTGATCAGAGTCATAACATGCTCTTTACTGAGCATGAGTGCATTGTTCTCAGGCCCGAGGTGGTCATTCCTTATGAGCACATCCTGCTCAGAGCCCCCAGGAAAGGGAACATGTACAAGATAGATTTGCAAGAAACATCTCCCTTAGGAGAAGTTTCATGCTTTCTATCTAAAGCAAATAATGATGAGTCTTTCCTCTGGCATAAAAGAATGTGCCATGTAAACTTTAAAAATATGAATAAATTAATTAAGAACGATTTGGTAACTGGAATACCAAAGAAAGAGTTTACAAGTGATGACCACTGTGTTGCATGCATGAAGGGGAAGCAACACAAGGTATCTCACAAGCCGAAGGAAAGAAATTCCATCATTAATCCCCTACACTTATTACATATGGATATCTTTGGCCCCACTAGTGTAATGAGTCTAGGAAGGATCTCTTATTGTTTGGTGATCACAGATGACTTTACTAGATTCACTTGGGTATTCTTTTTTAGAACTAAGGATGAGACCCTTGAGATTCCAAAGAATTTCATCTAAAAGATTAAGAATCAATGTGATCACAAGGTCAAAACAATAAGATGTGATCAAGGAACTGAATTCAAGAATCAAATCCTTGATACATTTTATGATGAAAAAGATATTACAAGACAATATAGTGCTCCCATGACTCCTCAGCAAAATGGTGTTGCTGAGAGGAGAAACAGGACACTAATTGAAGCTGTAAGAACTATGTTGTCTGACTCTAAACTAACCATCACCTTCTGGGCAGAGGCAGTGAACACTGCTTGCTATGTGCAAAACAGAGTTTTAGTAGTTAAGACACATGGTAAGACTCCTTATGAACTTTGGCACAAGAGAAAACCTTTCATTGGTTTTCTCAGGTCATTTGGACGTCCTTGCACCATCTTGAATGCCAAAGATCAAATTTCCAAGTTTGCTGAGAAATCAGATGATGGACATTTTATTGGATACTCTTCTCAAGCTAAAGCTTATAGAGTATATAATCTCAGAACTATAATAGTTGAGGAGTCAGCCAATACGACTTTCAATGAGCACACTTCCAGTGTGAAAGGTTCTGGACCGGATTGGCTATTTGATCTTGATTTAGTTACCAACTGTTTTAACAAATCTTGTGAGCATGTTTCAGGGTCCACAAATATACTACCTACAGGTGATCCTGACCCAAGATTTGAGCTAAGAAGACCTTCAAGCTACACATCTTCAGCTCCAGTGGTAACCAATTCTGCAAATGAAGCTTCTACCAGCACATCAATGACAAATCCTGCTGATACTTCTGGGTGCCTTCAAATTCCAACTTAGAGGCACAAAACTCAGATGAAGGAGCTTTAAATGTTGGAGAAAATGGTGGTGGTGAAAGTGATCAAGAATTCCTTGATGCTGATAACCACTCCATTAAAGACAACATCAATGATGTCACACACTCATTGGATCAAGTCAATCTTGATAAGTGTGCTGATGTGGAGGGTGAATCTTCCTTGCCAGATCAGAATTTCTCAAATTTAGATCTGTCTAAGCAACTTGCTGTGATCCCTCAGCTAAGGATCCACAAGTCTCATCCTACCACAAACATCATTGGAGATGTTGATTCAGGGGTGAGAATAAGGGGACAAACCCATGATGCAAATGTTTGTCTTCACTCTTGTTTCTTGTCCCAGATAGAGCCAAAGAAAATTAAGGAGGCTCTAAAGGATGGAAGTTGGGTAGAAGCTATGCAAGAGGAGCTGCTGCAATTCAAAAGGCAAAAGGTTTGGAACCTATGTCCTCTTTCTCAAGGGAAGACTATCATAGGAACCAAATGGGTGTTTAGGAATAAGAAGGATGATAGAGGGCTTGTCATCAAAAACAAGGCAAGACTGGTTGTTCAAGGGTATACTCAAGAAGAAGGAATGCAAATGTTTTTGCTCCTGTAGCAAGACTTAAAGCTGTTAGGATATTCCTAGCTTTTGCTGCATCCAAGAACTTCAAGGTCTACCAACTTGATGTCAAGTGTGCTTTTCTTTATGGGGTGATTGATGAAGAGGTGTATGTTAGACAACCACCTGGGTTTGCAGATCCTGATCATCCTGATTATGTTTACAGGCTTGATAAAGCTCTTTATGGGTTGCACCAAGCACCAAGGAAGTGGTATGAGACTCTATCTCAGTATCTCTGTCAGCATGAATACAAAAAGGGTACTATAGATGGAACTCTCTTCATCAAAGGAACATGAAATGACATAATGTTAGTTCAAGTATATGTAGATGACATTGTTTTTGGGTCAACTAATCCAAAGCTCTGAAAAGACTTTGAGAAGCTGATAAAGGACAAGTTTGAAATGAATGCCACGGGAGAACTCAATTTCTTTCTAGGAATTCAAGTGAAGCAAGTTGAAAATGGCATCTTCATAAGTCAGTCAAAGTATGTACAAGACATACTCAAAAGGTTCAACATGACTGATTGTAAGGTTGCTAAGACACCCATAGCCAGTAACCACTCCCTTGGACCTGATCTTGAGGGGGAGTGTGTTGATGAGCATCTCTACAGGGCAATGATTGGGTCTCTTATGTACCTCACAGCTAGCAGGCCTGATATCATGTTTGCGACATGCATTTGTGCAAGATATCAAGCCAACCCAAGATGTCACACCTGGTCACTGTCAAAAGAATTTTAAGATATCTCAAAGGTGCTCCATCACTTGGCCTTTGGTATCCAAAGAATTATGACTTTAATCTATATGCTTATACAGATAGTGACTATGGTGGTTGCAACATGACTGCAAAGTCTACATCAGGGGGATGTCAATTTCTTGGTGGAAGGATATATTGGATCTTATATGCCCAAAACACATACAAGATTGATGTGGTTAGTACGTTATGATCCAAGTCGGGTCATACCCAATAACAAGCTATACAAACACCAATTAATATTTATTTGTTGATAAGATCAAACAAATAAATATTGACACCAATTTAGAAAATGGGTTTTCTAAAACGTTGCTTTTGTAAAAGAACAACATTATGTGGATAATTTGTTCATGAGAAATTGTTTGTTTCATTATTTAAGTTGGTTAAATAATAACAAATAAAAGTGTGTTATTGTTATAAATTAAAAGGGTTTTTAATTTTATAAAACTAAGGGTTGAAAGAGTAATTTTTTATAAAGTTTCAAAATGGGGGGAACCCATTTTGAACTTCATTTTTGGCAGCCCCATATGGGCATAGGGAACCTCCTTTTGTCTTGTTTTTGCAAGATTACTCACTCATTCACTCAACCATAACCACACTTTCTCTTACACACACAAAGCAACAAAACTCTCTCAAAGAACAAAGGTTTTTTCGGATTCAAGGGGAAAGAAGGGGCTGAAATCTCATTTTATTGGCTGCTCTTCAAGAACTTCTTGGCTGATTCGGATTGTTCAAAGGGAGTTCATCTTGGTGTCTTTTACTACCTAACAAGATTAGGTGTTTGTTTACGCTTGTGGGTATACAAGCTTGAGGTCTTCTCCTTTGAAGGCTAGACATTCAAGAACATCATCTTCTTCGTCTTTTACATCTACAACATCTTGTGCAAGAAAGGTTGTTTCTTTGTACACCCTATGGTTGTTTGTTTTGTTTGATAGAATACTATTTCACATATATTGTTGATCCTGGATTTTGGGTTTTGTTTGTGTTTAAAATGGTAAAATTTTCAGATTACAAACCATATGTTAAAACCTATATTCCACTACGTTTTTTTATAGTTTAAATGGTTAAACTAGCCTTGGTTTACATGTTACAAAACCCAACAATGGCATCTAGAGCCGGATATATGGAATATGTGCTTCAAAAGGTCTTGAAAAATTAGTTTTCATGGAATTTTTCAACCCATTAGGGGCTGTTTTGTTGTGGATATATGAATCCCTTATGTTTCAAGGTTTATTGTTGCATGCTTTAGTATAAACCTTGAAAGATCTACATCAAATGGTTGATTGTGTTGTTTGGACAAACCTTAAAATTTGAGTTCATGTTGGCTAAATTTTTAGGGCTGATATAAGGGATTCATTGTTGTTCTTGGATGTTATATATATTTTTTATTTTGGTGCATAACATAGCCTTGGCTTTATATGTTTTGGTTTTGGTTGATTGTGATTTGTCATGTTGGTTTTGATTCTTGAAAGGGTTGTAATTTTGTGTTTTTGCATTTTGGGTTGTAATTTATTTATTCATTTAGTTATGTAATAAATAGATTAGGTGCATTTCTTATATTAGAAAAATTGTATTAGGATATGATTTTTGTAAAAGAATATGCACAAGATGAAGACTCAAAGAAGGACACAAAAGACATGGACTCTTGAAGCTTTTGGATGTGGATTCAAGTGGGAGTTCATGGACACATTTTGATGTGTCATCTCTACCCTTAGGAAAGACCTTATGACAACACTTGTGATGGCAAACAATGGTCAACTTAGTGGCTATGGTTATGCACTCATGTTTGTATGTTTATGCTTGTTTGGATGTTTGTTGTTTGATTGATTGGTTGATATTTGGATATGCATAGCAAACTCATTAACAAACTTAACAAGCTGAAAATTTGATGGTTCTTTATCATTAAGTGGTGAATAAAAGGTTATAAAAGGATTAATGGTTTTAATAAAAGAGGTTTTTATTAAGTGAACCATAGGGTACCTTGTATTTGAAAGCATGCAAATATAAGGTACATAGAGTTTTCTAAACTAAGATTATGAAAACTTATAAATTTTTTTAAACAAGTTTAACAACGTCCTTTTGCACAACACTTGAGTCATTGGGAAACTCTTAATGGGATAAAGGTCACCTAACCGTTTTGAGGGAACTTGTGACTTGAGGTGAGGATACCATATTTGTGAGATAAAGGTCACCTAACCACTTATGTTGGAAAACTCACATGTGTGTGCAAGTAGGGTAACTTGATTTGCAAACCATGTTAAATGGATCACCTACAACATGGTTTACAAAGGTGTTGATGGGATAAATATGCTGACTATACATATGATGTTTTAAAGTCGATCCCATACCCTAGAAGTTGCAAAGGGTTGTAATTGTCAAAACGTTGACTACCTTGTTAATTTAAATAATGGGATAAAGATCACCTAACCACTATTTAAATGTAACGTTGGATTTTAGATTTTAAAATTGTGTAAGACACTTAAAAAGGGGTTTTAATTATTAAAATATGAACAATATGAAAATACTAAAATTGAACTTTGTTATATTTTGTAGATGGCCACCAACAATAATGAAAACAATGAAATCCCGTCCGCTCAGTCACTATCACTAAGGACCATTCTCCAAAAGGAGCGTCTAAACCATAATAACTTTATTGATTGGTTTCGAAACTTGAGAATTGTTCTCAAGCAAGAGAAACGATCATACATCTTAGACGATCTGATTCCCGATCAACCTAATGAGGATGATGAGGAGGCCTTTAATAATTGGGTGAAATACACTGAGGACTCGGTCCAAGTGTCATGCCTCATGTTAGCAAGTATGACTCCAGATCTCCAAAAGGAGTATGAACATCATGGAGCATACGACATGATAACCCAGTTGAAGGAAACGTTCCAACAACAAGCACGGGTTGAGCGCTTTGAAACGGTTCGAGCACTCCATGCGTGTCGTATGGACGACACCCAATCTGTATCATCTTATGTACTTAAGATGAAAAGCCACATCGACCGCCTCGAAAGGCTAAATTGTCCCGTCTCGAAAGAGTTGGCTACGGATTTGATCCTCAACTCTTTGTCAAAAAGGTTTGACAACTTTGTCATGAACTATAACATGAACGGGTGGGACAAGAACATAAGTGAGCTTCACTCTATGCTCAAAACTGCCGAGGCGGCCATGGGTAAAAGGGTTTTACCCGTTCTCACCATCAATGAAGGTGGGAACAAGAAGAGGCCTCACCCTGCACCCAAGGCAAATGTTGTCAAGGGTAAGGGCACGTTAGGGGAAAGGGAAAGGGAGTGGTAAGAGCGCCACCACCAAAACCAGCGGAGAAGAAGCAAAAGGTTGCTTCAAATGACCCATGCTTTAAGTGTGGGGAGATTGGACATTGGGCAAGAAATTGCCCAGTCCATCTCAAAGAGTTGCAAGCAAGAGGGATGCCGGCAAACCTCAGGTACAATTTTCATGATTCATATTGATCTAATTTAATATCCTCTAACACATGGGTATTGGATACCGGATGTGGAACTCACATTTGCAACTTATTGCAGGGGTACAAAAGAAGTAAGGACTTCAAGAAAGGGGATGTAAGCCTCTACATGGGGAATGGGGCAAAGGTTCAAGTTGAAGCCGAGGGGACTACTCTTGAAGCTTCCAAATGGTTTGGAAGCAATTTTGAACAATATTTTGTATGCTCCTAGTTTGACTAGGAACATTATTTCTGTTGCCCAATTAAGACAATATGGTTATGTTTTGTCATTTATTAAGAATGAAATTCATGTTTCTTTAAATGGCACGTTTTATTTTAAAGCTATTCCTGTTAATGGTATTTATGAATTGGTTCGTGAAAACACATTATATGATAGCTCATTGTACCAAACCACCACTAAGAAACTCAAATTGGATTTGAGTGATACCTATCTTTGGCATTGCCGTCTTGGTCATATAAACAAGAAGCGCATACAAACACTTCAAAAGAACGGTCTTTTAAAAGCAAATGAATATGATTCATTCGATGTATGCGAATCTTGTTTACAAGGTAAAATGACTAAGGCACCTTTTAGTGGCAAATCTGAAAGGGAAAAATATTTATTAGGCATCATACATTCGGATGTATGTGGTCCTTTTAAACCAATGACTAGGTACCATGAAAGATACTTCATTACCTTTACCGACGACTATAGTCGATACGGTTATGTGTACTTGTTAAGACACAAAGATGAAGCTTTTGAAATGTTCAAAATCTTCCAAAATGAAGTAGAAAATCAACTCAACAAGAAAATAAAATTCTCCGCACCGATAGAGGAGGTGAATACCTAAGTGATGCTTTTAGAGATCATCTTAGAAGTTGTGGTATTGTCTTACAACTATCTCCACCTGGAACGCCATAACATAATGGCGTGTCCGAGAGGAGAAATCGAACTCTATTGGATATGGTTCGATCTATGATGGCTAGAAGCTCACTGCCTCTATCATTTTGGGGTTTCGCTTTGCTCTCTGTGGCCCGTATCTTGAATATGGCCCCAACCAAGAAAGTGGAAACGACACCTTTTGAAATATGGCATGGAAGGGTTCCATCACTATCATATTTAAAGGTATGGGGTTGTGAGGCTTATGTTAAGACTCCCACCTCAAACAAACTAAAAAACCATTCCACTAAGTGTATCTTCATTGGATATCCTAGAGATTCTATGGGATATTATTTCTATGATCCATTGGAACAAAAGGAGTTTGTTGCCAAGAAGGCTGAGTTCTTAGAAGCTAAGTTCCTTATGGAAGGAACTAGCAGTAGAACTGTGGATCTTGAGAGGATCAAGAACCACAAACCGATACACGTTTGGTTAATACTAGCACTCAACACGAGAATGTTGAGAATGATCAAGTGGTTGATCAAGTACACAGAACGTTCGCAGATCTGGTAGAATTAGTAATCCACCTGAAATATGGATTTTTCGTAGATGGATGCTATGTGGTAGATTCCGATGAACCAACCACCTATCATGATGCAATGTCCAATTTGGATTGTGACAAATGGCTTGAAGCCATGAACGTAGAGATGCAATCCATGTATGACAACCAAGTGTGGGACTTGGTTGAACCACCTCTTAACTCCAAGATAG
This sequence comes from Flaveria ramosissima, assembly GCA_025215565.1. Lineage (NCBI taxonomy): Eukaryota > Viridiplantae > Streptophyta > Magnoliopsida > Asterales > Asteraceae > Flaveria > Flaveria ramosissima. The sequence goes on along the minus strand of CM046035.1, from coordinate 55,393,996 downwards.
TTGGAAGTAAGTGGGTTTTCAAGAAGAAAACCGATATGCATGGAAACTTGGATACTTATAAAGCTAGACTTGTAGCAAAAGGTTTCACTCAAACTCAAGGGTTTGATTATGATGAGACCTTTCTCACCAGTTGCAATGCTAAAGTCTATTAGGATATTATTTGCCATAGCTGCTCATTATGATTATGAGATTTGGCAAATGGATGTCAAAACCGCTTTTCTAAATGGATATCTTGAGGAAGATGTCTATATGGTTCAGCCTGAAGGTTTGTCAACTCAAACATCCTAACAAAGTATGCAAGTTAAAGAAATCAATCTATGGATTGAAGCAAGCATCAAGGAGTTGGAATCACCGTTTTGATGAAGAAATAATCAAATTTGGATTCATCAAAAACGCTGATGAAGCATGTGTATATAAGAAGGCTAGTGGGAGCATCATCACTTTCCTAGTATTGTATGTCGATGACATCCTACTATTTGGAATGACATTCCAACCATGGAGGGTGTAAAAGCCTGGCTTGGAAGCTGTTTCTCCATTAAGGATCTTGGTGAAGCCGCCTATATTTTAAGAATAAAGATCTATAGGGATAGATCAAGGCAGTTGATAGGTTTGAATCAAGGTTCAAAATGGAAAACTCTAAGAAAGGTACCGTACCTATTCAAAGAGGAACAATATTGAGTAAGACTCAATGTCCAAGCTCAAAGGATGAGCAAGACAAAATGAAGGGAATCCCGTATGCGTCTGCTATAGGATCCATCATGTATGCAATGATATGCACTAGACCGGACGTGTCATGCGCTTTGAGCATGACAAGCCGATACCAACAAATCCTGGAAGCAGTCATTGGATGGCTGTTAAGAACATACTTAAGTACCTAAGGAGGACTAAAGATATGTTCCTAATCTATGGATCTGGTGAGGAGGAACTCGTAGTAAAGGGTTACACGGATGCGAGTTTCCAAACTGATCGGGATGATTCACGATCACAATCGGGTACATTTTCATCTTGAATGGAGGAGCAATCTCTTGGAAGAGCTCTAAGCAAGATGTGGTGGCATTATCAACTACAGAGTCAGAATACATCGCCGCTTCATTAGCAGCTCAGGAAGCTGCATGGTTAAAGAAGTTCATTGCCGATCTCAGGGGGGTGTCCCTTCCATTCAGGACCCCCTAGAAAATTCTTTGTGATAACGAGGGTGCGATTGCTCAAATCAAGGAAACCCCGTGCACATCAAAGAAGCTAGGCACATTGAACGAAGGTTCAACTACATAAGGGATGAAGTTGAAAAGGAAAGATATGTATTTGCAAAGTTCACACAGATCAAAACATTGCGGATCCACTCACGAAGCTTCTTGAAAAGGCAAAGCATGAAAGTCATGCTTGTGCCATGGGACTGCAATATTCTAATGACTGGATTTGATCTTTAATTTCTGTATTGAGATATTGTAACCCTTTATTACTTGAATGAATTATTTGGTTATAATGATTCAACTAATATTCCTATTTTGCATGTTTAAAATCCATGAGTAAATTATTTACTCAGAACGTCCGTAGTTGTTCATGCTTATGGGAACAAATATGAAGGTAATGCTATTATGAACTTGGATTGGTAGATATTCATATGGATGAATATAGAGCAAAAGGTTGCTGCCAAAGTTCATAGATATTTGTGGGATGCAAAATACTGCTGACTCATCTCAAATATACTACATGGAATCTTCCAGATTGATCATAAGTAATTTTGAGTAAAGGCGAACATCATTTGGTATCCTCTGACCTGAGACACATATTGGGTCTTGATATTTACCGAATATTATACTTTGACTTAGCTCTTCGCTGTTCTGAAACATGGCAGTACATAAGTCTGAGTTCAGGTATGATATAAGGTAATTGTGAGAGACGTATGTAGTCAAGATGGGATTTGTCCCTCTTATTCGTTGAGAGTAAGATGTCTAAGGCCTGATAAAGTTAAATCAATGGATAATGATCACTCTGTGTCTCTAGGATTTAACATGACATCTGCGGCAAAAGGATAGATGATTGATTCTCCTAAAACATTTCAAGTATGGTACTTGAAGGGGATGATGTTGAATGACACTTAGTCATACGTATTAAGGGTGGTAAACCGTTGTTAGACAGTATTTACTGCTTGCATCAATCTTCTATGAATCTTGTGTAAGTGGGAGATTGTTGGATCTTATATGCCCAAGACACATACAAGATTGATGTGGTTAGTACGTTATGATCCAAGTTGGGTCATACCCAATAACAAGCTATACAAACACCAATTAATATTTATTTGTTGATAAGATCAAACAAATAAATATTGACACCAATTTAGAAAATGGGTTTTCTAAAACGTTTCTTTTGTAAAAATACAACATTATGTGGATAATTTGTTCATGAGAAATTGTTTGTTTCATTATTCAAGTTGGTTAAATAATAACAAATAAAAGTGTGTTATTGTTATAAAATTAAAAGGGGTTTTAAATTTATAAAACTAAGGGTTGAAAGAGCGAATTTTATAAAAGTTTCAAAATGGGGGGAACCCATTTTGAACTTCATTTTCGGCAGCCCCATATGGGCATAGGGAACCTCCTTTTGTCTTGGTTTTTGCAAGACATTACTCACTCATTCACTCAACCATAACCTACACTTTCTCTTACACACACAAAGCAACAAAACTCTCTCAAAGAACAAAGGGTTTTTTGGATTCAAGGGGAAAGAAGGGGCTGAAATCTCGGATTTATTGGCTGCTCTTCAAGAACTTCTTGGCTGATTTGGATTGTTCAAAGGGAGTTCATATTGGTGCTCTTCTACCTAACAAGATTAGGTGTTTGTTTAGGCTTGTGGGTATACAAGCTTGAGGTATTCTCCTTTGAAGGCTAGACATTCAAGAACATCATCTTTTTCATCTTTTACATCTACAACATCTTGTGCAAGAAATGTTGTTTCTTTGTACACCCTATGGTTGTTTGTTTTGTTTGATAGCATACTATTTCACATATATGTTGATCCTGGATTTTGGGTTTGTTGTGTTTTAAATGGTAAAATTTTCAGATTACAAACCATATGTTAAAACCTATATTCCGCTGCGTTTTTTATAGTTTAAATGGTTAAACTAGCCTTGGTTTACATGTTACAAAACCCAACAGGATAGTCTCTTGGCAATGTAAAAAACAATCATGTGTGTCTGCATCAACTGCTGAGGCTGAATACATTGCTGTTGCAAGCTGCTGTGCTCAAGTGCTTTGGATTTAAAATCAGATGCTGGACTATGGATTCAACTTCAAGGAGACTCCCATCCACATAGACAACAACAGTGCTATCTCAATCACAGAAAATCATGTGCAGCACTCAAAGACAAAGCATATCAATATCGGGTATCATTTGATCAGAGATAACTTTGAAAAAGGCTTAATCAAACTAGTCAAAGTTAACACAAATGAACAATATGTTGATCTGTTCACCAAAGCTTTTGATGAATAAAGATTTAAATATCTTGTATTAGCTATTGGGATGATTAACTTTGAATAGCTTTTCTTAAAACTTAATCATATTATTTCTAAAACCTGTGTGTCCTAAGTTGTCTATTTCATCATCTTCATAAGCCCTTGTCTTTTTTGGAAGAAAATCTTTTCAAAATATATTTCTTAGATTTTTGAAAATTTTGATCTCTTTACTTTTCGAAAGATTTAAAATTACGTTCGGAAGAAATTTATGTCTTGGTAAACAAATAACTACTTCAATAATTTTACCTTCGGAAGAAATTCCCGAAATATCTTCCGAAACTTAAAATCAACTTAAGTACTTTTATGTTTTATAAGAACATTTTTCTTCCGAAAGCAATTTACCTTCAAAAGTTTTCATTCTTTTTAGAATAAAAACTTTGAGTGTTAATTCTCTTCCAAAGCAAAATTCTCAAAAACCTTCGAAATATCTTCCGAAGCAAATTTGCCTTCAGAAGCTTTTTCTTCAGAACTTCCGAAGCAAACAACCTTCGGAAGATTTCTCGACTTCCAAGAAAACTACTTTTGAGCAAAAGTAAACTACTTTTGGGCAAAAGTAAACTACTTTTTCAGAGGTGGGACCGACATCCGGATTTTAAAGTTTATCCTCTTTTATTACTTTGTCTCAAAAAACCTTTTTCACATAAATACCTAACGGTTCCCCCCTCTTTCACTATCTTCTTCAATTATACTATTCCTTATACCTAAATTCTCCCAAACCGCCTTTGTTCTTCACCTTCCTTCACCTTTAAGCTTCTCAAAATGGCAACCTAAACCGCAGAAACAACCTTGACTTCTCTATGCAACTTCACAGGCAACAAAATCAAGTTGCTCTGTTAAACTCTGAGAAAGATGATAGTTTCTCAGAGGTTTGCCGTCTTCTGGCTCTATCAAACTATTTCACCTCCCTAACCATTGATCCTACTCTATATGAGGATCATCTGCTTGAATTTTAGAAGACCTGCCAAGAGGTCATTATGGATGGGGAGAAGGCATTGTCTGCCACAGTGTAGGGGAGGACAATCTTCATCACTCCGGCCATCATCAACACTCATTTACAACTGGATGATGAAGAAGGTGAGTTGTCCTTCCCAAAAGAAGTTGTTAATCATTCTTTTGTGCAGATGGGCTTTGAGGGAGATTTCTCTGTAAAGACCTTCAGGAATGGAAAGGTCTCATCCCAGTGGAAATACCTGCTTTATGTGGTTATCCACAGCTTGTCAAACAAGCATGGAGGGTGGGACTCCTGAGGATCTCTCCTTCATAGTGCATGGAATGGTTCAAGGGGTCAAGTTCAGGTACTCTCAGTTTGTATACACAAATTTGCTTGCTAACTTGAACTCCTTAGAGTATTATATGTTTTCTAGATATGTTCAATACATTCTCAACTGTGAACTAGACTCACAGTTGAGGGAAACAGGTAATATTCTTAAATTGGGACAGATGAAGCCCGACATCTTAAAATCATGAAGAAGGCAATTGTAGGCTTCTCAGGGGTAGAAACAGCCCTTGTCCCAAAAATGTTAGAGCTCATTGCTCAAGGTGACAACCTAGCAACACAAGCTAGTGTTGAACCCACACCTTCTACCTCCCAACCACCAAAAAGACCACAGATCACCCTCACCTACCAAAGAAAATCTAAACGACCCATGCTCAAGTTATTGAGCTTGTGCAGGCCCTCATACACTCACCCATATAGGAGGAAGTGGATACTAGAGCTCCCACTTCCCCTGAGGAGCAAACCACTCCCATCTCTCCAAGAATCAGTGCTGAGGTTCCTTATGCTCAGCCTGATGAGCTCACAAGCCCAACTGCCTTAAGCCTTCACTCTGAGTCTCAACACTCAAGTGAACAACCTTCAGGGGATAGTTACCATCCCCAGCCTTTAGACTTAAATCAACCCATTGCCAACCTTGAATTCTATACTGATGAAGACATAGGTTTCAGTGAGTACCATGAGTCTCTCTACTCTTCCCCTACTCAAAGAGAGATGAGTACTCCTGAGTCTCCTTTGTCTAGCCCACATCAGTCACCCATTACTGAGGTGGATCAACCTGAACCTGTTCAGGAGATCCATATAGAAGAGGCTCTCACTTCTACAAGTGATTACATCATTAAGACCTCAACCATGGCAACTCAGCCCATTGACACTTCAACTGAGGCTGTCAATGTGCAGAGAAAATCCAGCAGCCAAGAACCTCAGGTAGACAAGGAAACAGATAGACAAAACATGATCAACTACTTGAGTGCCACAGGTCTCTACCAAGCATCTGCACTCCTTCCCTTGTCCTTTGAGTACATTGATTTTGAGTATCTCAAACAGCTTGAACTTCAAGTACTCAAAGAACAAAAGGCAACAAAGAGAAAGATGAGGGAAGAGGCTGCAAAGTCAAGAGCCATTATCCAAAAAAGCATGAAGAAGTCTGCTGACAGACAAAGAATGATAAGCTTCTTGAAGTTGTATGGATTCTCTGGAAGGAGACTTGGCCCTATGTATCTATCCACAATGGATGAGCACATCAGGGTAATCAAGCAGAAGATCAAAAGTGGAGAGCTAATTGACTTACACTTCCCCTCCAAGTCAAGCTCCTCCTGAAGTGGAGGTTAAGGTTGAACAACCTGAGACAACACAACCTGGACCTCCTGCAGAACCTCATAAAACTTCATCTTCTGATCCATAGTAGGGTCAAACTCCCTCTCCTTCTGAACTTGTGAGGTCGGAACACCCAACTGAGCAAGACAAGAGTGATCAACAAGGTGCTGCAGACAAGTCTTGTTAGTTAAAGTCCTCAAAGAGGAGGAAGAGGATGGCTTCTAAACCAAATTCAAAGAAGAAGAAGCCTGAATCATCCACCTCTACACCTCAGACTGAGTCAGATCAACCTGAGAAAGTGCATGAAGAGGCAGCCCAATCAACTCTAATCCAAGTGGCTCCTCTTGCATCTGAGAGACCTATCTTATCATGGACCTTCACAACTAATACAGAGAGATGGCATGTGATCAGAGATCAAGGTGGTGAAGATGTCTACAAATGCGAAGACTTATTCAACCTATCCTGCATGATCTTTTTTAATTGAGAAGATACTATGAGAGTCTGAGTGATCTAACCATCTAATGAAGAAGGTCATGGTCATCATCATCATGAGGACTGTCAAAACCTGAAGATCTTCAAATGTTTTGGTAGCATCAGCCTAGGGGATGTTTGTAAGGATTCCTATAAGTCTGATGCAGCCAAAACATCCAAAGTGTCTCTACATGCATGCACTGAAGAACATAAATAGAAATGCTTCGAACGTTTTACACCTTGCACTAGAAATATTCTAAGTGTAAAATCTTCCGAAGCCAAGACCAACATCTTCCGAAGCCAAAAGTGAAGTCTTCTGAAGCTTCAAAGACAAAGTCTTTCGAGCCAAAGAGTGAAGACAGATTTCTTCCGAAGACTTTTAGAGACATGCTTTTATCGGATGTACTTTACCATAAAGCTAGACCACATTTCCGCTGCAACGCTGTTTAGTCACCAACTTACATGAATTGGTGAAAAGGTCCATGCTTTTGGTAACTGTACATTGAGGTCTTGAGTCTGTGTTTTCTACTTTTTGTACTTTTATCCTTTTTGTAATATATTAGGATGTGAGCTATGGCATGTCATAGTCACTAGTCAAAAGGCAATCTGCCTTTCGACTCTACATTTGATTTTGTTGTCTAGTTTTATGTATCCAGTTGGCTTTCAAAGTATGGCCAGCTGTAGGATGTAGTATATGTATCTGAAGTACTTGTAACTTTCTTTGTATGGTTTCTAACATTTGTAATAGAACTTGAGAAGCAATATACAACATTCTTGAAAACCAAATACTTGTGTTGTTTGCTATCTTGTTTTGTATCATTCATACTTGTGTTCTTAGCATCTTTCACTTAAGTTAATCAGTTTCCTATTTGATATGTTAAGTGTTTTAAGTAACTCTCCTCATTGTGTTGTTGTGTTGTAAGTGCATCTACATGATTCGTCACTACAAAAAGGATAATTGTAACCCCACCATTAACTACCATTAACTACTTCATTTATGAAATTCATAGTAATAGAGATACATGTCCTACCGAGACAGAATTTGTAACTTGCTATCCTCTTACCTAACAGGCAAAGATTTGCCTCCGTGGAAAGGATGATTCGTTCGGATCGACATGAGAGTCCAACTACATTGAATTGCTTGAATCCATGTTGTATATTTGGAAGAGGTTGACCTCCTTGCTTCTCCCACAGTGTAATCCTCTTCCCGCCGAGCCCCCTTTCTCCTCGGTCCACAGAGACAAAATGTAGGACTGCCGCCAACAGTTCATCACTGAAGAAAGGACTCACTAAGCCGGGATCACTAACTAAGACTAATCTAATATGAATTAATACTAATATAATAGAAAAGAACTGTCTTTTCTGTATACTTTCCTCGGTTCGTCTCTACGGTTCCATCGGTCACGCAATCTATCGGATTGTACTAGCAACTCATGACGACAAGATCATTGGAGACCTTCAACCAAGGCGAAAGATCTCGGAAACCACCAAAGCACGAAAGCCAGGATCTTCAGAAAATGGATTCCTATTCGAAGAGTGCATAACCGCATGGATAAGCTCACACTAACCCGTCAATTTAGGATCCAATTCGATATTCTCCTTGAGAGGTATCGGGAAGGAATTGGAATGGAATAATATCGATTCAGACAGAAGAAAAGGTTCTAGATTGATTCAAAGGGATAGAGGAAGAGGAAAAAACCGAATATTTCACATAGTGCTTTTAATCAATCTGATTTATTTCGTACCCTTCGCTCAATGAGAAAACGAGTCCAATTCTAAGGGATCAAACCTATGGGACTTAAGGAGTAATATAAAAAAGAGAGGGAAAAATATTCATATTAAATAAATAAAAATCAATAAAATAAGTAAATAAAAATGAAGTAGAAGAACTCAGATTCCAAATGAACAAATTCAAACTTGAAAAGGATCATTCTGATTCTCGAAGAATGATGGGCAAGGGGATTGATCGAGAAAGACCTCTTGTTCTTATTATAAGATCGCGATTGGATCTGCATATGTTTGGTAAAGAGAATAATCTTCTCCTTTGAGAATAATAAAAAACGGAAAGTGTTCAATTGGAACATGAAAACGTGACTAAATTGGTCCTAGTTACTCTTCGGGACGGAGTGGAAGAAGGGAGGGCTCGAACGCGGAAAAGGATCCAATAACTTCGAAAGAATTGAACGAGGAGCCGTATGAGGTGAAAATCTCATGTACGGTTCTGTAGAGTGGCAGTAAGGGTGACTTATCCCCTTCACCAGTCCTGTAGTCTTGAATGTTTTGAAGTGTTCAAATGCTTCACCTTTTTCCTTTAAGACAAACGTCCACATATATCGTGAAAAATCGTCTATTAAAACAAATATATATTTGTTACTTGCGATCGTAGGTGGAGTGATTGGCCCACACAAATCGCCATGGAGAGGTCTAGTGACCGGGTCGCTTTGTATGTTGTGGTGTTTGGAAAGAGGACCTTGCTTGTTTTCGACTAGGCACGATCACAAACTTGGTTCTTGTGTTCCAAACGTGGTAAGCCTCTTACGAGCTCTTTCTTGGCAATGAGATGCATGGTCTCAAAACTTATGTGGCCGAGGCGTGCATGCCATCTCCAAACTTCATCTTCGATTTTGGTTTGCAAACATACCGGAGTACCATTTTCATCTTTATCTTATAAAGACGATTTTGGGTTCTCATTACTTACGTTGAGAGTTTATCGTTTTCATCATGCAGGGTTGGAATTGGTTCTTCATCGATGTCACAACCCATCTCGGTTGCTTGACCGAGACTAAATATATTACTTTTGAGCTCGGGTATATAATAAACATCGATAAGTAATCGTTGTTCACCGTTTTTTCCTTCAAAACATAGTTGAACTTTTCCTTTTATATCGATAAATGTCCAATCCCCCAATCTTAGCTTCCCCGATCATCTTATGATTACTTCAGTAAAAAATATCCGATTACCTGTCATTGCTCGCCCTGCTATCTGTTAGGATCTGGTATTTGAACGAAACACCAACTGATTAACGTGTTAACCAAACCAAATAGTGCGGAATCCTATTTGATTGGCGATCCAATCAGTGAGAACGCACGTAGAAACAATAAGGTATTGAATCTAACGTTAAGAATCGATTAGGAATCGATCTACAGCGTTCTATGAACTTGGAGTATGAACTTGGAGGCTTCTGGACGGCTAGGGTACGTCTGGAGTCGAATTGGAATGAATGCTTACGTTTTTCCACGAATTAGGTGGTATTTATAGGTTAGGGTTGCTCATTCGGGCGACTGAACCATTAGTATGGTTCAGTCGTGCGATTGAGCCATGCGGTTGATCCATTCGCACGACTGAGTGTTCAGTCGTGCGACTGAGCCAATCTCATGTTACAATCATACGACTGATCCAGTCTCCTGGTTCAGTCGTGCGACTGAGTCATTCGCCTGAAGTTGTTCATGCGTATGGTCCATTCGCATGGGCCATTCGCATGAGAACTTCATATGCTAAGTTTGAATGTATTCATTAATATAACATTATGTATCAATTCAAACAATCACAAACCTATATAACCAATCCAATATCAACTCATTAATGAAATATTAAACATTATAAATCACAATCAAACATTCTCATTTCATTAATATCCCAACCATTACATAAGTGTAAGACAAACAAGACATATTACATTCATATCAGGATCTAGGTACATATGTATCAACAAACTCCCCCTTGGACCTAGATCTATCTAATGTCTTACCTTCTGCATCACCTCTTCATACTTCTTGTACTTTTCCTCTCTTGTGACTCCTGCGTGTATCTCAAACGCAAAGCAGAGTCTTATGACATTTTGGAATTGGAGGGCTTGTACAATATCTTGCGTGTCATAGAATAGTGGCCACTTGTATAATGTGTATACATCATTAGCAGACAAGTTAGTGAGCCACATCGGGTCAAACACCCTGATGGTATCCATTTGTCCCTCTTTATTTAGAACTATGACCGCCTCCCCGGTTCTCCAATCATAGTACCACCACTTAAAGTGTGGAGTGAAGTCCTGTGGCATTTCCCTGAGAGGGATTCTTGACATTGTTCTTGGGGGACTCCACTTCAGCACTATCTTGGGCTTACCAGTGATGGGATCAACTTTAGAACGTCTGATATACCTCGTAGGTTGTTGAGGTTTGAAGTTGACCCACCTGGTGTGGTACTCTTTCTTCAGGGCAGCCTCAAACCAGCCTGACATTTTCCTGGGTCAGCATATAGTAGCTTCAATTTCGCCAGCTGGTTGAGCTCAAAACCAGGTAGAGTCTTTAGATCATGTGGAAATCTAAAGTACTCTATGCCCTTCTCCCTCTTTATGGCATAAACATTAAGATCCTCAAAATGTGCCCACGCAATAATCCTGCCTGACACCTTATGATGTTTCTTCACTTTGTAGAGTTTGGTGTAGACATTCTGTTTAGGAGCGGCGCGTTGGGCTCGGATTTCCTCGAAACATGCAGCCCATTCTGCCTTTCTGATATCAACATCGTCGTTTGAGGCTTGGGCTTTTCCTTCAGTCTTCTCAGACTCTTGCTCCATCTGATCCAATACCTCAAATGTATCACTGACTAGGGATTCACCCAGATTGGGAACCACATTTCCCTCGTTGTCAGCGTACTGAGGATAATGCTCTGCTGTGACGTCTCTTTCTATCTCATCAATGTCGTTCAGCTCTTCGTCACTGGTAGACTCACAAGTTGGAGCATCCTTAATGATCTCATCTGGATTCAGCTTGAACATCTCAGCCAGTTGCTCATTTGTAAGATCATGAATTATTTCCCCCTTCAGGGGTATAACTCACTGATCTCCTGACGATCCCTTGCAGATCAAGAATCATAGTCAGTTGAGTCTTGACCTGCTGAAGGGGAGCAACATCATATTCGTCCCTTTGAAAGTTTGGATCTGCTTGATTTAAACATGTAACACATCAAACATTAGTTAATAATCAAGACAGAAATACATTAATCTTATATAAACATTAAATACATAAGTTTAATACATGATTCAAGTACAAAAGCTATCAAATACATAAACGTCTAATCATTACTTTTGTCCTGAATAGCTGGATCATCACTAGGAGAGGCAGAAGAAGAAGCTCGTTGGTCTTGATTTCTCTTTGATCGTCTTTCTTGACCCTGAGCTGAGGCAGATGCAGCTGCATCTCCTCCTTCATCATCATCATCCTCCTGCCTTTCCTCTGTCTTTTCTTCCTCATTCCCTTCATCATCATCACTCTCTTCATCTCATCCTCATCCTCATCATCATCATCATCATCATCACCATCATCATCACCATCTCCTTCCTTTATCTTCAGAGGCTCATCTTTAGTTCCTTTGAGCTTGAGCATGATAGTCTTTTTGGCATCCTCCAACTCCTCAATCTTCTTTGCTGATATGACTTTATGCTCTTGGAGTTGGGCAATCTCTTGGCTCTGAGCAGCCATTTGCTGTGCCTGCTGCTCAATCAGCTGAGCCTGCTGAGAGATCTGCTGGGACTGTGCAGCTGTGAGATCTGCCAGCTGACGAATCTGTGCAGTCTTCTCGTCATCGGCTGCTAACAGACGCATCACCATACGGTTCAGCGCTGATAGCTGTTCCTCTACCCCAATGGGAGGTAGAGGTGATCCATATAGATGGGTGGGATGTGATGATGGCCCGGCTTGGTGGCTAGTGGTGGTGGTGGTGGCAGTGGTGAAGATTGGGTTAGGTCTAGATGATAGTGGTGGTGATGTAGGTGTGAATGATATGGTGGTGGATGGGATATATGTAGTGGTGGGTGGTGTGGTGACAGTAGTAGGGGGTGTGGTAGTGGTAGTGGTAGCTGTGGTGGTGGCTGTGGTAAAGATGGGGGCTGTAGAGGTGGTAGTGGTTGTGGCTGAGGTGGTGGGTGGTGGTGATGTAGGTGAGTCTGCGCTTCTTCTTCTTCATGCCGTGGGGCTGAGCCATCCTTTTCTTCCTCGATCCTGTCGAGGAGGATGCTCCCCTAGAACACGGCTTGACGGCTCTGGAGCATAGGTCGGGTCAGCAGTCTCTCCCGATCCACTGGGGCGACCAACCGCCCGGAGCCCATGTTCTGTGGGAACGACTTTACTTCCCACAGTCCTAGTAGTGGCTCCTCATCTGACTCTCATCTTCCTCACCAGGTATAAAATCCTGGTGAAACCCAGCCGACTCTGCTATATCTCCAGTGGGGGCAGATACTAGGGTGTACTATCAGTAGTGTGCCCTCGGTCGAGTGGGCATGGTATCTCCAGCATCCCCGCTATCATCATCATCAGAGTCATCGGAGGGTAGAGCAATCTGCTCAACGTCCGAGTCACTGTCATCGTGGCGCCACTTCCTCCGAGCTGGCGCCACATAATCCTCACGGGCCAGATGCCCAAACAGTCGCCTGACAGGGGGTTTCACCTGCTTCCCCCTGTACACCTTCATCCGGCCTAAGGTGGTATCATCCATCACCTCAAGCACCACGGCATCTTCCTTCTCCTTCGGCAGGAAGGGAGCTTCTGGTCAATAATCATCTGCATGAATCGAGGGTACATGCAGAAGCCCTCCTTCCCTTTCCCCTCAATGTTCTCCACCAAGTAGGTGAAGATCATCCTGGAGAAGCTGAACGGATGGTTCAGCACCAACGCTACATATGCGTTCTGGATCTGATCCGACAGCTCATCAAATCCTCCCTTCCTGGACGCTATGCACTTCAGCAGTACGTGAGCAAGGTACTTGAGCTGGGGACACAGGTTGCTCTTGTTGAGCACCCCTGCGTTGATGTCCCCAGAGTACTTAGCTCGTAGGAAACATCCTCTGACAGTAAGGGGTGTAGTCTAGTAGGACAGTCAGCATCGTCCCCAAACTGCAGCACAATCCTGAGATCCTCCTCCGTGATCTCAATAGCCTCTCCAAAGATAGTACTCCTGATACAATGAGGCTCAGAAGATCTGTCAACTACTGCACCTTCCCAGAAGGCCTGCTGTATAGAACGATACGGAGTACATGGAGCAGATATAGCATGAGCAATCCTCGATCTCCTCAGAAAAGTGATAATGCCAGAAAAGTCTGAAGCATTTCTGGATGTCAGATCCAGATGAGCACAAATGTTGTGCTTCGTACTCATGGTCCAGCGACTCGCCATCTGTTACACAATGAAGAAAACATTAGTATCCGTTGGCTAAAATGTCTTGAATCACTTGGACTTGAAAACATTCTTTCTGTCATGCGAATGAGGTTGTGCGACTGAGATCAAGTCGTGCGAATGAGCAGTGCGACTGAGATCCAGTCGTGCGAATGACCCCATACGTACGACTGAGTGTGCGATTGAACTCATACGTATGTAAACTCATGCGTTTACACCAGTCGTGCGACTGAACTCATACGCATGGTTCAGTCGTGCGGTTTAGCTATTCGCACACCTCAGTCGTGCGACTGAAGTTCATTAACCTGTCCATTCGCAAGGTTTTCTGACTGTTCAATTCAAATTCAATTTTTCACCAATTTTGAAGTTTAGACTTCGTGTTCTGGTCATTAGACTCGCAATCCATTATTTAACACCTAACAACTTTATTTCATTTGTTTACGTCGTTTAGTTAGGTTATTTGGCCACACATGTGTCGGTTTTTCGAATGAGTCCGATTGTCCAGATTAGGTCACAAATTGAATGACATAACGATGGGTTTGCACCGCAAATTACCTGTAGAGTCAGTGCAAATAGTCAGTACACGAAAATCAAGGGTTTATGGTGATCAAACGAAAATTTGGCAGAGTAACACTAGTCGTGCGAATTAGGGCAAATATGTGGGTGATGAGTCTCTGCGACCGACTCCCCTCTATTTATACTAAACCTGAATTCAATCGTACGACTGGGCTCATACGCTCATTTCATTCGTGCGAATGGGCCTCAGTCGTGCGATTGGTTCAGTCGCCCCCTTCAGTCGTCCGACTGGAGTTCAGTCGTGCGACTTACTCATTCGTTCGCTCTTAATCATCCGACTGGGTCATTCGTATGGGCCATTCGGTTGAATGGTCCATACTCATGTCCATTCGCACGGTTGGCCCAAACTCATGGTCCAGTCGTGCGATGGGTCATACTTATGAATTTTCTGCATTTCTTACCATTTGACATTTAAACCCTTTTTTTAACTGTAGAATTAACATTATAAGCATTTGATCATCTCAGACATGATCATTTTAACTTGAAAAACTTTTGATCACCTCAGACGTGATCCTTTTAAACACTTTGTCACCTCAGACGTGACCCATTTATCTTTTGAAAACACATGTGGTCATCTCAGACATGACCCTTTTAGGTGATTTAATCCCTTACTGAATTCCATGATGTAGTCCGACAACAAACAAACTGAAATGACTAAATAAATAGAAAATTAAACTGAAGTACAAAAATTAAACTTGTTTTTGACTTTTTGTGAGAGGTAAATCCTAAGATAGTAATCTACTGGATTCGGTTCCGGAATAGGCAGCTTCTATTTAGTTTGACCATACTGGACCAATTCAATTTTGGAATCATACAGGCAAGTCAAATCATTTGGGACTTGTTATCAAAACCTTTTGATGCTCACTTCTTGGTTTCATCCAGAGTCGTTAGCAAATTTAGGAAATCATACTGGTACTATTAGATTCCCACATTGATTTGGACTTTCAAGAATTGTAGCCACGATGATTGTCAGTATATTTGTCCTCTTAAATCCATACACAGACTTTTGACACAGATTGGTGATAGTTTAAGGTTTAATTATTTCAACCAACATTTGTGGATCCCACACTTATATGGTAATCAACATTCCTCAGGAGCTTTTGAGCGGTCTACGGGTATTTTGACAAGAAGAGACTATTCTTAGAGCTTTCAAAGAGAAGCCAATCCTCAGGTCAGTGCCATCGCACAGCAGAGAGGCGGCAAACAACAATGAATTCTAGAATATCTAGGTTATGCTTATCCTCAGGTCAGTGCCATCGCACAGCAGAGAGGCACACAACCTATCTTCTTGTTAGAGCATCTTTAATTTTCTTTTGCACATAATGCACCAACAACATAAGTTATTAGCTTGATAGCATTTGCTTTTCATTTTTTTCGTGCTTTGCTCTATTTATGGTCATCCGCACACATTTGTGGCGTTTACATGCTCGTTACCCCTTATTGGAATATTGTTGATTGTGTTAACCAGTGATAAGATGGGAGCCCACAGTCAGTTGAACAACTTAGTTTGATCTTGAGATCACCAATCAGGTCTAATCATCTATTGTGTTGAATCTACCGACATATCATCTGTGGTCTAGCAACCTCTAGGTCTACTTTCGTTGTGTTACCTTAGTAGTTACCAGTTTTTCTATCATATTTCCTTTTATATTGCTCAGACTACACAGACTTATACTTTGAATTTTGCATCTTGTCTAAATTAAATTTTTAAAGTCCCTCTTGATTTTGTTCCTGTGTACTATCATTTTCCAAAGTATTTGAATCGGTATCACAGATACGATCTACCTTCTATCAGCTAGCCTCTCCTTCTCCCTCGTTTTTTTTTAATGTTACTGGCTGACCTATTCTCCCCCTAAAATTCTAAAATCATAACCGATTTACGTATTTTAGGATTTTAATAGACAGCTAAATAACATGAATTTAATTTAAACAGAAAAAAAATAAAAAGAAAAATAAGGAAAAAATTAAAAAATAGACTAAACTGCATCGGACTACACATGGTCATCATCTGGAATGACATCACTTTTCTTTTTAACGCCGTTGACCTCTAACAGATATAGAAAACGTGGTTTGTCAAAAGCTTTTGTATAGAGGTCAGCGCGTTGAAAATCAGTATTATTTTTACCACATCGATTAAATTCTTTTCAAAACAGTCCCGTATAAAATATTTATACCGATGTGTTTGGTCTTAGGATGTTGTACTGGATTTTTAGTTACTGCAATTGCAGCAGAGTTATCAACAAAAATAGGAGTAGAAGAGAAAATTTAAACCGTAGTCCCGCATTTGCTGTTGAATCCAAATGATTTGTGAACAGCAACTTGCAGCAGCAACGTATTCGGCTTCACAGGTTGACAATGCAACCGAGGTCTGCTTCTTACACTGCCAGGTCACTAATCTCCTCCCAAAGAATTGACACCCTGCTGATGTAGACTTGTAATTCATCTTGCAGCCCCCGTAATCCGAGTCACTATACGCCGTGAGCTCAAAGTCATCATCATGAGGATACCACAACCCAAGTGTGGGTGTGCCCTTCAGATAACGAAATATCCTTTTGACCCCGATCAGATGGTTAACCTTTGGCTTAGCCTGATATCTAGAACATAGACATGTAGCATACATGATGTCAGGTCTTGAGGCAGTGAGGTACATGAGAGATCCAATCATTCCTCGGTACATTGTTGCATCTACCAGATCTCCATTTTCATCGGGTGCTATATCATGGTTTGTAGCAAGTGGAGTCCCAGCTGCAGAAGCATTCTCCATGTCAAACCGACTGAGAATGTCTCCCACATACTTGGTCTGATGTAGAAAAATTCTTTGGGTGTCTGATCCACCTGTAACCCGAGAAAGAATTTCATCTCCCCCATGGCACTCATCTCAAACTCCGCCTTCATTACTGCTTCAAATTCTTTGCATAATTCTTCGTTCTTTGAACCGAAGATTATGTCATCGACATAGATCTGTACTAGCAGTAAGTCTCCATCTTTTTCTTTGATAAACAGTGTGCAGTCAATGACTCCCTGCGAAAGCCGTGTTTCACAAGATGAGTCGAGAGTTTCTCATACCAGGCCCTTGGAGCTTGATGAAGCCCGTATAAGGCCTTGTCGAGTTTGTAAACTCTGTCCCGATGATAAGGATCTTCAAATCCCTCGGGTTGACTGACATAAACTGTCTCTCGGATTTTCCCATGAAGGAATGCACTCTTCACATCTAATTGATAGACTTTGATCTTCATATACGATGCATAGGCAAGGAAGATGCGGATGGCTTCCATCCTTGCCACGGGTGCAAACACTTCATTGTAATCAATCCCTCGACTTGTCGAAATCCCTGAACTACCAGTCGAGCCTTGTTCCTGATAATGACGCCTTGGTCATCCTTCTTGCATTTCAAGACCCATTTGGTGCCAATGACCTTAGCACCTTTAGGTATCTACCAGAGTCCATACACCTAACTTCTTGAACTGAAGAAGTTCTTCTTGCATGGCACTCACCCATGCCTCATCATTCAGTGCTTCACTGACGTATTTTGGCTCAAACTGCGAGACAAAACACCGATAAGCACCATCGTGAATGTATCCTTTTTCCATTACCGAGGCATAATCAGCTGAGTACAGCTGATTTTGGTCTGCACTCCTGATCTGACATCCCCAATGACATTGTCTAGGGGATGATAGACATTTAGACGTGATCCTGGAGTGGTAGGAACAACTACCTCAGAGCCAAGATTATGAACATTGGTTCTGCATCTGAGGTAGATGGAGTTTGAGGTTCCGAAGTCGAAGAGCATCACTGTTAGATGCTTGTGGACTTGCAGGAATTGGAACCTGTCCCTCCTGATTGTTCTGGTCATCTTCTTCAGCTTCATCTTCTGAGGAGGAGTCACTGTCTTCGAGTGCTCCCCCTGAGTGGTGAGATGATTCTCCCTGTGAGCTCGATGATGTTGAATCAAGTGATGGTGTATTCAAGATATCATACATCATCCGTGTAGCTAACTCGTCATCAGAAGGGAGATAGGTATGTTGAAGGACTTGAAGAATCCATCATAGTCGAAAAAGTAAGCGGGTCCTTTTCCAGTAGGTGGTGTGGTATATCTCTGAACATCAACATTACACCACACTTCTACTAAACCCGTTGAGTTGTTGTAAACTCTCTTGTTCGGTATGTTGTATCCTAGGAAGATCCCTTCATCAGCCTTCTCGCTGAATTTTCCTTCTTGAGTCTTCTTCAGAAGTGTGCACGGCGCGCCAAATGGTTCGAGATACTCCAGATTAGGTTTACGTCGTTGTAGTAACTCGTAACATGTCTTGCCATGGCGCTTGACTACCAGAACTCGATTTAATGTGTAACATGCATTTGCCACTGCCTCATTCCAGAATTGGATAGGCAGTTTCGAGTCTGCTAGCATTGTCCGTGCTGTCTCTATCAAGCTTCGATTTTTTCTCAGCAACACCATTCATCTGAGGCGTGTAGGCAGAAGTGAACTGGTGCACAATTCCCTTTTCCTTGCAGTAAGCCTCCATCCACTGATTCTTGAATTCGGTCCCGTTGTCTGAGCGTACCTGTCTTACCTTCAGCTTGTAGAGAGATTCCAGTGTGGTTACTAATTCCTTGAATGACTCAAATGTTTCTGATTTGGACTTCAGAAACATTACCCAAGAGAATCTTGAGTAGTCATCAGTAACCACATAACAGTACAAGTCACCTGCAATGCTTTTTGTACTGACTGGACCAAACAGATCCATGTGAAGAAGTTCAAGAGGAAGCTCGATAGAATGAACTTTCTTTTCCTTATGAGACTTCTTCTGTCTGTTTGCCTTTCTTGCATGCTACACAGAAATCCGGAAGTTGGAAATTTTTGACGTTAACTCCTCTCACGAGATCCTTCTGGATCAAGTGATTCATCTTCCGTTGATTAATGTGTCCCATTCTCCTATGCCAGGAAATGGAGTCCTTCTCAGTAGCTTTTGATAGGAAGCACTGAACTTCATGATCCGTTGTAGAAGCCGTTGAGAGATCCAAAACATAAAGGTCTTTATATCTTGAAGCTGTCATCAAAACTTGGTCCTCCGGAATCACATAGTCTTTCTTTAGGACGTAACACTTCTTGTTGTCGAATATGACTTTAAATCCTTTGTCACATATTTGGGAAACAGAAAGTAAGTTGTTTTGAAGTTGTTGAACGTAGTTCACTTTATCAAACTTAACTTTTGATTTCCAACCTCTCCCTGAGCTGTGATATAACCTCCTTTGTTACCAGCAAACGAAACATGCCCTCCTTTTATTTGTTTGACGTTTGATAAAGAGCCCTGTTTCCTGTCATGTGCCTGGATGCTCCGCTATCTACAATCCACGTGTTGGTTTCAGCACTGTAGCGAACACCCTGCACATACAATTTAAAACATTAGTTTAGGTTAGGAACCCAAGCCTTTACTGGCTTGGGTTTCCCAGAGGCATCACACATCATGAATTCAACCATTGACCCTTAGAAGGTGAGGGTAGCTCAGGTGCCTTCTTGTCATCATTATCAGACACAGAGGATGACTTTTCTTTCCATAAGCCAGATTTGTGTAAGGCCTGTTTGTGATAAACAGACGACTGGCTAATGGGTTGAACTTTGGGTTCACTAGTTTTCTAGGTGGAGTTAAAGAACTCCTCTTAGAAGACCTAGGTTTTGAATCCTGAAGTTCAATTTTCCTTCCTAGGTGTTGATAGTAAGGACAAAAAGAAGCAATGTGTCCACACTCTCCACAGTTGTAGCATGACCTGCTATCAACTTTATGATTAAACTGTCTATGTGGAGATGTGTGTGACACCCTAGTGACATCATTATGTTTGGGTTTTGACTCTGCTTCTTTTGATGTTTTCTCTTGTTTAACAAACTTAATTGTTTTAACATTTTTAACATCTTTTCCATTTTGGTTAACTGGACTTTGACATGAGACTCGTGAAAGGTTCACATTAACAGTCTTTTTAGGTTCAGATTTGACTTTGTTTGACCCTGACTTTATATTAACTTTTCAAATTCTTTTTCCAGATTAACACAAGGCATTTTACCCTTTGCCTTTGAAGTGGCCTCCTTTTGTTTTGTTCCAGATTCAATTGAAGAACATGAGGAATCTGGATCACTTACAAGAG
The DNA here is from genome assembly GCA_025215565.1 of Flaveria ramosissima. Lineage (NCBI taxonomy): Eukaryota > Viridiplantae > Streptophyta > Magnoliopsida > Asterales > Asteraceae > Flaveria > Flaveria ramosissima. The sequence continues at coordinate 55,373,545 of CM046035.1, read as the reverse complement.
GAGTAGACACCACATGATCCTTGATGGGATTGTTATTTATTGGTCTACTCTTAGTGTTCATCAAGGTCTCAGGTGGTGGTGGAACCACTTTATAACCCAAACCCTCCCCATTGTTACGCTCTCTCACTAAGTGTTGGACAATATGAGATGAACTTGTCCAACTGTGCAGTTTTTGCTTTAATGAGTTGACTTCTACTTCTAAAACTGCTTTTTGTTTCTTAGTGTCTTCTAGGGAGTTAAGATAGTACCTAATGTCATTAGCTTGGTTAAAGGCTACTACTTCATTTCCCTAAGCTGTTTATTCAAAAGGTCTATCTTTTCTTTGTAACTATGCTCATTTTGTTTTAAAACTCTATTTGCCTCAGTGCACAGTGCAAATCCTTTACTAAGCTATCATTATGATCTAATAACCTAGCAAATTTCTGATCTATGCTTTCTCTAAATTTATTACAATCAGAACAAGCATGATTTTTGAAAAGTTGGTCAGTAGTACTTACCTGAGGAGGTTCTGATGAATCAGCCATCAACGCAGCATCTGATGTCTCTGGTTCTGGTGATTTGTCTTTGTTGTAGACGTCCCTTCTTCAGGCTTGTAGCTGACCTCAGTTGCAGTCTCTTCACTGTTTGACATCGCTAGCTCAACTGCAATATCTCCTTCACTCGCGGAATCATCATCTAAGTCTTCACGCTCGCAATATTGGATTCTCCGGAGAGACAAACCGAAAGCTCCAGTCCTGTCCTTCATCATCATGGGCAGTCAAGGCTTTTGGATCCTTGCTTGATGAAGTAAACTGCTAGCTTGCTTGTCTTGACGAGTGAAGGACGAGAATGGATTCCCGTTTCCAGTCTTCTTTGGCTTCACACACTCTCTTTTGAAGTGCCCCTTTTCTCCACAGTTGAAGCAGGTCACCTTGCTCTTGTCAAAGCCAAAAGTAGTGTCCTTAGTAGCAACCAAGTTTTGTCCGGTCTTTTTCACAAACTTCTTCGCTCTCCGGACAGCACTTGCTAAGGCCCACATAATATCCATCCTCTCCAGTTCAGTCTCATCTACCTGCTCGTAGTCCTCATCTGCCAGATGGCAGTTTCCAATTTTCCCAGCAACAAGTCCATCATAGGAATGGACCACTGCTGCCAAGAGATCCATGTGCTCTCGTGCTACTTCTACTGTCACGTTTCCGAGATTCTCGGTCTTCAGTCTTGTAGCATTTGCTTCAGATCCAATGTATTGGGTACTAGAAGACCCTGACGTTTCTGATCCTGAAGGAGAGGCTTGTGAAGGACCAGATGAGCTTGACACAAAGGCGGTCTGAAGAGGTGCTCCAGACGTCTTAACTTGAGGAGTGGCATTGTACAAAGCTGGATTCTGAGTGTACGAAGACTTCTGAGCTCGGTACTTCATCCTAAGTGCTTCTTCTCGCAGCTTTAGAATGAAATCATTGATGTCCAACTATGCTAACTCCATTCTGTCTCAGATTTGACACAAAAGAAGCCAATTTTTCTGGCAATCCGTCTGCAAATTTGACACTTTATCTTCCATGGTAGTTGTGACACCATGTGTGTGCAGCTCGCTCATCAAATGGTAGAATCTATCAATGACATCGTCTAACTCTCATTTCCCATCGATGAGAAGTTGTCAAATTCTTTCTTCAACTCCTTAGCTTTAATGGCCTTCAACGAAGCATTCCCGTCATATCTTTCTCCAGCTCATCCCATAACTTCTTGGCTTGCTTATTCTTTGAGAATTGTGAAAAATATCCTTAGGGATAGACTGTGTTAGCAATGCATATACTCTTTTTCAGCATTATATTTAACTTTCTGTGCATCAGTCATTCCTCCTAAAGTAAGTTTCACCCCATCGGCTCCCACCGGCATACTGTATCCCGTCTCAATAGCTTCCCACATATTTGGATCCACCCCATTGAGGTAGATCTCAAAACGTTGTTTCCAGTGGGGAAACTCATCTAACGTTATAAGCTTCGGGGTTTATTATGATTCCCCACCTCACTCTCCAGTAGTAATAAGTTTTGAATCCGTGAGTCCTTCCCGGCTGTAAATGCTGAAAACTGATCCTCCATCTCGATTAACTTTAAGTCTCTCAAACAATCTGTTAACTGGTGCGAATGGAGTGATGCGAATGGGCTATCCGTGCGAATGAACTATGCGACTGGTTCAATCGTGCGACTGAACTAAACGATTGGTCTAGTCATGCGAATGAAACTGATGCGGATGAACACTGCGAACGGTAGGCTTAGTCGTACGAATGAAGATGCGACTGAGTCCAATCATACGTTGGGGGATGCGTATGAAGTCCAGTCGTGCGATTGGGTCAATCGTGCGACTGAAGCTGCTGTTTTTCGAAAATTTCTCGGTTTAACGTGTATTGGCCGTAAAAACCCGAATTTTCACCAACCCTAATCGCCTTATGCCGGAGAAACCAAAACTTGATGACCAGAGGACGTCCAAGACAACTTTTGACACAAAAAGATTGCGTTTTTAGTAAAAAAACACAAACTTTGTATCAAAATTGATTGAATCACACATAATCAAGAGCCAAAGCTCTGATACCACTTGTTAGGATCTGGTATTTGAACGAAACACCAACTGATTAACGTGTTAACCAAACCAAATAGTGTGGAATCCTATTTGATTGGCGATCCAATCAGTGAGAACGCACGTAGAAACAATAAGGTATTGAATCTAACGTTAAGAATCGATTAGGAATCGATCTTACAGCGTTCTATGAACTTGGAGTATGAACTTGGAGGCTTCTGGACGGCTAGGGTACGTCTGGAGTCGAATTGGAATGAATGCTTACGTTTTTCCACGAATTAGGTGGTATTTATAGGTTAGGGTTGCTCATTCGTGCGACTGAACCATTAGTATGATTCAGTCGTGCGATTGAGCCACGCGGTTGATCCATCCGCACGACTGAGTGTTCAGTCGTGCGACTGAGCCAATCTCATGTTACAATCATACGACTGATCCAGTCTCCTGGTTCAGTCGTGTGACTGAGTCATTCGCCTGAAGTTGTTCATGCGTATGGTCCATTCGCATGGGCCATTCGCATGAGAACTTTATTTTGCTAAGTTTGAATGTATTCATTTATATAACATTATGTGTATCAATTCAAATAATCACAAACCTATGTAACCAATTCAATATCAACTCATTAATGAAATATTAAACATTTTAAATCACAAACAACCATTCTCATTTCATTAATATCCCAACCATTACATAAGAGTAAGACAAACAAGACATATTACATTCATATCAGGATCTGGGTACATATGTATCAACATGAATCTTCTTTGCCAGATCAAAATTTTTCAAATCTAGATCTGTCTAAGCAACTTGCTATGATCCCTCAGCTAAGGATTCACAAGTCTCATCCTACCACAAACATCATTGGAGATGTTGATTCAAGGGTGAGAACAAGAGGACAAACCCATAAAGCAAATGTTTGTCTTCACTCTTGCTTCTTGTCCCAGATAGAGCCAAAGAAAATTGATGAGGCTCTAAAGGATGGAAGTTGGGTTGAAGCTATGCAAGAGGAGCTGCTTCAATTCAAAAGGCAAAAGGTTTGGAACCTATGTCCTCTTCCTCAAGGGAAGACTACCATAGGAACCAAATGGGTTTTTAGGAACAAGAAGGATGATAGAGGACTTGTCATCAAGAACAAGGCAAGACTAGTTGTTTAAGGATATACTCAAGAAGAAGGAATTGACTACACAGATGTTTTGCTCCTATGGCAAGACTTGAAGCTGTTAGAATATTCCTAGCTTTTGCTGCATCCAAGAATTTCAAGGTCTACTAACTTGATGTCAAGTGTGCTTTTCTTTATGGGGTGATTGATGAAGAGGTGTATGTCAGATAACCACCTGGGTTTGCGGATCCTGATTATCCTGATTATGTCTACAGGCTTGATAAAGCTCTTTATGGGTTGCACCAAGCACCAAGGAAGTGGTATGAGACTCTATCTCAGTATCTCTGTCAACATGGCTACAAAAGAGGTACTATAGATAGTACTCTCTTCATCAAAGGAACAGGAAATGACATAATGCTAGTTCAAGTATATGTAGATGATATTATCTTTGGGTCAACTAATCCAAAGCTCTGCAAAGACTTTGAGAAGCTGATGAAGGACAAATTTGAAATAAGTGCCATGGGGGAACTCAATTTCTTTCTAGGAATTCAAGTGAAGCAAGTTGACAATAGAATCTTCATAAGTCAGTCAAACTATGTACATGACATACTTAAAAGGTTTAACATGACTGATTGTAAGGTTGCTAAGACACCCATAGCCAGAAATCACTCCCTTGGACTTGATCTTGAAGGGGAGTGTGTTGATGAGCATCTCTATAGGGCAATGATTGGGTCTCTTATGTACCTCACAGCTAGCAGACCAGATATCATGTTTGCTACATGCATTTGTGCAAGATATCAAGCCAACCCCAAGATGTCACACCTAGTCACTATGAAAAGAATTTTAAGATATCACAAAGGTGCTCCATCACTTGGCCTTTGGTATCCAAAGAATTCTGACTTTAATCTTTATGCTTATACAGATAGTGGCTATGGAGGTTGCAACATGACTACAAAGTTTACATCAAGGGGATGTCAATTTCTTGGTGGAAGAGTAGTCTCTTGGCAATGCAAGAAACAATCCTGTGTGTCTGCATCAACTGTTGAGGCTGAATACATTGCTACTGCAAGTTGCTGTGCTCAAGTGCTTTGGATTCAAAATCAGATGCTGGACTTTGGATTTAACTTTAAAGAGACTCCCATCCACATAGACAACAATAGTGCTATCTCCATCACAGAGAATCCTGTGCAGCCCTCAAGGACAAAGCATATTAATATCAGGTATCATTTGATTAGAGATAACTTTAAAAAGGGATTAATCAAACTAGTCAAAGTTAACACAAATGAACAATATGCTGATATGTTCACCAAAGCTTTTGATGAGCAGAGATTTAAATATCTTGTATCAGCTATTGGGATGATTAACTTTGAATAGCTTTTCTTAATACTCAATCATATTTATTTCTAAAATTTGTGTGTCCTAAGTTGTCTATATCACCTTCATAAGCCCTTGTTTTCTTTGGAAGAAAATCTTTTCAAAAGACTTTTCTTAGATTTTTGAAAATTTTGATCTTTTCAGAAGATTCAAAATTACCTTCGGAAGAAGTTTATGTCTTAGTAAATAAATAATTGCTTCAGTGATTTTACCTTCGGAAGAAATTTCTGAAATATCTTCCGAAGCTTAAAATCAACTTAAGTACCTTGTATGTTTTCAAAGAACAAGTCTCTTCCGAAAGAAATTTACCTTCGGAAGTATCTATTCTTCTTAGAATAAAATTCTCTGAGTGTAAATTCTCTTCTGAAGCAAATTTTCCTTCGGAAGCTTTTTCTTCAGAACTTCCGAAGCATATAACCTTTGGAAGATTTCTCGACTTCCAAGAAAACTACTTTTTGGGCAAAAGTAAACTACTTTTCAGAGGTGGGACCGACATCCAGATTTCAAAGTTTATCCTCTTTCATTAACTTTGTCTCAAATCCTTTTCACATAAATGCCCAACGATTCCCCCCTCTTTCACTATCTTCCTCAATTACACTATCCTTAAACCTAAATTCTCCCAAACCTCCTTTGTTCTTCATCTTTCTTCATCCTTAAGCTTCTAAAGTGACCAACCTAACCTCAGAAACAACCCAGATTTCTCCATGCAACTTCACAGGCAACATAACCAAGTTGCTCTGTTAAGTTCTGAGAAAGATGAAAGTTGCTCAGAGATTTGCCGTTTCTTAGCTCTATCAAACTACTTCACCTCCCCAACCATTGATCCTACTCTCTATGAGGATCATCTGCTTGAATTTTGGAAGACCTGCCAAGAGGTCATTATGGATGGGGAGAAGGCACTGTCTGCTACAGTGCAAGGGAGGACAATCTTCATCACTTCGGCCATCATCAACACTCACTTGTAGCTGGATGATGAAGAAGGTGAGTTGTTCTTCCCAAAGGAAGCTGTAAATCATTCCTTTGAGCAGATGGGCTATCAGGGAGATTTCTCTGTAAAGACCTTCAGGAAAGGGAAGGTCTCATCCCAGTGGAAATACCTGCTTCATGTGGTTATCCACAGCTTGTCCAACAAGCATGAAGGGTAGGACCAGATTCCTGAGGATCTCTCCTTCCTAGTACATGGAATGGTTCAGGGGGTCAAGTTCAGGTACTCTCAGTTTGTTTATACAAACTTCTTGCAAACTTAGACTCCTTAGAGTATTATATGTTTCATAAATATGTTCAACACATTCTCAACTGTGAACTGGGCTCACAGTTGAGGGAAATAGATAATTTTTAAATTGGGACAGATGAAGCCCGACATTTTTAAAATTATGAAGAAGCAAACTGTAGGCTTCTCAGGGGTAGAAACAACCCTTGTCCCAAAAATGTTAGAGCTCATTGCTCAAGGTGACAACCTAGCAACACAAGCTAGTGTTGAACCCACACCTTCTACCTCTCAACCACAAAAAAAGCCCTAAATCACCCTCACCTACCAAAGAAAATCCAAACGAACCCCTGCTCAAGCTATTGAGTCTGTGCAGGCCCCATATACTCACCTATACAGGAGGAAGTGGACACTAGAGCTCCCACTTCCCCTGAGGAACAAACCACTCGCATCTCTTCTACAATCAGGGATGAGGTTCCTCATGCTCACCCTGATGAGTTCACAAGCCCAACTTCCTTAAGCTTTCACTCTTAGTCTTAACACTCAAGTGAACAACCTTCAGGGGAAAGTTACCATCCCCAGCCTTTAGACTTAAATCAACCAATTCCCAACCTCTCATTCTATACTGATGAAGACATAGGTTTCAGTGGGTACCATGAGTCTCTCTACTCTTCCCCTACTTCAAGAAAGATGGGTAGTCCTGAGTCTCCTTTGTCTAGCCCACATCAGTCACCCATCACTGAGGTGGATACTTCTGAACCTGTTCAGGATATCCATATGGAAGAGGCTCTCACTTCTGCAAGTGATTACATCATTAAGACCTCAACCATGGCAACTCAGCCCATTGACACCTCAACTGAGAATGTCAATGTGCAGAGGAAATCTAGCAGCTACGAACCTGAAGCTGGTGGTGAGAGAGAGGACTTTGGTCCAATCAGTTCATCCCCCAATGATTCATCTGATGAAGATGAGGGGAATCTGAGACTAAAGGTGCAAAACCTGTCAAAAAACATGCTCCTATTTAGTCTCTAGGGTTAGTCACCTTGAATCTCAGGTGACTACCCTGCACAATAGGGTCAATGATCAGCAACTTGAGATATCTTATCTCTGGGAAAAACTAGCTGGGAGACCTTTAAGAGGAGCTCAACCAGGAACACAAGAACGTATGAATGTGATTGACCTAACCTCTAGCTCACCTATGCAAGAGGGTGATGCTACCAAAAAGGGGGAGAAAATCATTACAGTCACAGAACCTGGGAGTTCTTCAGGGAGTATGGACATTGAGGACTCACCATTCTCACTTGCAACTGTGCATACTCAGTAACTTCCTCAAGTTCATAATAATGTGGACATTATTGACTCTGTCATTGGGAGTCTCTTTGAGGAAGGCATTCCAAGGGCTGAGTCATCTCCACCTCAAGGAACTTCAAACTATATTATTGGGTGGAGGTATGATGCTGATAGAAGAGCCCTCATTCTTCATAGAGTTCAAGGGCAGCAAGAAGTGTTCAATTTTCAGAACTTAGACTACTATGAAGGTCTTGACCTAATCAACATGCCACTTGTCAACCCAAGCCAATCAAGACAAGATGACAGGTTAGCAGTCAGGATTTAAGACAGAATTATTAAAGAGTTCAGCCTTAGAAGGAGACAAAGGCAATCAGATAATGTCATTGGTCAACTAGATGCTGAGGCAGACCCTGAGATTAGCTTCAAAAGAAAAACCTTGGCTGAAGGCCTAGTAATAGAGCCTGAGAGTCCTATCACACCAACAACTGCTTCAGAAATTCGTTCCCTCAGTGAAACACCTGCTGGTGAAGGTGTCTCACAACCTCTCTCTGGCCAGAGCTTGGATGCTACACCAAGCAATGAAGGCCAAGGCTCTCTCCACCATAAGTCATAAAGGTCTGTGGGTGACAAAGGGAAAAGGATTTTGACTCCTGAGGATATTGAGGAGGAGGAGAGAGAGAGAGAGAGGAATAGAAAGCTAAGGGGAAAAAGTTCCTCTGGGTCTTCAGGCTTTATGCAAGCTGCAATCAGGGCTGCCCCCAGACCAAACACTCAAGAAGATGAGTTGAGGGCAGTCAGGATTACTTACCTACAGACCAGGAACTATGACATAGATAAGATTATATCTCTCCCCTTAGAGCAATTAAATGAACTGGCTGACATGGAAGCGTCAAGAGAGATGAAGGAAGCAGAGGATGCAAGGTTACTTCTCCAATTCAAAGAGGAGAAGAGACAGAAAAGGTTATACAAGCATGCTCCAAGTCTCTCCCCACTTCAAGAAACTCCTGTGAAAAGGATGTGACTGCTACACAAGAACCTCAGGAAGACAAGGAAACAGATAGGCAAAATATGATCAAATACCTGAGTACCATAGGTCTCTACCAGGCATCTACACTTCTTCCCTTGTCCTTTGAGTACATTGAGTTAGAGTATCTCAAACAGTTTGAACTTCAAGTGCTCAAAGAACAAAAGGCAACAAAGAAAAAGATGAGGGAAGATGCTACAAAGTCAAGAGCCATCATCCAAAAGAGTATGAAGAAGTCTGCTGACAGACAATGGATGATGAGCTTCTTGAAGCTGTATGGATTCTCCAAAAGGAGACTTGGCCCTATGTCTCTATCCACAATGGATGATCATATCAGGGTAATCAAGCAGAAGATCAAGAGTGGAGAGCTGATTGACTTATACTCTCCTCCAAGTCAAATCCCACCTGAAGTGGAGGTTAAGGTTGAACAACCTGAGACAACACAACCTGGACCTCCTGCTGAGCCTCAACAAGCTTCATCTTCTGATCCATAGCAGGGTCAAACTCCCTCTCCTTCTGAACCTGTGAGGAAGGAACACCCAACTAAGAAAGACAAGGATGATCAACAAGGTGCTACAGACCAGTCTTCTCAGTTAAAGTCTTCTAAGAGGAAGAAGAGGATGGCTTCCAAACCAAAGTCAAAGAAGAAGAAGCCTGAATCATCCACCTCTACACCTCAGGCTGAGTCAGATCAACCTGAGGAAGTGCATGAAGAGGAAGCCCAATCAACTCCAATTCAAGTGGCTCCTCTTGCAGCTGAGACACCCATCTTATCCTGGACTTTCACTACTAATCCAGAGAGATGGCATGTGATCAGAGATCAAGGTGTTGAGAATGTCTATACATGGCAAGACATAATCAACTTACCTCTGCATGATCTCTTTAGATGAGAAGATATTATAAGGGTCTGAGTGATCCTGACCATCTGATGAAGAAGGGTATGGTTATCATCATCCTGAAGACTACAAATATCTGAAGATCTTCTAAATGTTTTGGTAGCATCAGCCCAGGGGGAGTTTGTAAGGATTTTTATAAGTTTGATGCAACCAAAACATCCAAAGTCTCTCTACAAGCATGCAGTAAAGAAAAGAAGTAGAAATGCTTTGGAAGTTTTACACCATGCACTAGAAATATTCTAAGTGTAAAATCTTCCGAAGCCAAGACCAACATTTTCTGAAGCCAAAAGTGAAGTCTTCCGAAGCTTCAAAGACAAAGTCTTCCGAAGCCAAAGAGTGAAGACAGATTTCTTCCGAAGACTTTTAGAGATATGCCTTTATGTGATGTACTTTACCATAAAGCTAGACCATCTTTCCGCTGCTACTCTATAAAGTCACCAACTTACATGAGTTGGTGAAAGGTCCATGTTTTTGGTAACTGTATATTGAGGTCTTGAGTCCATGATTTCTACTTTATGTACTTTTATCCTTTTTGTAATATATTAGGATGTGAGCTATGGCATGTCATAGTCACAAGTCAAAAGGCAAAACTGCCTTTTGACTCTACATTTGATTTTGTAGTTGTCTAGTCAATTGTATCCAGCTAGCCTTCAAAGTATGGCCGGCTGTAGGATGTAGTATAAAGTATCTCAAGTACTTGTAACTTATCATCGATGCTTTGTAACTTGTAATAGAACTTGAGAAGCAATATACAACATTCTTGAAAACCAAATACTGGTGTTGTTTGCAATCTTGTTCTGTCTCATATTTACTTGTGTTCTTAGCATCTTTTATTAACAAGTTAACCAGTTCCCTATTTGATCTGTTAAGTGTTCTAAGCAACTCTCCTCATTGTGTTGTTGTGCTGTAAGTGCATACCCTTCACCGGTCCTGCACTTTCCTAATTGATCTTTTGTGTTTAAGATAGACACATGACACCCAAAAGCTCTAAGATATCCTATAAAAGGTTCTTTTAAAATAAGAGCTCATATGATGTTTTGTTATGATCTTTGGCAATTAACGTTCTCTTTTGAACATTACATGTTGTGTTCACTGCTTCAGCCCAAAAGGTGATTGGCAAATATGAATCCGCTAGCATTGTTCTTGCTGCTTCAATGAGAGTTATGTTTCTTCTTTCAGCAACTCCACTTTGTTGTGGAGTTCTTTGTGTACTAAATTGTCTTGCTATGCCTTTGTTCCTGAAAATGAATCTAAAATATGATTAACAAATTCAGACCCATTATCACTTCTTAAGATTTTGACTTTTAAATCAAGTTGATTTTTAATCTTAGTGATAAACTCCATTAATGTTTCTGATGTTTCACTTTTCTGTTTTAAGAAAAAAGACCCATGTGAATATAGTGAAATCATCAACAATCACCAAACAATATTGCCTCTTGCAAATGCTCATCACATTGGTTGGACCAAAAAGATTAATGTGAAGCATTTTGAGTGGTGTTGTGTTTGTGTTAATTGTTTTGGATTTATTAGACACCTTATATTGTTTTCATTTATAACATGATGAACAATGATTAGAACAATAAAATTCTTTTTTTGGTAGTCTAATTACTAAGTCATTTTTCACTAGCTTGTTCATGTTCTTCATGTTTGAAAGAACCGGTCTTCTATGCCATAGTTGAGATTCATCTTCTGAAGACTTAGAAATCAGGCAGGTTTCATTGCTTGTGATAGAGGTGTTGTTCATATCCAAAACATATGTGTTTTCTTTTCTTGATGCTTTAAGAAGGATCCAATCTTCTGGAATGTGAATACCTGGCTTAAAAATGTAACAGTAAGTGTTATCAAATAAACTAGTATAATTTTGATCACAAATTTGAGAAACACTCAGTAAATTGTATTGTAAATTTTCACAATAATTTACTTTCTCAAACTTGAGTACACTATTTGTTACTATTCCTTCACTAACAATTTTATCTCCCTTCTTATCCCCACCAAATGCTACATATGAAACATTTTTATGTTTGAAATCATGGAATAAAGAAAAGTTTCCTGTCATATGCCTGGAACAACCACTATCAACATACCACTTGTTGTCAGTCCTCTATGTTTGTTCCTACACACATAAAGAAATAAATTAGAATATGGAACCCAAGCCTTAATGATCTTGGGCTTACCACTTGTATCTAAAAGTGTTACTCTGTAGGATCGAATATGGTCACTTAACACAAATGTTATCTCTCAAATCCACAAGGTCACACTTAGATTGATGAAGCAGAGTCCCTTTAAGAGTTGATAATAGTATAATAAATAAGCAAACACAAGATATGGTTTTCAAGATACTTGTATATATTACTTCTCAAGTTAAAGTTTACAAGACTCTTACAAGCATACTAACTGAGTTTACAATGAGAACTATATATACTACTATCTGCAACCGGTTATACAAATGATTACCAGTTGGAAATTACTACTAAACAAATACTACATTGCTAGTAGTAAGGTATCTAAGATAAAACACTATCCTAGATTAGGTAGTCATGACATGTCCATGAGTTACCTTTTGTCACCAACTAAAGTTGGTAACTATACTAACTGATATGGAATGAATAGTGGAATAAAGTATGGTCAACTACATGGGCGTGGGAAAGCTCCAAGTAGTATCTCAGAGGTTGCAGCGGCTTGTCAGAGGGGCCATACTTATCCACTGGTTCATAGTAGGTTCATCCGAAGGTTAGTTGGCTTCGGAAGAACAAGTTCTTCCGAAGCCACTTATACTTCGGAAGAGTCTACTTCTTCCGACACTTGTGCTGATCTTCAAGACTTTATACTTCAAAAGTCATTGTCTTGAATTCTTCTAAGTGTTGATCTTTGGAAGAGGGATGACTTTGTCTTTGGAAGACAAGATTCCTTTTCGGAAGTTCTTTTAACTTTATTCTTCAAAAGTTCTTTTAACTTTACTCTTCGGAAGTTCATCTTTTACCTTTGGAAGTCTTTCACAGTTGCACCAAAATTGCTTCAAGTGTTTGTTTTGGTGGCACCAGCCTTACATGATCCAACAAACTTCCCCTAGGCTGATGCTACCAAAACCTTCACTTGTTTCCGCTTCTCAAAACTTTCAACACTAATGAGAGAAGATAATTATCAGTTTCTCTATTCTTTCCAGAGGTGGTGCTGAGAAGTTTGTACAAGTCATTGGTAGACAAAAGATCTAGTCTGTTGCTCTGAATGACATGCACCCTTTGTTGTGACCCTCTGTAGAGAGTTAGTTGACGGGAGTTGTATTCATACTCCCATCTAACTATGGGTTCCAAGTCAGGGCCTTCAAGCATTTGCAGGAAAGCTTTCCCTTTGGTGGTTGACTCTTCCTTTTCTTCCCTTTCTCTCAGCTTCAACTCTTCTTCAATCTTGGCCCTTGTAGTTAGTTCTGCAAAATAAAGGTTTCTCAAATGGTTATGTGAGGAGCTACTTCAGAGTTGGAGGGAATTGGAGAATGGTTTCTCTGCTAACTCAGCGATGTCAAACCGGCTAGAGTGTAGCAGAGAAGATGCATTAAGTCTATTGACTGCACCATTCTATTTTTCCACAATAAAGTTGTGAGAAAAGTCTTCAAACCTCCACTGGATTATCTTCTTCCTAGGAGCAAGGGGTTGAGGATTGAGAGGAATTGTTCTTAGCTTATTCTCCCTTGCTAGAGTCTAGTAGAGTCACCAGTCTTCTTCTTAGCTTACTCTCTTCTTCCTCAAGGGAGTCAGAGTTAGTTGCCAAGAGCCTAAGAGCTTGGTCTAATGTTCCTCTTGGTAAATCAAGGAATTGTTCTCTTGTAAGGGAACATGAGGAGCAATCAATGAAGGATAATTTGATGAACCCCTTCTTATAAGAGATGTCGCTATGAGTGATGCAGTTGATGAGCTTCCTCTTGATCTCCTTGAATTCTTCTAAGGTCAGAGGTTTGGATGATTGAGAGGATGACTTGGGTGGTTGATGGGTAGATGATGGTTGGATTCTGGGAAGTGTTTTGGGTTTTAGGATAGGTAGTGGTGGTGGTTTTTGTGATGGAATGGGTGAGGATGAGGGTATGGTTGATGGTGTGGTTTTAGGGGTGTAAGGTTCAGTGGTTGGCTCAGTTTTGATGGGGAAGGGGAACAGTATTGGTTCATGTTAAGGTTGTGGTTGTGGTATAGGTTTGGAAGTCATCCTTTGTATACTTTGGTATACCTCTTTCCTTCTTCCTGAGCCATTATCAGCGTTGATGTTGCTAACATGTCGCTGCAGGGTCTTTTCTGATGTGGGGCCAACTTGTTTGCCAGAGAAGACATGGGGCCTGAGATATGGCTTCATCCAGGCTTTGTCTCCCATCTTCTTAGTTGCCACAAGTTGTGATTCTTTCTCTTTCTTCTTCTTCTTCTCCCTGAGCTTTTCCCTGGCTGCCCTCTTCCTCTCCTTATCCATTTGATCTTGTTATTTTTGGAAGACCAACAAGATCGTATTGTTGTTATGAGGAGTTAGTTCTTCAAGAGAGCAGCCCCTAGAGCATAAGAAGGCTATCCTCTCACTTCTCAGCTGTTGCTCAGCTTCTTCTTTCTTTCTCCTCTTTTCCTCATCTAAGGCCAACCTTACTGCTTTTTCTTGTTCTTTTTGCAGCAGAGTTGCCTTTTTCAACTCTACCAGCTCTACATGTGGTAAAAGAAGCACTTCTTCACTTGCTACTTCGAGGTTGACAAGCCTGTCAATAATCTCCATTCTCTTTTTATTGTTGATAGCCTCCTGGGTTGCCATAGCTGCTTTGCTGCTTGCAGCTAATAGCTTTCTAGTGGTGAGTCTACCTTTCCTTTTGAGCTTTTCCAACCTCTCTTCCTCTAATAGTTCTTCCGTAGTCAATTTCCTTTTACCTTTGACATCTTTGGAAGCTTGAGCCTTTGTAGATTCAGGTGCAGAGGATTCAGGTTGGTGAGTGGTGATTTGAGCTTGTGATGATAAAGGTGTTTGAATAAGAGGGGTCTTGAGAAAGTCTTCACTATTTATCTCGGAGGCTAGTTCAAGAATTGCCTCTGTGATAGTTAGATCATCAGACAAAGAAGATAACCCTTCCATAGCTTGAATATCAGCCTTGACTTCAGCTTTGAAAGTTTGTGGGATTACACTACCTGTCCTAACTGGTTCAGTTGCTAGGCCATCAGTCCCTAAATGACTATATCCCCTTCAAAATCAATATATGTTCTAATATGGACCTTAGGTTGAGCAACTCCTTCCTCAGTGGTAGGTGGTGCATTCAACCTCTGAAGCTCTTCAACTCCAAAGTATGCCACAACAACATCCAAACTTGGTTGTTCAAGTGAGGAGCCTATTAGGAACTTAGATAAGAACCTGTTTAGATCTATGAGTATCCTTGGGTCCATTTGAAGAATAATAGGAGGAGGCTCAGGGATAACAATTGCTTATTAAGCAGGGTATCTAGAAGATAGTGTTGAAAAAGCCAAGCTTTGCTTCGCATGTATTTCACTCTGGACATTCTCCCCCTTTTTGATAGCATCATCTTGAGAGCTTGATGATCTAGAGGAATAAGTCAGAGAGACTTGAACTGGTACATGCCTAACAGATCTCTCAATCTGTATCTCAACTAGTTGAGCCTTGAGATTTTCAATCTCAAGTTGTTGAGTGGCAGACCTATCCTCTAAAGTTTAACCCTGGATTCAAGGTTTGAGACTTTAAAAAGTAAGTCTCTAACTGTGAGTTGCATTCTTCCCTAATCTTCTTTAGAAGAATCAAGGGGAGATGAGGTAACATACCTAGTATGTTCATCATCACCACCAGATGTGGTTTCTTGGTACTCTGGTTTTCTTTCCCTAGTGATGTCTCTTTCAGAGTCATCAAGAGGTAAAGTTGTCGTAGATTCAGTCTCATGGATGTTACCACTATCCTGAGAGTCCAATGAGACACTCTTAGTAGTGGCAGCTAAATCTACATGAGTCCCCTCCACATCAGTGGTGGGACTCACCTCAGTTTGGCTTTTCTGATGGGGACTAGAAGTCAGAGGTTTCTCTAGGCTTAGTTGATTTAGATGGGTGTTATAGATCAACATCATGGCCTTGGAGGAACATGAAATCTTCATCAGTACCGGTAAGTAGATCAATAAAGGATATGGAAGTTATGCCTAATGACTCGGGACCTTGATGAATGTCTAAAGGCATTGAGCCTATGATTGGGTTGTCCTTTTTTGTCTGCTCAGGGGAGTATAGTGACCCACCCTGAGGGCTTAAAGCTTGGGTTTGGGGCTCATGGGATTGAGATTGAGGAGACTCAATTCCAATATTGAGGTCAATTGTGAAGGATGGTTGGACCTTGAACTGAGTGGGAGCCCGTTGTTCCACTCTAGCCTTTTTGGATAGAACAAGGGGAACTTGTTCAATCAGAGTAGATTGAGCAAGGGTTCGCTTGGAGCGTCTCTGATATGTATATTTGATGGGGTGGGAAGGAAGAATTGGCATTGAAATGGTTATAGCTGGTGTGGGTTCATCACCTATGGGGTGTACAGGGATGTCACCAGGAGCCATTGGCTCAATCATACCTGGAAGAAGTGCAGTATGCCTTCCGGTGAAGTTGGTGGACACCCTCTTTAGAACCTTGAAGATGACCGGCCTCATGTGAGGGATAGGAAGAGTAGCTGCACAGACAAGCTTATCCTGATCGAGCTCATAGTTGATTATATGCTGAATAAACCTGGGATACATGTAGAATGTCTCCATTTGAAGGTTTCCTCTGAGGTTATTTAGCACAAACATAGAATAGTTGAACCGGAGGCCCTTTACCAATCCATGAACTAGGCATCCTAAATCATATGGAATTCCAACCCCCGGACTTGTTTGAGAGACAGTGAAGAACTATATGAATAAGAAACTTCCAGTTGTAGGAAAAGTTGAACTTGTAGACAGTAGACCTTCTCACATCTCCGCCATATCCCATCTGGGCATATGTGTCCTCCAAATCCGATTTTGGAAATTCAGTAAGAGAACCTTCATCATGAAGTTCTAAATGCTCCCTGATGGTTTTTTCAGAGATAACCAACTCTTGACCACAGATCCTTGATCTGATAGCCCTAACTCCATTCAGGGTATCAATTTGACCATTTGCCCAGAATTCGGCCATATGTTGGAGTAGACAGTGGGGTTAACAGTAGGGGCTGTGTAGTAGATGGACTGGGTTAGAAACTATATGATTTCTGAGAAGTTAGCATCCTTTGAAGAATCAAGGAGTGCGACTTGGTTATGTTGGGGTTTAGTGTTATTGTTAAGAAATTACAGAGAAAGTGAGGTGAATTTGGGAGTAAAAGTGAAGACGAAGGAAATTTAGGGCTATCAAATTGGTAAAAAGATTAAATGGATGGGCCGGAAGTATTTAAATGGGTGAATTGACGGATAGATAAGGTGAAGTGACACTTTGGGGTATGATGTGACATAGGCGGTAAGATTAAAGCATTTAAAATATCTTGACATTATTAATAGGATCTTTACCTTTTTACTGAGTGGGGGCAAAAAGACTTTCGTTACACAGTAAAGCTTTCTTCCAAGAGTAAAAGCTTTTCCAAGAGTAATCTCTTCCGAAGCCAAACTTACTTCCGAAGGTAAATCTCATCTTAAGATAAATTTACTTCCGAGAGTAAGAAGGTCTTCCGAGTGAAGAAGTTTTCAAGCTTCGGAAGTAAAATTTGATATGAAGGCAATTGTTCTTCCGAGGCTAAAAACTCTTCGGAAGATAAAACTAACTTGGAGGAATTTTCCTTTGGAAGATAAATATGACATCTTTCTAGGGATAATTTCTCTTCGGAAGAACCTATACTTAGCAAATTTTGATGAAATACCTTTTGTAACAGGGCTTAGATTTGATTGACAAAAACAAGACACATTTTGAAAAGGTTTTCATAGGAGATAAACTAATCAATGTTTATCATCCCAATAGCTGTAATTAGATACTTAAATCTTTGTTCATCAAATGCTTTAGTGAACAAATCAGCATATTGTTCATTTGAGTCAACATTGACTAGTTTAATCAGGTTTTTCTCATGAATATCTCCAATGAAATGATACCTGATGTTAATATGCTTTGTCTTGGAGTGCTTGATAGGAATTTCTATAGTGGAAATGGCACTCTTGTTGTCAATATGGATAGGAGACTCTATGAAGTTGAAGCCATAGTCTAACATCTGATTTTGAATCCACAGTAGCTGAGCATAGCAACTAGCAGCAACGATGTATTCCAGCTTCAGCAGTTGATGTTAAAACATAGTATTGCTTCTTGCATTGCCATGAGATGATCCTTCCACCAAGAAATTGACATCCTCCTGATGTTGATTTCTTGTTGATATTGCAACCATCGTAGTCACTATCCGTGTAGCCATAGAGATTGAAATTTTGATTCTTTGGATACCAAAGACCTAGTTTAGGTGCTCATTTAAGGTATCTAAGGATTCTCTTGGTAGCAACTAGGGGAGACACCTTTGGAGCAGCCTGATATCTAGCACAAATGCACGTTGCAAACATGATATCAGATCTACCGGCTATGAGATACATCAGAGATCCAATGATTGTCCTATACTAATGTTGATCAGTATTCTGCCCCTTAGAGTCAGGACAAAGATTGTGTTTCTGGGTATAGGAGTCTTTGCTGGCTTACAATCCTTCATATCAAATCTTTCTAAAATTTCATTGACATATTTAGATTGATTGATAAAGAACCCTTCTTTCATTTGCTTCACCTTAATTCCAAGGAAAAAGTCCATTTTTTTCCCATGGAACTCATCTCAAACTTCTTCGTCATAATGCTCTCAAAGTCTTTACATATTTGGTCATTTGAGGAACTAAATATGATGTCATCAACATAGACTTGTGTTGAGTTCTTTATGCCCAAGACACATAGAACATTGATGTGGTTAGTACGTTATGATCCAAGTCGGGTCATACCCAATAACAAGCTTAGCAAACACCAAATAATATTTAATTGATGATATGTTCATACAATTAAATAAATACACCAACTTAGAAAATGGGTTTTCTAAACAAGTTACATATGAGATTGAACAATTTATATGGATATTTTGTTTATAAATATTGTTTGTTATGTTATTTAAGTTACTTAAATAACATCAAATAATAATGGAGTGTGTGTGAGTTATACAATTAAAAGGTTAATTATACGTATAACTCATATTAGTGACTTGTTAATGTGTTAAAAATTGTGTTTTAAGTTTTGGGGGGAAAACCCAAAGTAAAGAGGGTTTTGGCCGCCCCTTTTGGGATGTGCCCCCTTTTGGGTTTTAAATTGTAGTCTTGGAACAATACATTTGACAATTAATTCACTCCATCTTCTTCTCTCTCTCACATGCAAGAACCACATGAAAGAAAAAGGGTTTTCTCCTCTTGTTGAAGTCATTCACGGCTGGAAGGTTCCAGCAGCCTTTCCTTTTGGGTTTTGGTGCTCAAATCCTAGCAACAAAGTGTTTGTCATAGAGCTTGGGGTATGCAAGCTTGAGAGGACCTTCTTTTGGTGCCTTGGTCGTTCATTCTTGGTCCAAATCATCCTCATCCATTTCGACATTTTGCTGCTGAAAGGTAGTTTATGGCAGCCTCTTATGGCTGTCCATAATGTTAGCTTTTGTGTTTACATTGCTAGTCTTATTCACATATTAAAGGTCCTTTGTTCTTGGGTTTGTTTGTAACTTTATAATATCAAGATGAAACCCCAAATTTTCAGTTCATTAACTATGTTATAAAGCTTGTTTCCGCTGCGTTTTTACAAAGTTTAAATGGTTAAACTATGTATTTTGTTCTTACAAACCCCAACATTGGCATCTAGAGCCGGTTATGTGGATAGCTAGCTTATTTTGTCCTTGATATATTTCGTTTTATGGGACTTTGAAACCCCTTTTTAGGGGCTGCTATATTCATGTATTATGAAACCCCAAACTTTCAAAGTTATATCACACATGCTTGTGATTAAACTTTGAAAGATATGTATGTTGTATTGTTTATTTGTTTGGACAAGATAAAACCCGAAATTTCAGTTTATGTTGGCTGAAATTTCGTGGGTTTTAGGTGGGGTTTCATTGTTGGTTTGAATGATTTGATCATTGTTCATTATGGTGCATAACCTAGCCCTTGACCTTTTGTTATTTGGATGTTTGTAATGGTTGTATTTATTCGTTCAATTGGGTTGTATAATCTTTTATTTGTGCTTGGTATAAAGTGTAATTTTATTTATTATTGGGCTGTAATAAATAGATTAGATACTTTTTATTTTACTAGAAATCTTGTATTAGGATATAATATCTTGTAATATGAAGATGTACGCGTTAGAAGCACAAAGGAAAGACACAAGAAACATGGAGCATTTGGATGCGGTTTCAAGTGGGAGGTTCATGGAAGCCTTTTGTGTTATGTTTTGTCCCTTAGGAATGTCCTATGGACCACACTTGTGATGGCAAACAAGTGTGGCCACTTAAGATGCTATGGTTATGCACTATTATTTGGTTGATTATTGGTATTGTGGTTGATTACTTATATATGATGTTTGCTTAACAATCCTTTCCATGATCATAACAAACTATCTAAATGGACATTAATCATTAAAAGGTTATAAAAGGTTATTAAAATTGTTTAATGATTTCAAAGATTAAAAGGGGTTTTAATCAATGTACCATAGGGTATCTTGTTTTTGAAAGCATACAAATATAAATACATAATGTTTTCAAAACTTGTATTATAATATCTCTAATTTTTTTTACAAATAAGATCAACACCGTCCTTTTACACAACACTTGAATCACTCGGGAACTCTTAGTGGGATAAAGGTCACCTAACAATTCTAAGGAAACTTGTGACTTGAGGTGAGAATGCCATATTCGTGGGATAAAGGTCACCTAACCGCTTATTTTGGCAAACTCACACGTGTGTGTAAGTAGGGTGTCTTGATTTGCAAACCATGTCAAATGGATCACCTACGATATGGTTTCCAAATGGTGTTGATGGGATTAACATGCCGACTTTACATATGATGTTTCAAGTCGTCCCATACCTCTAGAAGTTGCAAATGGTTGCAATCGTCAATCGTTGACCACCTTATTAATTTAAATCGTGGGATAAAGGTCACCTAACCACTATTTAAATGTAATGTTGGATTCTAGATTTTAATATGAAAATGACCTTAAAAGGTATTAATTATTAAAATAACAATATCGAAAATACTAAAATTGATCTTTGTTAAATTTTGTAGATGGCCACCAATAATTATGATAATCATGATAATTCATCCATGTCCGCCCAATCTTTATGAGCGATTCTCCAAAAGGAACGTCTAAATCATAACAATTTTATCGATTGGTATCGAAACTTGAGAATCGTTCTCAAGCAAGAGAAACGATCATATGTTTTAGACGACCCCGTCCCCGATCAACCTAGTGAGGATGATGAGGAGGCCTATAACGATTGGATAAAGTACACTGAGGACTCTATCCAAGTGTCTTGCCTTATGTTGGCAAGCATGACTCTGGATCTCCAGAAGGAGTATGAGCATCACGGAGCCTATGACATGATAACCCAACTGAAGGAAACGTTCCAACAGCAAGCGACGGTTGAGCGCTTCGAAACGGTTCGAGCGCTCCATGCATGTCGTATGGACGACAACCAATCAGTTTCATCTTATGTACTTAAGATGAAAAGTCACATTGACCGCCTCGAAAGGCTAAACTGTCCCGTCTCAAAGGAATTGGCCACGGATTTGATCCTCAATGGCCTTACCAAAAGGTTTGAGACGTTCATGTTGAACTACAACATGAATGCTTGGGACAAAAGCATTAGTGAGCTTCACTCTATGCTCAAAACAGCCGAGGCGGCCATGGGTAAAAGGGTTTTACACGTTCTCACCATCAATGAAGGTGGGAACAAGAAGAGGCCTCATCCCGCACCCAAAGAAAGAGTTGCAAAGGGTAAGGGACCCGTAATGGGAAAGGGGAAAAGGGTGGCAAGGGTGCCACCCAAAGCACAGGAGAATAGGCAAAAGGTTGCTTCTAATGACCCATGCTTCAAGTGTGGGGAGATTGGACATTGGGCAAGAAATTGTCCTGTCCATCTCCAAGAGTTGAAAGCAAAGAGGGATACCGGGTAGACCTCAGGTACTATATACATGATCCATATTGATTTAAACTTAATATCCTCTAACACATGGGTATTAGATACCGGATGTGGAACTCACATTTGCAATTTATTGCAGGGGTTCAAAAGAAGTAGCAACTTCAATAAAGGGGATGTTAGCCTCTACATGGGCAATGGGGCTAAAGTTCAAGTTGAAGCCCGTGGTGACTACATCTTGAAACTTCCAAATGGTTTGGAAGTAATTTTGTACAATGTTTTGTATGCTCCTAGTTTGACTAGGAACATTATTTCCGTAGCCCTATTAAAACATTTTGGATATATATTATCATTCATTGGAAATGAAATCCATGTTACTTTGAATGACATGTTTTACTTTAAAGCTATTGCCATCAATGGTATCTATGAATTGGTTCGTGAAAATACATTGAATGATAGCTTATTGTACCAAACTAGTACCAAGAAACTCAAATCAGATTTGAATAACACTTATCTTTGGCATTGCCGTCTTGGTCATATAAACAAGAAAAGAATACAAACACTACAAAAAAATGGTCTTTTAAAAACAAATGAATGTGATTCATTTGATGTATGAGTGTCTTGTTTACAAGGTAAATGACCAAGGCACCTTCTAGTGGCAAAGCCAAAAGGGCAAAGGATTTATTAGGTATCATACATTCGGATGTATGTGGACCTTTTAAACCTATGACAAGGTACAATGAAAGATACTTCATTACCTTTACTGACGACTATAGTTGATATGGGTATGTGTACTTGTGAAGACACAAAGATGAAGCTTTTGAAATGTTCAAGATCTTTCAAAATGAAGTACAAAATCAACTCAATAAGTCAATTAAAATTCTCCGCACCGATAGAGTAGGTGAATACCTGAATGATGCTTTTAGGGACCATCTTAGAAGTTGTGGGATTGTCTCACAACTATCTCCACCAGGAACACCACAACATAATGGTGTGTCCGAGCGGAGAAATCAAACTCTATTGGATATGGTTCGATCTATGATGGCTAGAAGATCATTACCTCTATCATTTTGGGGTTTTGCTCTGCTCTCTGCGGCCCGTATTTTGAATATGGCCCCAACCAAGAAACTGGAAAGGACACCTTATGAAATATGGCATGGAAGGGTTCTATCATTTTCATATTTGAGGGTGTGGGGGTGTGAGGCTTATGTGAAGACTCCCACCTCGAACAAGTTAGAAAGCCGTTCTACTAAGTGTATCTTTATTGGATATCCAAGAGATTCTATGGGATATTATTTCTACGATCCAATACAACAAAAGGAGTTTGTTGCCAAAAAGGGTGAGTTCTTGGAAACCAAGTTCCTTATGGAAGGAACTGGTAGTAGAACTATGGATCTTGAAGAGGATCAAGAACCGCAACCCGATACACGTTTGGTTGACACTAGCACTCAACATGAGGATGTTGAAAGTGATCAAATAGTTGATCAATACATAGAAAACGTTCGCAGATCTGGTAGAACTAGTACTCCACCTGAAAGATATGGATTTTTCACTGATGGATGCTATGTGATAGATTTTGATGAACCAATCACATACCATGATGCGTTGTCCAATTCAGATTGTGACAAATGGCATGAAGCCATGAACGTTGAGATGCAATCCATGTATGACAATCAAGTATGGGACTTGGTTATACCACCTCTTAACTCCAAAGTAATTGGAAGTAAGTGGGTTTTCAAAAGGAAAAACGATATGCATGGAAACTTGGATACTTATAAAGCAAGACTTGTAGCAAAGGGTTTCACTCAAACTCAAGGGGTTGACTATGATGAAACTTCCTCACCTGTTGCAATGCTAAAATCTATTAGGATATTGTTTGCCATAGCTGCTCATTATGATTATGAGATTTGGCAAATGGATGTCAAAACGACTTTCCTAAATGGATATCTTGAGGAAGATGTCTATATGGTTCAGCCTAAAGGTTTTGTCGATCCAAAACATCCTAACAAAGTATGCAAGTTAAAAAAATCAATCTATGGATTGAAACAAGCATCGAGAAGTTGGAATCACCGTTTTGATGAAGAAGTAATTAAATTTGGATTCATCAAGAACGCTGATGAAGCTTGTGTATATAAGAAAGCTAGTGGGAGCATCATCACTTTCCTAGTATTGTATGTTGATGACATACTACTATTTGGAAATGACATTCCAACCTTGGAAGGTGTAAAAACCCGGCTTGGAAGTTGTTTTTCCATCAAGGATCTTGGTGAGGCCGCCTATATTTTGGGAATAAAGATCTATAGGGATAGATCAAGGCGGTTGATTGGTTTAAATCAAAGTGCATACATTGATAAGATCTTGAAAAGGTTCAGGATGGAGAACTCTAAGAAAGGTACGGTACCTATTCAAAGAGGAACAATATTGAGCACGACTCAATGTCCAAGCTCAAAGGATGAGCAAGATAAAATGAAGGCAATCCCATACGCATTTGCTATTGGATCCATCATGTATGCAATGATATGCACTCGGCCGGACGTTTCATGCGCCTTAAGCATGACAAGCCGTTACCAGCAAAATCCTGGAAGCAGTCATTGGATGGCTGTTAAGAACATACTTAAGTACCTAAGGAGGACTAAAGATATGTTTCTAATCTATGGATCTGGTGATGAGGAACTCGTTGTAAAAGGTTACATGGATGCGAGTTTCCCAACCGATCGTGATGATTCACGATCACAATCTGGATACATTTTCATTCTGAATGGAGGAGCTGTCTCTTGGAAGAGCTCTAAACAAGATGTGGTGGCTTTATCAACTACAGAATCTGAATACGTCGCCGCCTCATTGGCAGCTCAAGAAGCTGCATGGTTGAAGAAATTCATTGCCGATCTAGGGGTTTTCCCTTCCATTCAGGACCCCCTAGAGATCTTTTGTGATAACGAGGGTGCGATTGCTCAAATCAAGGAACCTCGTGCTCATCAAAAGACTAGGCACATTGAGCGGAGATTCAACTACATACGAGACGAAGTTGAGAAAGGAAAGATATGTATTCGCAAAGTTCACACAGATCAAAATATTGCGGATCCTCTTACGAAACTCCTAGAAAAGGCAAAGCATGAAGGTCATACCTGTGCCATGGGACTTCGATATTCTAGTGATTGGATTTGATCTATGATTTTGTATTTGGATATTTGGAACTCCCTTACTACTTGAATAAAATTATTTGGTTATAATATTTCAATATATGTTCCAATTTAGCATGTTTAATCCATGGGTAAATTGTTTACTCTGAATGTCCGTAGTCGTTCATACTTGTGGGAACAATTAAGAGGGTAAGATTATTATGAATTTGAATTGGTGGATATTCATAAGGAATGAATATAGAGCAATTGGTTGCTTCCAAAGTTCATAGATATTTGTGGGAAACAAATATTGGACTGACCCGCATCTCAAATTTTACTACATGGAATCTTCTAGATTGATCATAAGTAAATTTGAGTAAAGGCGAATATCATTTGGTATCCTCAGACCTGACATACATATTGGGTTTTGATATTCACCAAGTGTTATACCTTGAGCTAGTTCTTCACTGCCCTGAAATAATGGACAGTACGTAAGGCTATGTTCAGGCATGACACGAAGTGTTTGTGAGAAACTTATGTATTCAAGATGGAATTTGTCCTCTTATTCGTTGAGAGCAAGATGTCTAAGGCCTGATTAAGTTAAATCAACAAGGAATGATCATTCTATGTCCTTGGATTTCACATAACATTCGTAACAAAAGGATAAATGATTGATTCACCTAAATCATTTCAAGTTGGATACTTGAAGGGGATGATGTTATTGAATGTCTTTAAGTCATGCGTATTAAGGGTAATGAACCGTTGTTAGGCGGTATTTACTGCTTGCATCAATCTTCTATGAATCTTGTGCAAGTGGGAGATTGTTGAGTTCTTTATGCCCAAGACACATAGAAATTGATGTGGTTAGTACGTTATGATCCAAGTCGGGTCATACCCAATAACAAGCTTAGCAAACACCAAATAATATTTAATTGATGATATGTTCATACAATTAAATAAATACACCAATTTAGAAAATGGGTTTTCTAAATAAGTTACATATGAGATTGAACAATTTATATGGATATTTTGTTTATATATATTGTTTGTTATGTTATTTAAGTTACTTAAATAACATCAAATAATAATGGAGTGTGTGTGAGTTATACAATTAAAAGGTTAATTATATGTATAACTCATATTAGTGACTTGTTAATGTGTTAAAAATTGTGTTTTAAGTTTTGGGGGGAAAACCCAAAGTAAAGAGGGTTTTGGCCGCCCCTTTTGGGATGTGCCCCCTTTTGGGTTATAAATTGTAGTCTTGGAACAATACATTTGACAATTAATTCACTCCATCTTCTTCTCTCTCTCACATGCAAGAACCACAAGAAAGAAAAAGGGTTTTCTCCTCTTGTTGAAGTCATTCACGGCTGGAAGGTTCCAATAGCCTTTCCTTTCGGGTTTTGGTGCTCAAATCCTAGCAACAAGGTGTTTGTCATAGAGATTGGGGTATGCAAGCTTGAGAGGACCTTGTTTTGGTGCCTTGGTCGTTCTTTCTTGGTCCAAATCATCCTCATCCATTTCGACATTTTGCTGCTAAAAGGTAGTTTATGGCAGCCTCTTATGGCTGTCCATAATGTTAGCTTTTGTGTTTACATTGCTAGTCTTATTCACATATTAAAGGTCCTTTGTTCTTGGGTTTGTTTGTAACTTTATTATATCAAGATGAAACCCCAAATTTTCAGTTCATTAACTATGTTATAAAGCTTGTTTCTGCTGCGTTTTTACAAAGTTTAAATGGTTAAACTATGTATTTTGTTCTTACAAACCCCAACAACTTGTACAAGCAACATGTCTTTTCAGGACTTCCTTATGAAAAAAGTCTTATTAATGGTACCTCTGGTGTAACCATTTTTTAGGAGAAACTGAGACAAGGTCTCATACTACAGCCTAGATGCTTGGTGCAGTCCATAGAGAACTTTATCCAATTTGCACACATAGTTGGGGTGCTTTGGGTATTCAATTCCTTGAGGCTAGCACACATAGACTTCTCTGTCTATATACCCGTATAGAAATGCACATTTGACATCAAGCTGGTAGACAGTAAAATTCTTGGATGCAGCATAAGCAAGAAAGATTCTCACTGCCTCAAGTCTTGCAACGGGTGCAAAGACATCAGTGTAATCAATTCCTTCCTCTTGTGTGTATCCTTGAACTACCAGTCTTGCTTTGTTCTTGATGATCAAGCCTCTATCATCTCTCTTGTTTCTAAATAACTACTTTATGCCAATGGGTACTTGACCAGATGGTAGTGGACATAGGTTCCAAACCTTTTGTCTCTTGAGTTGAAGTAGCTCCTCTTGCATCGACTCAACCCAACTACTATCTTTCAAGGCTTCCTCTACCTTCTTCGGTTCCATCTGAGAAAGGAAGCATGAGTACAAGCAAACATTCCCATTATGAGTTTG
The DNA here is from genome assembly GCA_025215565.1 of Flaveria ramosissima. Classification (NCBI taxonomy): domain Eukaryota; kingdom Viridiplantae; phylum Streptophyta; class Magnoliopsida; order Asterales; family Asteraceae; genus Flaveria; species Flaveria ramosissima. The sequence continues at coordinate 55,346,465 of CM046035.1, read as the reverse complement.
TCCCCGTGTTCTCACACCTTTAGAAACATCTCCAATGATGTTCTTAGCTGGGTGAATGTTGTGAATCCTGAGCCTAGGGATCACATCCAATTGCATGGATAGATCCAAATTAGAGAAGTTCTGCTCAAGATTTTGAACACTTGGTCCAGATGATGTCTCACACTCATTCAATGAGGACTGATTGAATGAATGAGAGACAGCATCAGTAGCATTTGGCTGTGAAGCAGCATTAACAGTTGCATGTTCCTCCAGATTGCTGCTTCCATCAACTTGGTGTTGTGTAGTGCTTGAGTCATCACTTGATGAGTTTTGAGGCTCACTTTGTTGACAATTGGTTGAAGCTCCACTGGTTCCTAAGATAGTCATGCTTTCAGGTCTTCCATTTGTTGGAGCTTGATTTACATAAACTCTTGGAGAACTTGGAAGAGGTCTGGGTAACTCAAATAGTTGATCATCATCAAAATTACTTTGAGTACCTGTTCCAGCTGAAACATTCTCACAAGAAGGTTTAGAATAGTTTGGAAACAATTCTAAATTAAAGATATGGCCGGGTTCGTTCCCCCTAACACAAGGAGTGTGCTTATTTACAACAATATTGGAAGATTCCTTAAATTGTTGATTCTTAATGTTGTAAACACTATAGGCAATAGAGTTAAAGGAATATCCAACAAAGATAGCATCATCCGACTTTTCAGCAAATTTTACCAAATTGTCCTTTGTGTTAAGTATGGTACACCTGCTGCCAAAGGACCTAAGAAAACCAATGAACTGTGGTCTCTTGTTCCATAGCTCATAAGGGGTTTTTCCATGTGGCTTAACTTTAAAAACTCTGTTATACACATATCATGTAGTGTTGACTGCCTCTGCCCAGAATGTTAGAGGCAACTTTGAATGAGCTAATATAGTCCTGGCAGCCTCAATAAGTGTCCTATTTCTCCTATTAGCAACACCATTTTGTTGAGGAGTTCTAGGAGCAGTATATTGTCTGACAATCCCTTTTGAGTTACAGAATGAGTCAAGAACTTGATTCTTAAACTCAGTCCCTTGGTCACTTCTAATAATTTTAACCTTATGATCAATTTGATTTTCTATTTTATAAATAAAAGATTTTAAAGTTTCAGCAGTTTCATCTTTAGTTTTTAAAAATAATACCCATATGAATCTAGTAAAATCATTAACAATCACGAGGCAATATGATTTCCTTCCAATGCTCATTATAATTTTGGGACCAAATAGATCCATGTGCAATAAGTGTAATGGAGTGGTGATGGAGTTAACTTATTTGGATTTATGAGATACCCTGTGTTGCTTTCCTTTTAGACATGCAACACAGTTATCTTTACAGAAAAACTCCTTTTTAGGCACACCATGTACCAAGTTATTTTTGACCAATTTATTCATGGTTTTAAAATTAACATGACACATTCGTTTATGCCACAAAGTTGACTCATCACCATTAGGTTTGGAAAGAAAGCATGATACTTCACCTAGTAGGAAAGCATTGTTCATATCAATCTTTTCTATATCCCCTTTCCTGGGAGATCTAAGAAGCACCAATTCCTAAGGAATTGTCATCCCGGGTTTGAGGATAATGCACTCATGTTCTGTGAAAAGCATTTGATGCTTTTGATCATAGAATTGAGAAACACTTAAAAGATTGTGTTCAAGCTGTTTAACAAAGTTTACTTTGTTAACTTTTAACTTACCATTGGATACACTCCCTCTACCAGATATGTATCCTCCGGTTTCACCTCCAAATTGAACAGGGCCTCTATCAAAATGTTGAAATTATTGAAGAAGAGATATGTTCCCTATCATGTGCCTGGAGCATCCACTATCTACAATCCATACATTGTCATTTTTGTCATGTGGATGTCCCTGCACATAAGGTGAAAAAGTTAGTTACTATTGGAAACCCAAGCCTTGTTGGTCTTGGTCTCTTCTAATATGGATGACATAATTGAACCAAAGTTTATACATGGGGGTTCAATAGATGTTTGTGAAGAAGAGGTTTGGGCTGCAGCATCTTGTCTGATCTTCCATTCCATCCCTTGGTTGATCAGTGTAGATGAGCTTGAAGAAGCTTGAGCACCATCGCATACTTCTGAGGCTTCTTTCTTCTCAGAAGAAGCTTTCACCATCTTTTCTTCCGAAGCAGTCTTCTTCTCAGAAGGTTTCCAAGGAATCATTTTGTTCTTTTGATTTTTCTTTGTCTTGTCTTCCGAAGCTATTTTCCTTTCAGAAGAATGAGTTTCTTCTGAAAGTAACTTTGCTTCGGAAACAAGCTTTCCTTTCCTTAACACTTGAACCATGTGATAAGGTCCAAATGTGAAACCTTCTTTGGCTCCTTCTTTCTTAACATTATTTGCATAATGTGTGCTAGCAGGATTGTAGTAATAATCTTTAGCCAAGTGGTTGTGCAGACCACACATTATGCATTCAATGTTATCTTTCATGGGGTGTAAAAACTGTTGTTTCTTGCACTTCTTATCGTCATTAACAGTCTTCCCCTTTAATTCTAATCCTTCAGCATGATAGGAGTGCTAGTACTACACTCCTTTCCTGAATCAGAGTTTCCAACCACCTGGAATCTGACTGAGATGAACATACCTTTTTACTTTGGGTCTATCTTCAACTTGGACTCAACCACTTTCTTGGCAGTTTTTCTGGCTGCCTTAGCTTTGTTTATTTTGGCTTTAGTGGTTAGAGGTTGATTATCAATGGTGAGAATGGGTTGTCTTGCCTGGTCCTTCCCTGTGATGGTCTCCATAGTTACATCATTCTCCTTCTCATGAGGTGGTGGGTCAACAATTGGAACCTCTTGCTCTTCTGTCCCACATCTTGGTTGTCTTATAGACTCATAAGAATATGGTGGAGCTATTTTATTGGTTCCTAATCCACCTTTGTTTTGATAACATGCCTTTGAGTGGGAGGATGATGCAATAATGGTTTGGAAGTTTTGCTCTTCAATAGCATACTTCATGGCTTTAGCCTCAGCTATTACTAGCTGGGCTTAAGCTTCAGTCAATTTGGAAATTAAATCTTTGATTTGAGCCCTATAATTGGAGTGTTCATGTTTTAAAGAGGATACATTATTCTCTAACTTGTCAATTTTCATTTTATAGTCAGATTCGGCCCTTTTAAAATCAGATTTAAGGATGTTCAAAGACTCAATATCAGATTTGATTTCCATATTGTAGTCTTGATACAGTGTGACTTTAGCAATACAAGCTGGAGTACAAAGGTGCTCAAATACCTTGCTGTCATTAGTTCCAGCCATAAGTGCTTGAGCTGGGGTCACATCTTGCACCATGAAGCTCCAGTCAACCTCTTGAGCAATAGTAGCTGACAGTTTTCTCTAACTCTTCAATTTCCATTTTATAGTCAAATTCTGCCCTTTTAAAATCAGAATTAAGGATGTTCAAAGACTCAATATCAAATTTGATTTCCATATTGTAGTCCTGATATAGTTTGACCTTAGCAATACAAGCTGGAGTACAAAGGTGTTCAAATACCTTGCTGTCTTTAGTTCCAGCTATAAGTGCTTGAGCTGGGGTCACATCCTGCACCATGAAGCTCCAGTCAACCTCTTGAGCAATAGCAGCTATGTGTTGTTCAGTTGACTTTCCAGTAGCTTTGGGTGTGGTAGGACGTGTGGAGGCTTGAGTGGCTCCCGGATTGGATTTGGGAGCTTTGCATTCCCTGGCAAAGTGGCCTAGTTGGTTACAGTTGTAGCATTAATACTTGGTTTTGTCAAACCCAAATTTGCTATTGGTTGGGTTTTGGGGAAATTGTCTTCTAGTTCTCTTAAAGAACTTCTTTTCTCTGTAAGTCAAAAGAGCCATTTGTTGGACAATGTCCATGTATTCAACATCATCTGGACTAAAACATTCTAGATCATCAAAGCAAAACTGAAAATCACTAGAATGCCCATTCCCTGAGACAAAGGCACAGTTATCCTGGAAGGGACTTGACTGAGCCTGTTGAGGCCTTGGTGTCTCGAGAAATGTAATGTATGGCCCAGAAGAACATGATGGCTGTTAGGAGTAAGTCAGGTACTGTTCAGGCTGGGGGGTCTTGAGCCTTCAACAACCATCAAAGCATTTCAAGCAGGAAGGTTGGAGGGTCTGCTCATCTGGAGGCCTGAGTCTCCATCTCTACACTGTATCCATCAAGGATGCCATATAGTTCAGTCAAGTGTTCAAGTTCTCTGTTCTTTTGATACAGACACAGTAGAAAGTCCACTCATTTGGAAGTGCACTCATGAATTTTCTTGAGAGATATCTTTTCTCAAGAGTCACTCCTACAGACTGAAGTGATGAGATAAGATCCATGTACTTGAAGTATTGCTGGCTGAGGGTCTCTCCAGCAATGTAGGTGAAGTTTTCAAATTGTTGATTCAGGGAATCTTTCTTTGACTCATTTGAACCAGAGTACATTAATGAAAAAGCATCAAAGAGTTCTTTGGTTGACTGGTAATGCTCAAAGCCTACCATGATGGAGTTTGGTATGGTTGTAAGCAGCATAGTCATTGCTTTGTTATCAATGTCCATTTTCTTGAAGTCTTCATCTGAGTAGTCTTCAACAGCCTTTTCTATCATGGCATGATTTCCAGCCGATGTTGCCACCTTAGGCTTGTAAGGACCATGGGTGATAGATCTCCACATTTTGCTGTCTTGATACCTAATGAATCCGTCAATACTCTTGCACCAAGATCTGAAGTTGTCAGGAGTGATGAAAGGGGATTTAGTCATCGTTCCCATTTCAGATTCAGATGATTTCTAGTTGAGGCCCATTTTGAGTGAAGTAAGTGTATGAGTGATGAAACAGGTTGATTTGGATGGTAAGATCTCACAATCAAGAGCCTAAAAAGCTCTGATACCAATTGCAGGATCGAATATAGTCACTCAACACAAGTGTTATCTCTCAAACTCACAAGGTCACACTCGGATTGATGAAGCACAGTCCATTTAAGAGTTGATAATAATATAATAAGTTAACAAACACAAGATATGGTTTTCAAGATACTTGTATATATTACTTCTCAACTCAAAGTTTACAAGACTCTTACAAGCATACTAACTGAATTTACAATGAGAACTATATATACTACTATCTATAGTCGGTTACAAAGGGTTACCAGCTGGAAATTAATACTAAACAAATACTATATTGCTAGTAGTACGGTATCTAAGATAAAATACTATCCTAGATTAGGTAATCACGACATGCCCATGACTTACATTTTGTCACCAACTAATGATGGTAACTATACTAACTGATGAGCAATGAACAGTGGAATTAAGTGTGGTTAACTACATGGGCGTGGGAAAGCTCCATGTAGTATCTCAGAGGTTGCAGCGGCTTGTCAGAGGGGCCATACTTATATCCATTGGTTCATAGTAGGTTCTTCTGAAGGTTAGTTTGCTCTAGAAGAACAAGTTCTTCCAAAGCCACTTATACTTCAGAAGAGTCTACTTCTTCCGAGACTTATGCTGATCTTCAAGACTTTATACTTCGGAAGTCATTGTCTTGAATTCTTTTAAGTGTTGATCTTCGGAAGAGGGATGACTTTGTCTTCAGAAGATAGGATTCCTCTTTGGAAATTCTTTTAACTTTATTCTTCGGAAGTTCTTTTAACTTTATTCTTTGGAAGTTCAGCTTTTACCTTCAGAAGTCTTTCACAGTTGCACCAAAATTGCTTTAAGTGTTTGGTTTGGTTGCACCAACCTTAAATGATCCAACATACTCCCTCATGAATGAGTCTTGATGTTTTAGGTTTGATTTTTGACTCAATTGATTTATTATGTTTTGTTTGTGGTTAGGATGATTCTGTTGAAGATGGGCTTGAAACACTTTGTTCTTGTTTCACAAACACTTTTTCATTCACCTTCTCTTTGTTTTTCTTCTACTTAGAATTTGATGATGAACCTTGATTGAAGAAAGTTTCACCATCCTTTTATTTTGATTGTGGTATTTGATTAACCTTTTCAAAATGATCAAAGAAGGTTTCATCAGCATTGGTTGTCTTCTCCTTCAACTCTACCTTCTTGTGAGGTGTTTTGAGTTAAGGATGTTGTTTCTCCTTCTTCTTCATTGGTTTATCATCAGCAAATGGTTGCTTCTTTGCTTTGGGCATCTTTTGCTTTTGCTGCTGCTTCTTGGGCTTTGAATCTTCTTGACTGTCACTTGATTGTGAGTCTGATTCAACCTTCTCAAATTATTGCTTCTTTGTGCTCTTTGTTTTGTTCTTATTGTTGAAATAACATTCCTAAGTAGAATGGTTATTCTTGTTACAAATAGCACAATATTTGTTAAAATAACAATCAGAAGTCATGTGATTGTTCATATTGCATATGGAGCAAAAACTGCTGTAGTAGCATTCATCAGTGTTGTGATAATGCATATCACACCACTTGCAATATTTCTGCTTTGCTTCACTTGCAGACTCAATCACTTTCTTCTTCTTCATCTGCTTTTGAGCTGTCAAATCCTTTTCAAATTTGGCAACTAATGAATCCTTGCCGTTCCCAGACATGATGTCAAAGGGTTCTTGTTTAGCAGCAGATGATTTCTGTTGCTTAGGATTCACAGCTTTCTGTTGCTTGGCTTTCTTCTTGATGTTGGTTGATGTAGCTGATTTTTGCTTTCGTAGATCTTCTATGAATGTTGTTGATAGATCAACATGTTTCTTCTTCCGTAGAAGTTCTACTGATGGTGCTTTCTTTGCCTTTTCTGCCGAAGTGATTTTTACTTCTTTTGTAGATTTGACATTGACACCAGCTTCAGCTGCTATTGATGGAGATTTTTGCTGTTTGTTGAGCTCATGAAGTCCTTCATTCAGCTGAGCTATCCTCTTGTAAATTGTTTTCAGCATGTTTCTTTGCTTTGGAGGATAAGGTAGCTTGATCTCTTTAAGAACTTTAGGTATGATGGGTTCAAATGAAACACTCTTTCCCTTACCCAAACCATCAACATTTTGCTCATCATGTTCATCAGAATCACCCACGTCATCACACTCATCAAAGTCAAATTCTGAGTCATCTTGTTTTAAAACTTATGATTCAAAAGTCTCAGTTTCACTCACCTCAGTATCACTACCATTTACCAATTGATTAATTTCATTTTTTGGTTCAATTTTGATGCTTGGCACAAAATGGTTTGATAAACTGTTGGTCATATACTCTGGTAAAGGGGTATAGTTATCATTCAATGGGGGTGCAACAACATTAAATCCCAACCCGTACTTGTTCTTTGATTCAATATGAGAATTTAACAGTTTCTCATATTGCTGAGATGATAATTGAAACTTCTGAAGTTTCACTTCAGTTGATGCATGTTCAGACATCGATTTTGTTAAAGAGGTGGTCAGATGCTCAACTTGGGCTTTTAAATTGTAATTTTCAGAAACAAGTTTATCTAAATCCTTTTGTAAAGAGGTGATTTTGATATGATATAATTTATGCTCTTACATGAGATTCATTCAAAACCATTGTTTCTTTTACTTTGTAGCCAATTGTTGAGCATGGACTCTATATCTCTCTACCTCTTCAACACAACTTGATGAACACAACCTGTCTCTTACCTCTCTAGCCATAGGTGGGACTTTGTTCTCCATGTTGGCCATCAAAGCTTGATTTTATTCCAACACCTCCTTCTCATACATGCTCCAATCACATGTTTCATCTTGTAGAATGATCAACTCAGTTTCTTGGTTTTGCTTGGTCCCGCTGATGAACTTATGGTTGGTAGAGATGAGTTTGTAAGTTGAGGCTGTTGGAAGGCTTTTTGACTTGTTGATTGTTAGTGAGATTGATGTTGTTGAGACTAATGTTGATTTTGTCTCATATCAGTTGTTGATTGCTGATTACATTCTCTTGAGAAGTGCCCATACAAATTGCATTTGTAGCATCTCACCTTGGACTTATCAACACCAATCTTTGTTGTTCTACCTGTAGCTGCCAATCCTTTGTTTCTTCTTAGATACATTTTGGCTCTATAAGCAATCATGGCCATTTGCCATTGCAAATCCATCTCTTCAACTTCATCTGGATGTAGTTTCTCAAGATCTTGCTAACAAATGTGTGCAGGTGTCAATATGCTACCCACATAAGTTTGAAAGCTTGAACTGAATGCTGCAAAAGCTGCCTTCTATTCTTTTGAGTCTAGAACCATCGTAATTGGTTCTATTTGATTGTTGTTTTTGTTGGATGAAGATGCATTTATTGAAAGCTTGAACTGAATGCTGCAAAAGCTTCCTTTCTCTTTCCTTGATGAATTGCTTTGAGAGTTGGATCTTGATGGCCTTGAAGTATAAAAACAAACTTCTTCTTCATCATCACTCAAAGCACAAGAGCTTCTATTATCATGATTGGAAATAAAAACACTTCCAACACCTTTAGTTTCTTTAAACTGGTATGGAGCAATGGGTGCTTTTTTGTTTTCTCATCCAGTTCAAGTGCTTCCACCTTAGCTACCAATGTATCTAGCCTAATGGCTTTAAGATCAAGGGTATTCTTGAACATGGATACTATTTGAGTCCAACTTTCAGGTAAAGTATGGAGCATCTTCTTGTTTAACTCCTCATTGGTGTATTTCAACTCCAAGATGTTCATCTCAGTCACCAACTACATGAATCTATTAAGTTGTTGAGGAACAGATTCACCCTCAATATGATGGAAAGTTTCATATTGTGAGCGAAGTGTATCCTTCCTAATGCTTCTGATCTCATCACTCCCTTCACAAAGAGTGTGAAGAATCTTCCACAAGGAGTTTGTTAGGATCTGGTATTTGAACGAAATAGTGCGGAATCCTATTTGATTGGCGATCCAATCAGTGAGAACGCACGTAGAATCAATAAAGTATTGAATCAAACGTTAAGAATCGATTAGGAATCGATCTACAGCGTTCTATGAACTTGGAGTATGAACTTGGAGGCTTCTGGACGGCTAGGGTACGTCTAGAATCGAAATAGAATGAATGCTTACGTTTTTCCACGAATTGGGTGGTATTTATAGGTTAGTGTTGTTCATTCGAGTGACTGAACCATTAGTATGGTTCAGTCGTGCGATTGAACCATGCGGTTGATCCATCCGCACGACTGAGTGTTCAGTCGTGCGACTGAGCCAATCTCATGTTACAATCATACGACTGATTCAGTCTCCTGATTCAGTCGTGCGACTGAGTCATTCGCATGAAGTTATTCATGCGTATGGTCCATTCAAATGGGCCATTCGCATGAGAACTTCATTATGTTAGGTTTGAATGTATTCATTAATATAACATTATGTGTATCAATTCAAACAATCACAAACCTATTTAACCAATTCAACATCAACTCATTAATGAAATATTAAACATTATAAATCACAAACAACCAATCTCATTTCATTAATATTCCAAACATTACATCAGTGTAAGACAAACAAGACCTATTACATTCATATCCTAATCTAGGTACATATGTATCAACAAACTCCCCATTGGACCTAGATCTATCTAATGTCTTTTTTTCTGCATCACCTCCTCATACTTCTTGTACTTTTCCTCTCTTGTGACTCCTGCGTGAATCTCAAACGCAAAGCAGAGTCTTATGACGTTCTTGAACTGGAGGGCTTGTACTATATCTTGCGTGTCATAGAATAGTGGCCACTTGTATAGAGTGTAGACATCATTAGCTGACAAGTTGGTGAGCCACATTGGGTCAAACACCCTGATGGTATCCATTTGCCCCTCTTTATTTAGCACTATGACCGCTTCTCCGGTTCTCCAATCATAGTACCACCACTTAAAGTGTGGAGTGAAGTCCTGAGGCATTTCCCTTAGAGGGATTCTTGACATCGTGCGCGGAGGACTCCACTTCAGCACTATCTTTGGCTTTCCAGTAATGGCATCAACTTCAGACCTTCTGATGTACCTTGTAGGTGTTGGGGTCTGAAGTTAACCACCTGGTGTGGTACTCTCTCTTCAGTGCAGCTTCAAACCAGCCTGACATTTTTCTTGGGTCAGCATACAACGCTTCAGTTTGGCCAGCTAGTTGAGCTCAAAACCTGGTAGAGTCTTCAGATCATGTGGAAATCTAAAGTACTCTATGCCCTTCTCCTCTTAATGGCATAAACGTTTAGATCCTCAAAATGTGCCCATGCTATAATCCTGCCCGACACCTTATGATGTTTCTTCACTCTGTAGAGTTTGGTGTAGACGTTCTGTTTAGGAGCAGCGCGTTGGGCTTGGATTTCTTCAAAACAAGCAGCCCATTCAGCCTTTCTGATATCAACATCATCGTTTGAGGCTTGGGCCTTTCCTGCTGTCTTCTCAGACTCCTGCTCCATCTTATCTAGCACCTCAAATGTATCACTGACAAGGGATTCACCCAGATTGCGGACCACATTTCCCTCGTTGTTAGCATACTGAGGATAGTGCTCTGCTGTGACATCTTCTATCTCTATTTCATCAACGTCGTTTAGCTCTTCGTCACTGGTAGAGTCACACGTTGGAGCATCCTTAACTATCTCATCGGGATTTAGCTTGAACATCTCAGCTAGTTGCTCATTTGAAAGATCGTGAATTATTTCCCCTTCTTCAGGGGTATAACTCACAGATCTCCTGACGACCCCTTGCATATCAAGAATCATAGTTAATTGAGTCTTGACCTGCTGAAGGGGAGCAACATCAAATTCATCCCTTTGATAGTTTGGATCTGTTTGATTTAAACAAGTAACACATCAACCATTAGTTAATAATCAAGACAGAAATGCATTAATCTTAATATAAACATCAAATACATAAGTTTAAATACATGATTCAAGTACAAAAGTTATCAAATACATAGACATCTAATCATTACTTTTGTCTTGGATCGCTGAATCATCACTTGGTGGGGCAGAGGAGGAATCTCGTTGGTCTTGATTCTTCTTAGATCTCCTTTCTTGTCCCTGAGCTGAGGCAGATGCAGCTGCATCTCCTCCTTCATCATCATCCTCATGCCTGTCCTCTGTCCTCTCTTCCTCAGTCCCTTCATCATCATCAGTCTCTTCATCATCGTCCTTATCCTCATCCTCTTCATCATCATCACCATCATCACCATCTCCTTCCTTAATCTTCAGAGGCTCATCTTTAGATCCCTTTAGCTTGAGCATGATGGTCTTCTTAGCATCCTCCAACTCCTCAATCTTCTTCGCTGATGTGACTCTATGCTCTTGGAGTTGGGCAATCTCGTGGCTCTGAGCAGCCATTTGCTGGGCCTGCTCCTCGATCAGCCGAGCCTGCTGAGAGATCTGGTGTGACTGCGCAGCAGTGAGATCTGCCAGCTGACGGATCTGCGCAGTCTTCTCTCATCAGCCGCTAACAGACGCATCACCATTCGGTTCAGCGTTGAAAGCTGTTCCTCTACCCCAATAGGAGGTAGAGGTGATCCGTATATATGTGAGGGATGTGATGATGGTCCTGCTTGGTGGCTAGTGGTGGTGGTGGTGGCTGTGGTGAAGATGGGGTTAGGTCTAGATGATAGTGGAGGTGATGTAGGAGTGAATGATATGGTGGTGGTTGGCATATATGTAGTGGTGGGAGGTGTGGTGGTGGTAGTGGTAGCTGTGGTGGCTATGGTGGTGGATGGTGTGGCTGTAGAGGTGGTAGTGGTGGTGGCTGAGGTGGTGGTTGTGGCTGTAGAGGTGGTAGCTGTGGTGGTGATGAATGTGAGCCTACGCTTCTTCTTCTTCATACCGTGGGGCTGAGCCATCCTTTTCTTCCTCGATCCTGTCGAGGAGGATGCTCCCCCTAGAACACGGCTAGATGGCTCTGGAGCATAGTTAGGGTCACAGCAGTCTCTCCCGATTCCCTGGGGCGTTCACCAACCGCCCGGAGTCCATGTTCTGTGGGAATGACTTTGCTTCCCACAGTCCTAGTCAATGGCTCCTCATCTGACTCTTCTTCCTCCTCACCAGGTATAAAGTCCTGGTGGAACCCAGCCGACTCAGCTATGTCTCCTGTGGGGGCAGATAATGGAGGTATACTGTCTGTAGTTGTGCCCCTCGTAGAATAGGCATGTCATCTCCAGCATCCCCACTGTCATCATCATCTGAATCATGCTCTGGGAGCAATAGCCGCTCATCATCTGAGTCGCTGTCATCATGACGCCACTTGCGTCTACCCGGCGCCACATACCTCTCATTGGCCAGATGGCCGATCAATCTCTTCACCTGGGGCTTTACCTGCTTACCCCGATACACTCTCATACGACCCAGAGTCGTGTCATCCATGAATCTCTAAGGCCACAGCATCGTGGCTCTCCTTGGGAAGTGATGGCAGCTTCTCATTGAAGATCAGCTGCAGAATCTGGGGTACATACAAAAACCCTCCTTCCCCTGGCCTCCAGATTCTCCACCAGATACGAGAAGATCATGCTCGAGAAGCTGAAGGGTGGTTCAGCACCAGTGCCACATAGGCATTTTGAATCTGGTCTGGAGATCATCAAACCCACCCCTCCGAGAAGCAATGCACTTCAGAATCACGTGTGCTAAGTACTTATACTGGGGACACAGGTTGCTCTTGTTGAGCACACCTGAGTTGATGTCCCCAGCGTACTTAATCCTCAGAAAGCAACCTCTGACTGTAAGCGGATGTAGTCTGGTGGGGTGATCTATCGTCCCCAAAATCAAGTACTCTCTGGATGTCAGCTGCTGTAATCTCAATATCCATACCACGAATGGAGCTCCGTATGCTGTATGGCTCACGTGAACGATCAACGGAGGCATTCTCCCAGAAGGCCTGATGTAACGACCTGTAAGGAGTACACGGTGTAGAAATGGCCTTGTGGATCCGAGAACGTCGAAGAAAAGCAATGATCTCTGTAAACTCGGCACCATTCCGAGTTGTATGGTCCAAATGAGCACATATATTGTGCTTAGTGTTGATGGACCATCTATCAGCCATTTACCTGAACACAAGACACAGAAGCATTAGTAAAGAATACATCACAATTCAGTTCTAAGTATCTTGTTTAAATTCATTCTGATTCATTCATGCGAATGAATCATGCGACTGAGGTCAGTCGGTTGTCCTATCATGCGACTGAGCTCATTCGGGTGAATGAGACATGCGACTGAGTTCAATCTGTTGGCTGAGTCTGCGATTGGTTCAGTCGGCCGACTGAGCTCATTCGCATGGTGCATTCGGCCGATTGACCCAATCGCAAGATTCAATCGTGCGATTGGAGTTCATCCGGACGACTAGTCGCTTGTCCAACTGTTCAGTCGCCTGTGGTTCGAATCTTGACCAAATCAAGTAATTTAACGTGGTTTAACGGTTCCTTAGACTCGCCATCTCATCACTAATACCTATTACTTAATTTTAACATGTTGCTTAGTTTCTGTTGGTTATTAGGTCATTTAAAGTCCGTTCTTGTTTCACTCGAATATCACAAATTAGGGTTCATTTCTTTTGATTTCGGTAAGATTTCACTGTAATTTACCTGTATAAATGTAAACGCAAGTCAGAAGATCAATAAGAGTGTAAGAACAAGGTCTAAAGAAATTTGGCAGAGTAATGGTACTATGTGCGAATTAGGAGCGATTGAGAGTGATGAAGAGAATGCGATCGACTATGGCCCTTTAAATACTGAAACTGAGTTCAATCGGCCGACTGGCCTCATTCGCTCAGTTCATTCGGGCGACTGAAGCTCAGTCGTGCGACTGGCCCAGTCAGTCGCATTCAGTTGGCCGACTGAGGCTCAGTCAGTCGACTGACTCATTCTCACCCTTTCATTCGCACCTTCAGTTGACCGACTGAGGCTCAGTCGGTCGTTGACTGACTCATTCGCACCACCCTTTCATTCGGTCGAATGGATCAGTCTGATAAGCCATTCGGGTGAATGGTTCAATCTCATGTCCAGTCGTGCGAATGGGACCCATTCGCATGATTGGTCCATACTCATGGTCCAGTCGTGCGAATGGGTTATACTTATGAAATTTTCTGCCATTTTGACCATTTTACATTTAAACCCCTTTTTAACTGTTAAAATAACATTATGAGCATTTGACCATCTCAGACATGATCATTTTGACTTGAAAACTTTTGATCACCTAAGACGTGATCCTTTTAAACACTTTGTCACCTCAGACGTGACCCATTTATCTTTTGAAACACATGTGATCATCTCAGACATGACCCTTTTTTGAATTAATCCCATACTGAATTTCATGATGTAGTCCGACAACCAAACAAACTGAAATGACTAAATAACTAGAAAATCAAACTAAAGTACAAAAATTAAACTTGTTTTTGACTTTTTGTGAGAGATAAATCCTAAGATAGAAATCTACTGGATTTGGTTCCGGAATAGGCAGCTTCTATTTAGTTTGACCATACCTGGACCAATTCAATTTTGGAATCATACAGGCAAGTCAATTATTTGGGACTTGTTATCAAACCTTTTGATGCTCAATTCTTGGTTTCATCCAGAGTCGTTACCAAATTTAGGAAATCATACTGGTACTATTAGATTCCCACATTGATTTGAACTTTCAAGAATTGCAGCCACAATGATTGTCAGTATATTTGTCCTCTTAAATCCATACACAGACTTTTGACACAGACTGGTGATAGTTTAAGGTTTAATTATTTCAACCAACATTTGTGGATCCCACACTTATATGGTAATCAACATTCCTCAGAGCTTTTGAGCGGTCTACGGGTATTTTGACAAGAAGAGACTATTCTTAGAGCTTTCAAAGAGAAGCCAATCCTCAGGTCAAAGCTATCGCACAGCAGAGAGGCGGCAAACAACAGTGAATTCTAGAATATCTAGTTATGCTTATCCTCAGGTCAGTGCCATCGCACAGCAGAGAGGCACACAACCTATCTCCTTGTTAGAGCATGTTACTTTTCTTTTGCACATAATGCACCAACAACATAAGTTATTAGCTTGATAGCATTTGCTTTTTAATTTTTTCTCGTGCTTTGCTCTATTTATGGTCATCCGCACACATTTGTGGCGTTTACATGCTCATTACCCCTTATTGGAATATTGTTGATTGTGTTAACCAGTGACAAGATGGGAGCCCACAGTCAGTTGAACAACTTAGTTTGATCTTGAGATCACCAGTCAGGTCTAATCATCTATTGTGTTGAATCTACCGACATATCATCTGTGGTCTAGCAACCTCTAGGTCTACTTTCGTTGTGTTACCTTAGTAGTTACCAGTTTTTCTATCATCTTTCTTTTTATATTGCTCAGACTACACAGACTTATACTTTGAATTTTGCATCTTTTCTAAATTAAATTTTTAAAGTCCCTCTTGATTTGTTCCTGTGTACTATCATTTTCCAAAGTTTTAATCGGTATCACAGGTACGGTTTACCTTATATCAGCTAGCCTCTCCTTCTCCCTCGTTTTTTTTTTAATGTTACTAGCTGACCTATTCTCCCCCTTAAATTCTAAAATCATAACATATTTAATTATTTTAGGATTTTAATAGACAGCTAAATAACATGAGTTTAAGTTTAAACAGAAAATAAAATAAATAAAGAAAATGAAAAAGAAAAATTTAACTACACTACTACATCGGACTACACATGATCATCATCAGGGATAACATCACTTTTCTTTTAACGCCGTTGACCTCTAACAATATAGAAAACGTGGTTTGTCAAAGCTTTTGTATAGAGGTCAGCGCGTTGAAAATCAGTATTAATTTTTATCACATCGATTAAGTTCTTTTCAAAACAGTCCCTTATAAAATGGTATTTAATACCGATGTGTTTGGTCTTTGGATGTTGTACTGGATTTTTAGTTACTGCAATTGCAGCAGAGTTATCAACAAATAGGAGTAGAAGAGAAATTTAAACCGTAGTCCCACATTTGCTGTTGAATCCAAATGATTTGTGAACAGCAACTTGCAGCAGCAACGTATTCGGCTTCACAGGTTGACAATGCAACCGAGGTCTGCTTCTTACACTGCTGCAGGTCACTAATCTCCTCCCAAAGAATTGACACCCTGCTGATGTAGACTTGTAGTTCATCTTGCAGCCCCCGTAATCCGAGTCACTATACGCCGTGAGCTCAAAGTCATCATCATGAGGATACCACAACCCAAGTGTGGGTTTACCCTTCAGATAACGAAATATCCTCTTGACCCTATCAGATGGTTAACCTTAGGCTTAGCCTGATATCTAGAACATAGACATGTAGCATACATGATATCAGGTCTTGAGGCAGTGAGGTACATGAGGGATCCAATCATTCCTCGGTACATTGTGGCATCTACCAGATCTCCATTTTCGTCAGGTGCTATATCATGGTTTGTAGCAAGTGGAGTCCCAGTAGCAGAAGCATTCTCCATGTCAAACCGACTGAGAATGTCTCCCACATACTTGGTCTGATGTAGAAATATCCCTTTTGGTGTCTGATCCACCTGTAACCCGAGAAAGAATTTCATCTCCCCCATAGCACTCATCAACTCTTTCTTCTTCATAACTGCTTCAAACTCTTTGCATAATTCTTCGTTCTTTGAACCGAAGATTATGTCATCGACATAGATCTGTACTAGCAGTAGGTCTCCATCTTTTTCTTTGATGAACAGTGTGCAGTCAATGACTCCCCTGCGAAAGCCGTGTTTCACAAGATGAGTCGAGAGTTTCTCATACCAGGCCCTTGGAGCTTGATGAAGCCCGTATAAGGATCTTCAAATCCCTCGGGTTGACTGACATAAACTGTCTCTCTCGAATTTCCCTATGAAGGAATGCACTCTTCACATCTAATTGATAGACTTTAATCTTCATATACGATGCATAGGCAAGGAAGATACGGATGGCTTCCATCCTTGCCACGGGTGCAAACACTTCATTGTAATCAATCCCCTCGACTTGGCGAAATCCCTGACCACCAGTCGAGCCTTGTTCCTAATAATGACCCCTTGGTCATCCTTCTTGCATTTCAAGACCCATTTGGTGCCAATGACCTTAGCACCTTTAGGTCTATCTACCAGAGTCCATACACCTAACTTCTTGAACTGAAGAAGTTCTTCTTGCATGGCACTCACCCATGCCTCATCATTCAGTGCTTCACTGACGTATTTTGGCTCAAACTGCGAGACAAAACACCGATAGCACCATCATGAATGTATCCTTTTTCCATAACCGAGGCATAATCAGCTGAGTACAGCTGATTTCTGGTTTGTACTCCTGATCTGACATCCCCAATGACATTGTCTAGGGGATGATAGACATTTAGACGTGATCCTGGAGTAGTAGGAACAGCTACCTCAGAGCCAAGATTATGAACATTTGGTTCTGCATCTGAGGTAGAAGGAGTTTGAGGTTCCGAAGTCGAAGGTGCATCACTGTTAGATGCTTGTTGACTTGCAGGAATTGAACCTGTTCCTCCTGACTGTTCTGGTCATCTTCTTCAGCTTCATCTTCTGAGGAGGAGTCACTGTCGTCGACTATTCCCTCTGAGTGATTAGATGATTCTCCTGTGAGCTCGATGATGTTGAATCAAGAGATGGTGTTTCAAGATGTCATACATCATCCGTGTAGCTAACTCGTCATCAGAAGGAGAGATAGGGATGTTGAAGGACTTGAAGAATCCATCATAGTCGAAAAAGTAAGCGGTCCTTTCCAGTAGGTGGTGTGGTATATCTCTGAACATCAACATTACACCACACTTCTCTACTAACCCGTTGAGTTGTTGTAAACTCTCTTGTTCGGTATGTTGTATCCTAGGAAGATCCCTTCATCAGCCTTCTCGCTGATTTTCCTTCTTGAGTCTTCTTCAGAGTGTGCACGGCGCGCCAAATGGTTCGAGATACTCCAGATTAGGTTTACGTCGTTGTAGTAGCTCGTAACATGTCTTTCCGTGGCGCTTGACTATCAGAACTCGATTCAATGTATAACATGCATTTGCCACTGCCTCATTCCAGAGATTGGATAGGCAGTTTCGAGTCTGCCAGCATTGTCCGTGCTGTCTCTATCAAGCTTCAATTCTTTCTTGCAGTAAGCCTCCATCCACTGATTCTTGAATTCAGTCCCCGTTGTCTGAGTACTGTCTCACCTTCAGCTTGTAGAGAGATTCCAGTGTGGTTACTAACTCCTTGAATGACTCAAATGTTCTGATTTGGACTTCAGAACATTACCCAAGAGAATCTTGAGTAGTCATCAGTAACCACAAAACAGTACAAGTCCCTGCAATCCTTTGTACTGACTGGACCAACAGATCCATGTGAAGAAGTTCAAGAGGAAGTTCGATAGAATGAACTTTCTTTTCCTTATGAGACTTCTTCGTCTGTTTGCCTTCTTGCAGCTACACAAAAATCCGGAAGTTGGAAATTTTGACGTTACAACTCCTCTCCGAGATCCTTCTGGATCAAGTGATTCTTTCCGTTGATTAATGTGTCCCATTCTCCTATGCCAGGAGATGGAGTCCTTCGCAGTAGCTTTTGATAGAAAGCACTGAACTTCATGATCCGTTTTAGAAGCCGTTGAGAGATCCAAAACATAAAGGTCTTTATATCTTGAAGCTGTCATCAAAACTTGATCCTTCGGAATCACGTAGTCTTTCTTTAGGACGTAACACTTCTTGTTATCGAATATGACTTTAAATCCTTTGTCACATATTTGGGAAACAGAAAGTATTTTGAAGTTGTTGAACGTAGTTCACCTTATCAAACTTAACTTTCTGATTTCCAACCTCTCCCTGAGCTGTGATATAGCCTCCTTTGTTACCAGCAAACGAAACGTGCCCTCCTTTTATTTGTTTGACGTTTGATAAAAGAGCCCTGTTTCCTGTCATGTGCCTGGATGCTCCGCTGTCTACAATCCACGTGTTGGTTACAGCACTGTAGCGAACACCCTGCACATATAATGTAAAACATTAGTTTAGGTTAGGAACCCAAGCCTTTACTGGCTTGGGTTTCCCAGAGGCATCACACATCATGAATTCAACCCATTGAACCTTAGAGGGTGAGGGTAGCTCAGGTGCCTTCTTGTCATCATTATCAGACACAGAGAATGACTTTTATTTCCATAAGCCAGATTTGTGTAAGGCCTGTTTGTGATAACAGTCGACTGGCTAATGGGTTGAACTTTGGGTTCACTAGTTCTTCTAGGTGGAGTTAAAGAACTCCTCTTAGAAGACCTAGGTTTTGAATCCTGAAGTTCAATCTTCTTCCTAGGTGTCTGATAGTAAGGACAAAAGGAAGCAATGTGTCCACACTCTCCACAGTTGTAGCATGACCTGCTATCCATTTTATGATTAAACTTTCGTTGTGGAGATGTGTGTGACACCCTAGTGACCTCACTTAGTTTGGGTTTTGACTCTGTTTCTTTTGATGTTTTCTCTTGTTTAACAAAATTAATTGTTTTAACACTTTTAACATCTTTTCCTTTTTGGTTATCTGGATTTTGACATGAAACTTGTGAAAGATTAACATTAACAGTTTTTTTAGGTTCAGATTTGACTTTGTTTGACCCTGACTTTATATTAACCTTTTCAAATTCTTTTTCCAGTTTAACACAAGGCATTTTACCCTTTGCCTTTGAAGTGGCCTCCTTTTGTTTTGTTCCGGATTCAATTGATGAACATGAGGAATCTGGATCACTAACAAGAGGAGTAGACACCACATGATCCTTGATGGTATTGTTATTTATTGGTCTACTCTTAGTGTTCATCAAGGTCTCAGGTGGTGGTGGAACCACTTTATAACCCAAACCCTCCCTGTTGTTACGTTCTCTCACTAAGTGTTGGACAATATGTGATGAACTTGTCCAACTGTGCAGTTTTTGCTTTAAAGAGTTGACTTCTACTTCTAAAACTGCCTTTTGCTTCTTAGTGTCTTCTAGGGAGTTAAGATAGTACCTAATGTCATTAGCTTGGTTAAATGCAACTACTTCAGTTTCCCTAAACTGTTTAGTCAAAAGGTCTATCTTTTCTTTGTAACTATGCTCATTTTGTTTAAAACTCTATTAGCCTCAGTGCACAGTTATAAATCCTTTACTAAGTTATTATTATGATCTAATAACCTAGCAAATTTCTGATCTATGCTTTCTCTAAATGTATTACAATCAGAACAAGCATGATTTTTAAACACTTGGTCAGTGGTACTTACCTGAGGAGATTCTGAAGAATTAGCCATCAACGCAGCATCAGATGTCTCTGGTTCTGGTGATTCTGTCTTTGCCATGGACGTCCCTTCTTCAGGCTTGTAGCTGACCTCAGTTGCAGTTGTCTCTTCACTATTTGACATCGCTATCTCAACGGCAATATCTCCTTCACTCGCGGAATCATCATCTAAGTCTTCTACGCTTGCAATATTGGATTCCCCTGGAGAGACAAACCGAAAGCTCCAGTCCTGTCCTTCATCATCATGAGCAGTCAAGGCTTTTGGATCCTTGCTTGATGAAGTAGAACTGCTAGCTTGCTTATCTTGACGAGTGAAGGACGAGAATGGATTCCCGTTTCCAGTCTTCTTTGGCTTCACACATTCTCTTTTGAAGTGCCCCTTTTCTCCACAGTTGAAGTAGGTCACCTTGCTCTTGTCAAAGCCAAATGTAGTGTCCTTAGTAGCAACAAAGTTCTGTCCGGTCTTTTTCACAAACTTCTTCGCCCTCCGGACAGCACTTGCTAAGGCCCACATAATGTCCATCCTCTCCAGTTCCATTTCATCTACCTGCTCGTAGTCCTCATCTGCCAGATGGCAGTTTCCAATTTTCCCAGCAACAAGTCCATCATAGGAATGAACCACTGCTGCCAAGAGATCCATGTGCTCTCGAGCTACTTCCACAGTCACGTTTCCGAGGTTCTCGGTCTTTAGTCTAGTGGAGTTTGCTTCAGATCCAATGTAATGGGTACTAGAAGACCCTGACGTTTCAGATCCTGAAGGAGAAGCTTGTGAAGGACTAGATGAGCTAGACACAAATGCAGTCTGAAGAGGTGCCCCAGACGTCTTAACTTGAGGAGTGGCATTGTACAAAGCTGGATTCTGAGTGTATGAGGACTTCTGAGCTCGGTACTTCATCCTAAGTGCTTCTTCTCGCAGCTTTAGAATGAAATCATTGATATCCAACTTTGCCAACATTTCATTCTGTCTCAGATTTGACACAAAAGAAGCCCATTTTTCTGGCAATCCATCTGCAAAATTTGACACTTTTTCTTCCATGGTAGTAGCAACACCATGTGTATGCAGTTCGCTCATCAAATGGTAGAATCTATCAATAACATCGTCCAAACTCTCATTTCCCATCGATGAGAAGTTGTCAAATTCTTTCTTCAGCTCCTTAGCTTTAATTGCCTTCAGTGAAGCATTCCCGTCACATATCTTTTCAGCTCATCCCACAATTTCTTGGCTTGCTTATTCTCCGAGTAGTGGTGGAAAATATCCTTAGGAATAGACTGTGTTATCAATGCATAGACTCTCTTTTCTGCATTATACTTAACTTTCTGAGCATCAGTCATTCCTCCTAAAGTAAGCTTCACCCATCAGCTCCCACCGGCATACTGTAACCTATCTCAATAGCTTCCCACAAATTTGGATCCACTCCATTGAGGTAGATCTCAAAACGTTGTTTCCAGTGGGGAAACTCATCTAACTTAAGAGCTTTGGGGGTTTATTATGATTCCCCACCTCACTCTCAAGTAACAGTAAGTTCTGGATCCTTGAGTCCTTCCCGGCTGTAAACGCTGACATCTGATCTTCCATCTCGATTAACTTTAAGTTTCTTAAACAATCTGTCAACTGGTGCGACTGGAGTGATGCGAATGGTCTATCCGTGCGAATGAACTATGCGACTGGTTCAATCGTGCGGCTGAACTTAGCGATTGGTCCAGTCGTGCGAATGAAACTGATGCGTACGAACATTGCGAACGGAGGCTTAGTCGTACGAATGAAGATGCGACTAGGTCCAATCGTGCGTCTGGAAGATGCGAATGAAGTCCAGTCGTGCGATTGGGTCAATCGTGCGACTGAAGCTGATGTTTTGCGAAAATTTCTAGGTTAAACGTGTTTTGGCCGTAAAAATTCGAATTTTCACCAACCCTAATCGCCTAATGCCGTAGAAACCAAAACTTGATGAGTAGGGGACGTCCAAGACAACTTTTGACACAAAAAGATTGCGTTGTTAGTAAAAAAACACAAATTTGTATCAAACTTGATTGAATCACACGTAATCAAGAGCCAAAGCTCTGATACCACTTGTTAGGATCTGGTATTTGAACGAAATACCAACTGATTAACGTGTAAACCAAACCAAATAGTGCGGAATCCTATTTGATTGGCAATCCAATCAGTGAGAATGCACGTAGAATCAATAAAGTATTGAATCAAACGTTAAGAATCGATTAGGAATCGATCTACAGTGTTCTATGAACTTGGAGTATGAACTTGGAGGCTTCTGGACGGCTAGGGTACGTCTGGAATCGAAATAGAATGAATGCTTACGTTTTTCCACGAATTGGGTGGTATTTATAGGTTAGTGTTGTTCATTCGGGCGACTGAACCATTAGTATGGTTCAGTCGTGCGATTGAACCATGCGGTTGATCCATCCGCACGACTGAGTGTTTAGTCGTGCGACTGAGCCAATCTCATGTTACAATCATACGACTGATCCAGTCTCCTGATTCAGTCGTGCGACTGAGTCATTCGCATGAAGTTATTCATGCGTATGGTCCATTCGCATGGGCCATTCGCATGAGAACTTCATTATGTTAGGTTTGAATGTATTCATTAATATAACATTATGTGTATCAATTCAAACAATCACAAACCTATTTAACCAATTCAACATCAACTCATTAATGAAATATTAAACATTATAAATCACAAACAACCAATCTCATTTCATTAATATTCCAAACATTACATCAGTGTAAGACAAACAAGACATATTACATTCATATCCTGATCTAGGTACATATGTATCAACAGAGTTTGCTATTTTGTAATTTTCACACCTGATTAAGAGGTCTTCAGGTAAAACAATAGTAAGCATACTATATGCTCTAATGTCAACTTTGACCTTCTTTGCATCCTCAAGTGATAGCTCCTTCAGATTTATAGGTTGATTGTTGTCCTTGTAATCAGGTCCAAGTGTTGGTGGAATATAAGGACCATCAGTAATGGACACCCATAAATCAGAATCAGTGTAATTCACATGATTCCTGAACCTAATTTTCCATGTTTTAAAATCAACTTTGTAAATGATCTAATTAATGTGATAATTGGTAGGCTGATCCAACAAGTGAATTACTCATCTTAGTTAATGTGATAATTGTTAAGAAATTCCTTTTTAAATGATCTAATTAATGACAAAATTTTAATTATCGGTTACTTAAGTCGTTAAAGTCGAAATTAGTCAATCTTCTTAACAAATTCTCAACTGATATGGAATTAAGGATGTTTGATGATAAGTTTTATTCAAATTTGTTTGAACAACTGTAGATTATCGATTGATGACACAATCTACGAATCAGAATGATTTTGATGTAAGATTGATGTTAATCGAGCAATGGAACAGTACTCGCCGAACAATAAATCAAGGTTTGATGATTTTAAATTAATTACACCAAATTGTTGAGTAGAATTCCTTTGCTAGCTATCGATTAGCTTAACTCAACTTGTGTGTTGATTAATTCATTCAATAACACCCTTGAATCTGAGTTATGAACTCATTTTACTCAAAATCAACAGATCTAATCAGAAATCTGATAGATCTAATGATATAAACAATCAATTAAACAAATCTAACACTGATAGATCAATTGATCTAGATCAATGAGCACGTGGCTCTGATACCAATTGTGTGTCCCCGGTTCGAACTGGATCGATGAGCTTGGATCTTAGAATTCAAATTGATATGAACAAAATTTGATGACTAGATGCTAAAATTTATTAATGATGAACACAAAAGTGTTTAATGCTTGTTGTTTATTGATTTGATGATCAATTCATCATCCATCATGGATGATGATATGATGATGTTGTTGATGGAGTATGATTCCCACCTTAGGTGGTGAACCATCCACCCTTACAATGAAAGATTATGCTATTTATACTAGTCTAGAATTTTTAGTATTTACAATATGTGCAGGACCGTTTAAGGGATGGTCACTTACAACACAACACACAATGAGGAGAGTTTGATTAAAAACACTTAACAGATCAAATAAGGAACTGGTAACATAGTGGTTTGATACTTAGAATACAAGCAAATATGAGACAAAACAAGAAACAAAACAACACAAGTATTGGTTTTTCAAGAATGTTGTATATTGCTCTCAAGTTCCTTACAAGTGTTACAAAGCATAAAGAAAGATACAAGGACCTGAGATACTTTATACTACATCCTACAGCGGGCCATACTTAGAAAGCCAGCTGGAAACATTTGAACTAGACAACAAAATCAAATGTAGAGTCAAAAGGCAGATTGCCTTTTGACTAGTGACTATGATATGCATAGCTCACATCCTAATATATTACAAAAGGATAAAAGTACATAAAGTAGAAAGCACGACTCAAGACCTCAATGTACATTTACCAAAAGCATGGACCTTTTCACCAACTTGTGAAAGTTGGTGAGTCAACAAAGTTGCAGCGGAAAGTGGTCCAGCTTTATGGTAAAGTACATCAGATAAAGCATGTGTTCAAAAGTCTTCAGAAGAAATCTATCTTCACTTCTTGGCTTCGAAAGACTTTGTCTTTGAAGCTTCGGAAGACTTCACTTTTGGCTTCGGAAGATTTTACACTAGAATATTTTTTAGTGCATGGTGTAAAACTTTCAAAGCATTCCTACTCAGTACTTCAGTGCATGCATGCAGGAAAGACTTAGGATGTTTTAGGTGCATCAGCCTTACATAAAACCTTACAAACTCCCCCTAGGCTGATGCTACCAAAACATTTGAAGACCTTAGATCTTGACAGTCCTTATCATGATGATGATCATATCCTTCTTCATTAGTTGGTCAAGATCACTTAGACTCTCATAGTGTCTTCTCATCTCAAAGAGATCATGTAGAGGTAGATTGAACATGTCTTGCCATGTGTAGACATTCTCAATACCTTTATCTCTGATTACATGCTATCTTTCTGGATTAGTGGAGTAAGTCCAGGACAAGATGGGTCTTTCTGATGCAAGAGGAGCTGCTTGAATTGGAGTTGTTTGAGCTTCCTCTTGTTGCACTTCCTCAGGATGTTCTGACTCATCCTGAGGTTTGGAGGTGGATGACTTTGTCTTCTTCTTCTTCTTCTTCTTCTTCTTCTTCTTCTTCTTCTTCTTCTTTTTTGACTTGGGTTTAGAGGCCATCCTTTTCCTCCTCTTTGAACTCTTCAACTGAGAAGAATGGCCTTCAGCACCTTGTTGTTTAGTCTTATCTTTCTCAGTTGGGTCTACCTCCCTCACTGGTTCAGAACGAGAGGGAGTTTGACCGTGCTGTGGATCAGAAGATGAAGCTTGCTGAGGTTCAGTAGGAGGTCCAGATTATGTTGTCTCAAATTGTTCAAACTTAACCTCCACTTCTTGAAGGGCTTGACTTGGTAGGGAGTGTAAGTCAATGAGCTCTCCTCTTTTAATCTTCTGCTTGATCACCCTTATGTGCTCATCCATAATGGATAGAGACATTGGGCCAAGTCTCCTTCTGGGGAATCCATACAGCTTCAAGAAGGTCATCATCCTCTGCCTATCAGCAGACTTCTTTTGACTCTTTTGGATAATGGCTCTTGATTTGGCTGCTTTTTTCCCTCAATTTTCTCTTTGTAGCCTTTTGTTCTTTGAGTATTTGAAGTTCAAGTTGTTTGAGATACTCAAACTCAATATACTCAAAGGATAGGGAAAGAAGTGCAGCTGCCTGGTAGAGACATATGGAACTCAGGTAGTTGATCATGTTTTGCCTGTCAGTTTCTTTATCTACCTGAGGTTCTTATGTTGCCACAGTCTCTTGCACAGGGCTTTCTTAAACATGAGAGAGAGTAGGAGCATGCTTGTATAGTCTTTTCTGTTTCCTTTCTTCTTTGATTTGGAGGAGCAACCTTGCATCCTCTGCTTCCTTCCTCTCTCTAGATATTTCCATGTCTGCCAGTTCATTTAATTCCTCTAAGGGGAGAGAAATGATTTCATCAATATCATAGTTCCTGGTCTGTAAGTAAGTAATCCTGGCTGCCCTTAACTCATCATTTTTAGTATTTGGTCTGGAGGTAGCCCTGATTGTAGCTTCCATAAAGCCTGAAGACCCAACAGTGGAACTTTCTCCCCTTAGATTCCTCTTCCTCTATCTCTCTCCTCCTTATCAATCTCCTCAGGAGTCAATATCCTTTTCCCTTTGTCATCAACAGACCTTTGTGACTCAGGGTGGAGAGAGCTTTGGCCTTCATTGCTTGGAGTAGCTTCCATGCTCTGGCTAGAGAGAGACTGTGATACACCTTCAACAGCAGGTGTTTCACTGAGGGAATGGATTGTTGAAGTAGTTGTAGTTGTGATAGGTCTCTCAGGCTCTATCACTGGGCCTTCAGTCAAGATTTTTTCATTTAAAGCTAATCTTAGGGTCTGCCTCAACATCCAGTTGACCAATGACATTATCTGATTGCCTTTGTAATCTTCTTGAGCTGAACTCTTCAATAATCTTGTCCTTTGAGCCAGCCTGTCAGCTTGCCTAGATTGGCTTGGATTGGCAAGTGACATGTTGACAAGGTCAAGACCTTCATAGTAGTTGAGGTCTTAAAGTTGAAGACTTCTTGCTACCCTTGAACTCTTTGAAGTATGAGGGCTCTTCTATCAGCATCATACCTCCACCCAATAATGTAGTTTGAAGATCCTTGGGTTGGGGATGGCATAGCCCTTGGAATACCTTCCTCAAAGAGACTCTGAATGAGAGAGTCTAGTGAGTCCACATCAATGTGAATTTCGGGAAGTTGCTGAGTATAGACAATTGCAAGTGAGGATGGTGAGTCCTCAATGTCCATACTCTCCGAAGAACTCCCAGGTTCTGTGATTGCTATGACTTTCTCCCCCTTTTTGGTAGCATCAACCTCTTGCATAGATGAGCTAGAAGTTAGGTCAATCACATCCACAGGTTCTTGTGTTCCTGGATGAGCTCTCCTTAAAGGTCTCCCAGCTAGTTGGTCCTTGAGATAAGATATCTCAAGTTGTTGATCATTGACCCTATTTTGTAAGGTAGTCACTTGAGATTCCAAGTGACTAACCTTAGAGACTAGGTAAGTGCATGTTTATGACAGTTTTTACACCTTTAGTCTCAAGTTCCCCTCATCTTCATCAAAAAAATCATTGGGGGATGAGAGAATTGGACCAAAGTCATTACTCTCACCCCCAGCATCATGTTCTTGGCTGCTGGATGTCCCCTGCTCATTGACAGCTTCAAATGAATTGTCAATGGGCTGAGTTGCCATGGTTGAGGTCTTAATGATGTAATCACTTACAGAAGTGAGAGCCTCTTCCATATGGACCTCCTGAACAGGTTCAGGGAGATCCACCTTAGTGCTGGGTAGATGATGTGGGCTAGATATGGGAGAATCAGGAGCACTCATCTCTCTTTGAGTAAGGGAGGAGTAGAGAGACTCATGGTACTCACTGAATCCCATATATTCATCATCATAGAACTCAAGGTTAGGAATAGGTTGGTTGAGATCTAGAGGCTGGGGATGGTAACTTTACCCTGAAGGTTGTTCACTTGAGTTTTGAGACTCAGAGTGAAGGCTTAAGGCTGATGGGCTAATGAGCTCATCAGGCTGAGCATAAGGAACCTCAGCATTGATTCTTGATGAGATGGGAGTGATTTGCTCCTCAGGAGAAGTGGGAGCTCCATTGTCCACTTCTTCCTGTATGGGTAGTGATATGGGGGCCTACACAAGCTGAATAGCTAATGCAGGGGTTCGTTTGGATTTTCTTTGGTAGGTGAGGGTGATTTGAGGTTGTTTAGGTGGTTGAGAGGTAGAAGGTGTGGGTTCAACACTAGCTTGTGTTGCTAGGTTGTCACCTTGAGCAATGAGCTCTAACATTTTGGTGACAAGGGCTGTTTCTACCCCAGAGATGCCAACAGTTGGCTTCCTCATTATTTTAAAGATGTCAGGCTTCATCTGTCCTAATTTAAGAATATTACTTGTTTCCCTCAACTGTGAGCCCAATTCATGGTTGAGAATGTATTGAACATATCTAGGAAACATGTAATACTGTAACGAGTCCAAGTTTGCAAGGAGATTTGTATAGACAAATTGAGAGTACCTGAACTTGACCCTTTAAACCATTCCATGCACTATGAAGGAGAGATCCTCAGGAATCTGGTCCCACCCTCCATGCTTGTTGGACAAGCTGTGGATGACCACATGAAGCAGGTACTTCCACTAGGATAAGACATTCCCTTTCTTAAAGGTCTTTACAGAGAAATCTCCTTCATAGCCTATCTGCTGAAAGGAGTGGTTAACAGCTTCCTTTGGGAAGGACAATTCACCTTCCTCATCATCCAGCTGAAGATGAGTGTTGATGATGGCTTGAGTGATGAAGATTGTCCTCCCTTGCATCGTAGTAGATAGTGCCTTCTCCCCATCCATTATGACCTCTTGACAGGTCTTCCAGAACTCAAGTAAATGATCCTCATAGAGTGTAGGATCAATGGTCAGGGAGGTGAAGTAGTTGGATAAAGCCAGAAATTGGCAAACCTCTGAGAAACTAGAATCTTTCTCAGATTTCAACAGAGCAGCCTGATTATGTTGCATGTGAAGTTGCATGGGAAATCAGGGTCGTTCCTGCAATTTAGGTTGGTCATTTTAGAAAGCTTAAAGGTGAAGAAAGTGAAGAAAGGTTTTGTCACGAGTGAAGCACCAAGCATAAGATTAATACGAAACTCGGCTTGACGAACATGAGAAATATGTTTAAGACACTTTTGGATGAAATACGAATCCAGAGGAGCTTCTCTAAGCAGATAACTTCGACATGGTTCTTAGATGACTAATTCTTGTTTACTATGTCATTGATATTTCAAAGTTATATTAGTGTAAAGTTGATACAAGAATCGTGGTTGTTAAGATTAAAGGTACGGTTCAGAATAAGAGAATCATTGTAATGAGTTTTCAGAATAAGTGCGGTTTTGAGGGGAAGACATTCAAAAAGATTATTAAGAGTCGTTATGAGAATCGGTTAATGAGTTTCAAAATCCAAGAAGACAAAATCAATAATAAAACGATAACAACAAGGTGTTTCAAGTGTAACGTTCGGTTTACAAACCAAAGCAAATACGTTGACTTATCAAAGTATTAGGTCAACTACAACGTTAATGACGACATGCGTACCTATAAGCGAACACTCACCCCAAGGGTTCCCAGGTAAGGTAAATAGATCCATCGGTTGATTTGGATTTATATGAATACCTTGTCTAGACAGAACACCTCGAGATACAGGCATCACGCTCTTCCAGCATTACATGTTTCAAGTTGTATGACATAGACTTTGAAGAGACTTGAAAACCACGGATAACGATTCAAAGCTCATTTTGAAAACCATTTGATTTAGGCACACAATGCCTTAGAATATGATTTAAGTTTTGTGTGTGCATTGATAAGAATCAAAGTATAAGAAGAATCACATAAGGCATATAATCATATAATCAAGTATAAACATATAAGGCACATAAAATCCTATCTAAGCATATAAAATACATGAGAGGACTCATGTGTAAGGGTACTTAGTTATAGTCTAGGTCATTCCATTTCTAATAACCTAATTTCCTATAACCTGGCTTTGATACCAATCTGTCACACCCCGACCAACAGCGGAATCATCGGGGCGGACGAATGTGAAACGATTATTCATAGCAAATGGAATTAAATAAGTTGGAATAATATTAAATACCATTTTTCATTGAATAATGCTAAACAACTAAATCATTACACTACAATCAAGATTTCAATAACAAAAAATATAATCTTTAGTTTAACTAGGTCCAAGTCCTATATGTACAAGAAGAATTCTTCAAGTAGCAATCCTGAAACATGTTAAAAATAAAGGGTCAACATATAATGTTGGTGAGCTTCCATGAATTTGTACATACGTATGAAAACAACGTTGAAGAGGCAATTCATGTCATAGGTTAAGAAATATTGCAAGAATATAGATAGCATAATGATACAATCAAACCTTGACAAAGATATCCATTACAAGTTATAACGATTAGCTAAGTGTACTTGGTTCCCATGATGAACAAGTCATACATCAACCTTGGCTTTAGCACCAAATAGGCTTGTCAGGCCCATAGATCTATGACGTCGCTAGGCTAGCAATAGTTAATGATTGTTTTTACAAGATGACTATCATATAAGGCTCACAAATATTTCAAATAACCATGACAAGTTTATAAACGAATTGCTAGTGCATTACAAGTTTCAAGATGGTTTACAAGTGTAAGTTTATAAGATTAACATGTTTCACCCCAAAATGTGTGAAATAATGTAAAAAAGTGCATGAAAACTCACATGGTATAAGATACACTTAAGATAATAATAAGAAAATAAGATTGCTCCAACGATTTCTTCACGATTCAACCTAAGGTTTGGTGTCTTAGGATTAGAATAAAGATATAATTAACGACTAAATATGAATTAGGGTTTCAATTGGAATTTGGGGTTTGAATAATTAAGTTAAATAAAATAATGTAATCATTTATATTTTGATTCAATAAAGATGGAATAGATTGATTAAATAGTTAAGACTGAAAACGATAATGAATAATTAGTAAAATTAAATAATTTAATTTATAATAATTGATTTAATAAATATTAAGTATAAGTGTGGAAGGAAATAATTACTTTAATAACTATTTACGATATAACATTGTTAAATAAATAATAAATATTACTTAAATATTAATAATTATTGATTAAGTAATGGTTGAGTATAAAATATGAAAAGAAATAATTAATTTAATAATCAATTATTTAAAACTTTATCAAAATAATTAATTGGGTATTTAATTATTTAAATAAGTTATAAAATAACTTATTTGATTTAAAGGAAAACCATTTTATAAAGTATTAAAAAGAAATAAACTTCTAAATAATTTTTGTCGTAGTTTTTATATTATTAAAATATTTGTTTTCAAATGAAAATATATAATATTATATTGTTTAATATTTACAGAAATTAATGTGATAATTTATGGGATAAATTTAATTAACAAAAATAGTTTTTATATAATTTCATAAGAAAATGTTAATTTGTGTAATTTAATTTATAAGAAAAAGGCTTAAAAAAGAAGAGTGGAGGGGGACAAGGGTCGAACCCGGGTCTCCTTTCTGAGATCCGGTTGAGTTACCAGTGGGCCAAAGCCCGATATCTGTTTAGAATCCAAACGATTTTTATTAAAACATTATCTGATTAAATCCCCCAAATCCATATGAACCCTAATTCGGTTTTGATCCAAATTGAACTCGAAGTTGATGTTGTTAATCAAATCAAACATGGGGCTTTGATTACCCATGTGGGATCGAGTGTGTAGTGGTGTATAACTTACTTGATTACGATTTAATTGATGTAGATGAGATGATGAATGGTTCGCGATGAGGACGAGTTGAAGATGATGATCGATTGCTTGTGTGTGTGTGTTTAATAAACAATTGGGTGTCTAGAGAGTTTGTAAAGGCCGATTAGAAACGTGGCCCTCTATTATATAGTACCAATTTGATCAGTTTCATGTTGAATGCGGTTTGAGTTTGTGTTGGTTATAATCGATAGAATTTGATTTAGTTTTTATGTTACAGCTCAAATTGAATTGATGATTATAACCATAATAATACCTAGTACGTTTCAGGTCAAGAAATTATGTTAATTTATCGACTTTCAAGTGCAACCGATTCGATTTTGATTGTATCTTTGGTTTCGGGTTCGAATGTGATGAAACAGGTGGTTAATCGAATTAATGGGAGTCAGAGGTTCGAATTGATCACACGTAACTTACGAAACGGTTTGATTAGCTTTAGGTTTAACGATTCGATGTTTGGGAGTCGCCGGAGCTCGGCCGAAGGTCCAGCCGGAGCACAAGGGGGTCGACGGTGGGTGGGTTTGGTTTATAACAAATTTACATAATTGGTCCCTGTAGTTTTAAGGCCTTATTATTTTATGCCAAACTTTACAACCTTTTTGTTATTTAAGTTCTAAATTTTACATTTATGACCCAAACTTAATATAATAAACTTAATTTAAATAATAAATTCATTCATTTTATAAAATATTTATCAAACTTAATAAATGTTAATAAGATTTTTTACATTTAGTTATTTATTATAAAATGATAAATAAAGCTCTATATATCTATATATAAAAAGTTATTTATAAATCTATAAATTATTACAAGTTGTTTAGATGATTAATAAATGAATATTTGAATAAAATAATTCACAATATAAATTTCACATTTAATGCATTTGATCCATTAAAATTATTAAAATAATTTAATAATGGAAGTTCAAAATGGGTTCGGGTTTGGATTTAAACTTTGAAAATGGGCGGATGTTACAGATAATGTCATCTACATATACTTGTACTAGCATTAAGTCATTTCATGTTCCTTTGATGAAGAGAGTCCCAGCTATAGTACTCATTTTGTATCCATGCTGACAGAGATACTGAGATAGAGTCTCATACCACTTCCTTGGTGCTTGGTGCAGCCCATAAAGAGCTTATCAAGCCTGCAGACATAATCAAGATGATCAGGATCTGCAAACCGAGGTGGTTGTTTGAGATACACCTCTTCATCAATTACCCCATAAAGAAAAGCACACTTGAAATCAAGTTAGTAGACCTTGAAATCCTTGGATGCAGCAAAAGCTAAGAATATTCTAACAGCTTCAAGTCTTGCAACAGGAGCAAAGACATCTGTGTAGTCAATTCCTTCTTCTTGTGTGTATCCTTGAACAACTAGTCTAGCCTTATTTTTTATGACAAGTCCTCTATCATCCTTCTTATTCCTAAACACCCATTTGGTTCCTATAGTAGTATTCCCTTGAGGAAGAGGACATAGGTTCCAAACTTTTTGCCTTTTGAATTGAAGCAGCTCCTCTTGCATAGCTTCAACCCAACTTCCATCGTTTAAAGCCTCATCAATTTTCTTATGCTCTATCTGGGATAAGAAATAAGAGTGAAGACAAACATTTTCATCATGGGTTTGCGCTCTTGTTTTTACCCCTGAATCAACATCTCCATTGATGTCTGTGGTAGGATGAGACTTGTGAATCCTTTGTTGAGGGATCATAGCAAGTTTCTTTGAGAGATCTAAATTAGAGAAATATAGATCTGGTCTTGATGATTCACCCACCATATCAGGACACTTATCAAGAGAGACTTGATCCAATGAGTATGTGACATCATTGATGTTGTCTTCAATGGAGTGGTTGTCAGCATCCAGAAATTCCTGATCACTGTCACCACCACCATTTTCTCCTACATTTGAAGCTCCTTCATCTGATTTTTGTGCCTCTAAGCTGGAATTTGAAGGCACCTCAAAGGTATCAGCTGAGTTTGTCATTGTAGTGCTGATAGGAATTCTATTTGCAGGGTTAGTTACAACTGGAGCTGAAGTAGTATAGCTTGAAGGTCTTCTCAGCTCAAATCTTGGATCAGGATCACCTGTAGGTAGTATATCTGTGGATCCTGAAATTTGCTCACAAAGTTTGTTAAGACAGTTGGTAACTAAATCAAGATCAAATAGCCAATCAGGACCTGAACCTTTCACACTGGGAGTGTGCTCATTGAAAGTCACATTGGTTGACTCCTCAACTACTCTAATTCTAAGATTGTATACTCTATAAGCCTTGGCTTGGGAAGAGTATCCAATAAAATGTCCATCATCTGATTTCTCATCAAACTTGGCAATTTGATCTTTGGTATTCAAGATGGTACAAGGACATCCAAATGACCTAAGAAAACCAATGAAAGGTTTTCTCTTATGCCAAAGTTCATAAGGAGTCTTACCATGTGTCTTAACTACTAAAACTCTGTTTTGCACATAGCAAGCAGTGTTCACTGCCTCTGCCCAGAAGGTGATGGGCAGCTTAGAGTCAGACAACATACTTATTGCAGCTTCAATTAGTGTCCTGTTTCTCCTCTCAGCAACACCATTTTGCTGAGGAGTCCTGGAAGCATTATATTGTCTTGTAATACCCTTTTCATCACAAAATGTGTCAAGGATTTGGTTTTTGAATTTAGTTCCTTGATCACATCTTATGGTTTTGACCTTGTGATCACATTGATTCTCAATCTTTAAGATGAAATTCTTCAAAATCTAGGGGTCTCATCCTTAGTTCTAAGAAAGAAGACCCAAGTGAATTTTGTAAAATCATCTGTGATCACCAAGCAGTAAGAGGTCCTTCCTAAACTCATTAAATAAATGGGGCCAAAGAAATCCATATGTAATAAGTGAAGGGGAGTATTGATTGAGTTTCTTTCCTTTGGCTTGTGAGATACCTTGTGTTGCTTCCCTTTCAGGCATGCAACATAATGATCATCACTTGCAAACTCTTTCTTTAGCATTCTAGTTACCAAATAATTCTTAATCATTTTATTCATATTCTTAAAGTTTACATGGCATATTCTTTTATGCCATAGGAAAGACTCATCACTATTGGCTTTAGATAGAAAGCATGAAACTTCCCCTGAAGGAGATGTTTCTTGCAAACCCATCTTGTACATGTTTCCTTTCCTGGGGGCTCTGAGTAGGATATGCTCATGAGGAATGACCACCTCGGGCTTGAGAACAATGCACTCATGCTCAGTAAAGAGCATGTTATGACTCTGATCACAAAATTGAGATACACTCAAAAGATTATATCCAAGATCCTTGATAAAGTTTACCTTCTCAATACTGAGCTTACCATTTGTGACCTTGCCCCTTCCTGTAATGTAACCACCAGCATCTCCTCCAAAAGCAACTGGCCTCCATCAATTTTCTCAAATTTCTGGAGTAGTGACCTATTGCCTGTCATGTGCCTGGAACAGCCACTGTCGATGATCCATACATTCCTGTTTGTCTTGAGCTGTTCCTGCACAAAAAAAGATGGTTAGTTACATTTGAAAACCCAAGCCTTATTGGTCTTGGGCTCATCAAAAGAAGTTGAAGACAATACAACAGTAATAGATCCTATTGTCATGTTTTGAGGATCACTTGCTGATGTTGATGAAGAGCTTTCAGTCACTTGGTCTTTCTTTGTCTTCCACACCACCTTTGGAAGCTCAGACTTGACCTTCAACACTTCAGAAGTTTTGATGACTTCGGAAGTTTTGATGACTGAACCTTCGGAAGATCTTGCTAGCACTGAAGTTGGCTTCAGCGATTCGGAAGTATTCCTTTCTTCCGAGACCAAATTTTCTTCCTAAGGCAATTTCCCACTTGTCTTCTTCTTCAAATTAGAGCTTCCGAAAAGAAAAGATTTTCCTTCCGAAGCTTGTTTCTTCTTCAAACTCTTAGAAGTCTCTTTCTTGGTCATGTGGACAGTACCATTTGGATTGTAAAGATAATCTTTAGCAAGATGAGAGGTACTTCCACACATAACACAGTCCACTTTCTTCTTCCTAAGAGTCTTCTTTTGTGAACAAAGCTGAACTTGATCACTTCCCTTCTCCATCTTCATTTTTGCAGATGTTGTGGCAATTCTTTTAAGGTGAAAACTACCTTTGGAGCTGGATGGTTCAGGTTGTGTAGCAGTGGTACACAACTGATCAGCCTTCTTCATGTTGCTAGGATGAGTTGGACATAAACTAGAACTCTTGGTACTAGAGTTTGAGTTTTTGTCTTCAGTCCTAACCACCTCTTAACCTGCAGAGATAAAAACTTGTTTCTGCTTAGAGTTAAAGGTGGCCTTGATCTCTTGAGCTTTCTTTGCCTTCCTCTTGCTCTTCCTGATCAAGTTCTTCCTCCTTGACTTGGTCATCCCAACCTTCTTACTCTCCTTAGAAGGATAGTGACCCTTCTTAGAATGCTTTTCTTCACTCTTCTTAGAGGCATCCTACACTATCTGTAGGACCGTTTAAGGGCTTTAACACAATTACAACACAACAACACAATGAGGAGATTAACTAAACTTTAATCAAACAGTGAACTGGGAAACCAAAGTGATACAAAGAACACAAGTAAAGCAAGAGACAGAACAAGAGAGTATGGGTTTCAAGGAGGCAGTATATTGCTTTCTCAAGTTCTTTGACAAGTGTTACAAAGCATAAAGAAAGATACAAGAACTTGGAATACTTATACTACAACCTACAGCCGGCTATACTTTGAAAGCCAGCTGGATACAATTGACTAGACACTAACAAAATCAATTGTAGGATCAAAAGGCATATCTGCCTTTTGACCTTGTGACTATGACATGCCATAGCTCACATCCTTATACATTACAAAAAGGATAAAGTACATAAAGTGGAAAGTTACAGACTCAAGACCTCAATGTACAGTTACCAAAAGCAAGGCCCTTTTCACCAACTCATGTAAGTTGGTGACTTTACAGAGATGCAGCGGAAAAGGTGCTTTATGGAACAGTACATCAGATAAAGCATGTGTACTAAAAGTCTTCGGAAGAAATCTGTCTTCATAGGTTGAAGCTTCGGAAGACTTTGTCTCTGAAGCTTCGGAAGACTTCATGTTTGGCTTCGGAAGATATTGGTCTTGGCTTCGGAAGATTTTACACTTAGAGTATTTTCTAATGCATTGTGTAAAACTTCCGAAGCATTCTTCACTTCAGTACTTAGTGCATGTTGCTGAGACACTTAGGCTGTTTTGGGTTGCATCAGACTTCAGGAATCCTTACAAACTCCCCCTAGGCTGATGCTACCAAAACACTTAGAAGATCTTCAAATGTTGGTAGTCTTCAGTACAATCAGGACCATTCCTTTCTTCATTAGATGGTCAGGATCATCAAGACTCTCATAGTATCTTCTCATCTCAAAGAGATCATGCAGAGGTAAGTTGATTATGTCTTGCCATGAGTAGACATTCTCAACACCTTGATCTCTGATAACATTCCATCTTTCTGGATTGGTAGAGTAAGTCCAGGACAAGATGGGTGTCTCACTAGTTAGAGGAGCCACTTGAATAGGAGTTGATTGGGCTGCCTCATCATGCACTTCCTCAGGTTGATCTGATTCAGCCTGAGGTGCAGAGGTAGATGACTTTGGCTTCTTCTTCTTAGTCTTTGGTTTAGAAGCCATCCTCTTCTTCCTCTTGGATGTCTTTAACTGAGAAGACTGGTCTGCAGCACCATGTTGATCATCAGTGTCTTTCTCAGTTGGGTGTTCCTCCCTCACAGGTTCAGAAGGAGAGGGAGTTTGACCCTGCCTAGGATCAGAAGATGAAGCTTGCTGAGGCTCAGCTGGAGGTGCTGGTTGAGGTGTCTCTGGTTGTTCAAACTTGACCTCCACTTCAGGTGGGACTTGACTTGGAAGAGAGTGCAAGTCAATGAGTTCTCCATTTTAATCTTCTGCTTGATCACCCTAATATGCTCATCCATAGTGGATAGAGACATGGGGCCAAGTCTCCTTCCGGAGAATCCATATAGCTTCAAGAAGCTCACCATTCTTTGTCTGTCAGCAGACTTCTTTGCATTCTTTTGAATGATGGCTCTTGACTTTGCAGCTTCTTCCCTTAGCTTCCTTTTGGTTGTTTTTCTTTCTTTGACTAGCTCAAGCTCAAGTTGCTTTAGGTACTCGAACTCAATGAAGTCATAGGACAGGGGAAGAAGTGCATCTGCCTGATAGAAGCCTGTGGCACTCAGGTAGTTGATCATCTTGATCCTATCTTCTTCTTTATCTACCTGAGGTTCTTGTGGAGCCACATCTTCCTGTGCAGGACTTTCTTGAACTGGTGAGAGAGTGGGAGCATGCTTGTAAAGTCTTTTCTGTCTCTTCTCCTCTTTGAGTTGGAGAAGTAACCTTGCATCCTCTTTCTCCTTCAACTCTCTTGACACTTCCATGTCAGCCAGTTCATTTAACTCTTCTAAGGGGAGGGAGATGATTTCATCAATGTCATAGTTCCTGGTCTGTAAGTAGGTAATCCTGACTGCCCTTAACTCATCATCTTGAGTATTTGGTCTGGGAGCAGCCCTGATTGCAGCTTGCATGAAGCTAGATGACCCAGTAGAACTTTCTCCCCTTAGTCTCCTTTTCCTCTCTCTCTCTTCCTCCTCAATTTCCTCAGGAGTCATTATCCTTTTCCCTTTGTCACCAACAGACCTTTGTGACTCAGGGTGGATTGAGGCTTGGCCTTCATTGCTTGGAGTAGCTTCCATGCTCTGGCCAGAGAGAGGCTGAGAAACACCTTCACCAGCAGGTGTCTCAGATGGAGTTTGGACCTCTGCAGCAGTTGTTGATGATGAGACAGGGGTCTCAGGTTCTGCCACTGGGCCTTCAGTCAAGGTTTCCCCTATGAAACTAATCTTAGGGTCCACCTCAACATCCAGTTGACCGATGACATTGCCTGATTGCCTAAGTCTCCTTCTTAGAGAGAACTCTGCAAGGATCCTGTCTTGGATTCTTTGAGCCAGCCTGTCAGCTTGTCTTGAATTGCTTGGATTGACAAGTGGCAAGTTGACTAAATCCAGTCTTTCATAGAAGCTCAGGCTTTGGAATTGAAAAACTTCTTGTTGGCCTTGAACTCTGTGAAGTATAAGGGCTCTCCTGTCATCATCATACCTCCACCTTATGATGTAGTTGCCAGTTCCTTGTGGTGGAGATGAGACAGCCCTTGGTATACCTTCCTCAAAGAGACTCCTGATGAGAGAGTCTATAGAGTCCACATTAATGTGAACTTGAGGAAGTTGCTGAGAATGCACAACAGCAAGTGAGGATGGTGAGTCCTCTATGTCCATTCTCTCTGAAGAACTCCCAGGTTCTGTGGTTGTAACAACTTTCTCCCCCTTTTTGGTAGCATCACCCACTTGCATAGGTGAGCTGGAGGATAAGTCAATCACTTCCACAGGTTCTTGTGTTCCTGGTTGAGCTCTCCTTAAAGGTCTCCCAGCTAGTTTTTCCTTCAGATATGAAATCTGGAGTTGCTGATCATTGACCCTGTTTTGCAGGGTAGTCACCTGAGATTCCAAGTGACTAACCTTAGAGACTAAATAGGTGCATGTTTTTGACAATTTCTGCACCTTTAGTCTCAAATTCCCCTCATCTTCATCAGAAGAATCATTGGGGGATGAGATGATTGGACCAAAGTCCTCTCTCTCACCACCAGCTTGAGTTTCTTGGCTGCTGGTTTTCCTCTGCTCACTGGCAGCCTCAGTTGAGATGCCAGTGGGCTGAGTTGCCATGGTTGAGGTCTTAATGATGTAATCACTTTCAAAAGTGAGAGCCTCTTCCATATGGACATCCTGAACAGGTTCAGAAGTGTCCACCTCAGTAATAGGTGACTGATGTGGGATAGACTGAGGAGAGTCAGAGGTACTCATCTCTCTTTGAGTAGGGGAGGAGAAGAGAGACTCATGGTACTCACTGAATCCTAAGTCTTCATCAGTGTAGAAGGATAGGTTGGGAATTGGTTGGTTGAGATCCAAAGGCTGGGGATGGTAGCTGTCCCCTGAAGGTTGTTCACTTGAGTGTTGAGACTCAGAGTGAAGGCTTAAGGTTGTTGGGCTAGTGAGCTCATCAGGGTGAGCTTGAGGAACCTCAGCCCTGATAGGTGAAGTAATGGGAGTGGTTTGCTCCTCAGGAGAAGTGGGAGCTCTAGTGTCCACTTCTTCCTGTAAGGTTGAGTATATGGGGGCCTGCACAGACTCAATAGCCTGAGCAGGGGTTCGTTTGGATTTTCTTTGGTAGGTGAGGGTGATTTCTGGTCTTTTTATGGGTAAGGATAAAAGAGGTGTGGGTTCAACACTAGCTTGTGTTGCTAGGTTGTCACCTTGAGCAATGAGCTCTAACATTTTTGGGACTAGGGCTGTTTCTACCCCTGAGAAGCCTACAGTTGGCTTCTTCATTATTTTAAAGATGCCGGGCTTCATCTGTCCCAATTTAAGAATATTACTTGTTTCCCTCAACTGTGAGCCCAGTTCACAGTTGAGAATGTGTTGAACATATCTAGGAAACATGTAATACTCTAAGGAGTCTAAGTTTGCAAGTAAATTAGTATAAACAAATTGTGAATACCTGAACTTGACCCCCTGAACCATTCCATGAACTATAAAGGAGAGATCCTCAGGAATCTGGTCCCATCCACCATGCTTGTTTGACAAGCTGTGGATAACCACATGGAGCAGGAATTTCCATTGGGATGAGACCTTCCCTTTCCTAAAGGTCTTTACAGAGAAATCTCCCTCATAGCCCATCTGCTCAAAAGAATGATTAACAGCTTCTTTGGGAAGGACACCTCACCTTCTTCATCATCCAGCTGCAAATGTTGGTTAATGATGGCCGGAGTGATGAAGATTGTCCTCCCTTGCACTGTGGCAGACAGTGCCTTCTCCCCATCCATAATGACCTCTTGGCAGGTCTTCCAGAATTCAAGCAAGTGATCCTCATATAGAGTAGGATCAATGGTCAGGGAGGTGAAATAGTTTGACAGAGTCAAGAATTGGCAAATCTCTGAGAAACTTGCATCTTTCTCAGAGCTTAACAGAGCAACTTGATTATGTTGCCTGTGAAGTTGCATGGAGAAATCTGGGTTGTTTCTGCGGTTAAGGTTGGCCATTTCAGAAGCTTAAGGGTGAAGAAAGGTAGAAAGCAAAGGCGGTTTAGAGAATTAGGTTAGAGAAATAGTAGAATTGAGGAAGATAGTGGGAAAGAGGGGGAACCGTTGGGTATTTATGTGAAAAGGGATTTGAACCAAAGTTAATGAAAGAGG
Source organism: Flaveria ramosissima (assembly GCA_025215565.1). Classification (NCBI taxonomy): domain Eukaryota; kingdom Viridiplantae; phylum Streptophyta; class Magnoliopsida; order Asterales; family Asteraceae; genus Flaveria; species Flaveria ramosissima. Next base: position 55,305,660 of record CM046035.1, on the reverse strand, counting down.
ATAAACTTTGAAATCCGAAGTCGGTCCCACCTCTGAAAAGGTAGTTTACTTTTGCTCAAAAAGTAGTTTTCTTGGAATTCGAAAAGCTTCCGAAGGTTATTTGTCTTCGGAAGTTTTGATTGAAAAAGCTTCCGAAGCTAAAATGGCTTCGGAAGATTTTCCTGAGAGTCTTGAAGATTTATGCTTCGGAAGAGAAATAAACCCTTGGATGCTTTGTATAGGAATAAACAAAGCTTCCGAAGGTTAATTTTGCTTCGGAAGGAAAAGGTCCTTAAAAATGAATAAGTGTCTGAGATAAGAATTTTAAGCTTCGGAAGATGAATTTTGACTTCTTCCGAAGGTAAAATCTCTTAGACAGTTATTTATTTTGAAGACATGTTTTTCTTCCGAAGATAAAATTTTATCTTCCGAAGTATCAAAAATTTTCAAGAATCTAAGGAAAGTCTTCAAAAAGAATTTTACATCCAAAGAAAACATGAGCTTATGAAAGTGATGAACTAGACAACTTAGGACACACATATTTTAAGAAGAAATAATTAGAATTAGTTTTAAGAAAAAGTCTACTCAAAGTTAATCATCCCAATAGCTGATATCAGATACTTAAATCTCTGTTCATCAAAAGCTTTTGTGAACAGATCAGCATATTGTTCATCTGTATGAACTTTGACTAGTTTAATTAATCCCTTTTCATAGTTATCTCTTATTAAATGATACCTGATGTTGATGTGTTTGGTCCTTGAGTGCTGCACAGGGTTCTCAGTGATAGAGATAGCACTATTGTTGTCTATGTGGATAGGAGTCTCTTTGAAGTTAAATCCATAGTCCAGCATCTGATTTTGAATCCAAAGCACTTGAGCACAGCAGCTTGCAGCAGCAATGTATTCAGCCTCAGCAGTTGATGCAGACACACAGGATTGTTTCTTGCATTGCCATGAGACAACCCTTCCACCAAGGAATTGACATCCCCCAGATGTAGACTTTGCAGTCATATTGCAACCACCATAATCACTATCTGTATAGGCATACAGATTGAAATTAGGATTCTTTGGATACCATAGACCAAGTGTTGAAGCACCTTTGAGGTATCTTAAAATCCTTTTCACAGTGATTAAGTGAGACATCTTAGGGTTGGCTTGATATCTTGCACAAATACATGTAGCAAACATGATATCAGGCCTGCTAGCTGTAAGATACATAAGAGACCCAATCATAGCCCTGTATAAGTGTTCATCTACACACTCCCCCTCAAGATCTGGACCAAGGGAGTGGTTTCTGGCTATGGGTGTCTTAGCAATCTTACAATCAGTCATGTTGAACCTCTTGAGTATGTCTTGAACATACTTTGACTGACTTATGAAGATGCCATCTTCAACCTGCTTCACTTGAATTCCCAGAAAGAAGTTGAGTTCTCCCATTGAACTCATCTCAAATCTGTCTTTCATCAGCTTCTCAAAGTCTTTGCAGAGCTTTGGATTAGTTGAACCAAAGATGATGTCATCTACATATACTTGAACCAGCAATAAGTCATTTCCCTGTCCTTTGATGAAGAGAGTTCCATCTATAGTACCTCTCCTGTATCCATGTTTACAAAGATACTCAGATAGTGTCTCATACCACTTCCTGGGTGCCTGATGCAGCCCATAAAGAGCTTTGTCAAGCTTGCAGACATAATCAGGATGATCAGGGTCTACAAAACCAGGTGGCTGTTTGACATAAACCTCCTCATCAATCACTCCATATAAGAAAGCACACTTTACATCAAGTTGGTAGACCTTGAAGTTCTTGGATGCAGCAAATGCCAGGAATATCCTAACAGCTTCTAGTCTTGCTACAGGAGCAAAGACATCAGTGTAGTCAATCCCTTCTTCTTGTGTGTATCCTTGAACAACTAGTCTTGCCTTGTTCTTGATGATGATTCCTCTATCATCCTTCTTATTCCTAAAAACCCATTTGGTTCCAATGGTAGTCTTCCCATGAGGAAGAGGACAAAGGTTCCAAACTTTCTGCCTTTTGAATTGAAGCAGCTCTTGTTGCATAGCTTCAACCCAACTTCCATCCTTTAGAGCTTCATCAACTTTCTTGGGCTCTATCTGAGATAAGAAACAAGAGTGAAGACAAACATTTGCTTCATGGGTTTGTCCTCTTGTTCTTACCCCTGTGACAACATCTCCAATGATGTTTGTGGTGGGGTGAGACTTGTGGATCCTTAGCTGAGGGATCACAGCAAGTTGTTGAGAAAGATCCAAATTTGAGAAATTTAGATCTGGTCTGGAAGATTCACCCTCCACATTATCACACTTATCAAGATTAACTTGATCCAATGAGTGTGTGACATCATTGATGTTGTCATCTATGGTATGGTTATTAGCATCAAGAAATTCCTGATCACTATCACCATCACCATTGTTGTCTTCTACAAGTGAGGTGTCTTTATCTGGTTGAGAGGCCTCTGAGCTGGAATTTGAAGGCATGCCAGATGTATCAGCTGAATTTGTCATTGTTGTGCTGATAGAAACCTCATTTGCTGAAGTAGTTCCAACTGGAGCTGAAGATGTATGAGTTGAGGTCTTCCTAGCTCAAATCTTGGATCAGGATCACCTGTATTTAGATTTTCTGCAGATCCTGAAACATGCTCACAAGATTTGTTAAAACAGTTGGTAACTAAATCAAGATCAAACAGCCAATCCGGACCAGAACCAGCCACACAAGGAGTGTGCTCATTGAAAGTCACATTGGCTGACTCCTCAACAATTCTAGTTCTGAGATTGTATACTCTATAAGCTTTAGCTTGGGAAGAGTATCCAATGAAATGTCCATCATCTGATTTCTCAGCAAACTTGGCAATTTGATCTTTGGTATTCAAGATGGTGCAGGGACATCCAAATGACCTGAGAAAACCAATGAAAGGTTTCCTCTTGTGCCAAAGTTCATAAGGAGTCTTACCATGTGTCTTAACTACTAAAACTCTGTTTTGCACATAGCAAGCAGTATTAACTGCCTCTGCCCAGAAGGTGATAGGCAGTTTAGAGTCAGACAACATAGTTCTTGCAGCTTCAATAAGTGTCCTGTTTCTCCTCTCAGCAACTCCGTTTTGCTGAGGAGTCCTGGGAGCACTATATTGTCTTGTAATACCTTTTTCATCACAAAATGTATCAAGGATTTGGTTCTTGAATTCAGTTCCTTGATCACATCTTATGGTTTTGACCTTGTGATCACATTGATTCTCAACTTTTAAGATGAAATTCTTCAGAATCTCAGGGGTTTCATCCTTAGTTCTAAGGAAGAAGACCCAAGTGAATCTTGTAAAATCATCTGTGATCACCAGACAGTAAGAGGTCCTTCCTAAACTCATTACACTGGTGGGGCCAAAGAGATCCATATGTAACAAGTGTAGGGGAGTAGTGATGGAGTTCTTTTCCTTAGGCTTGTGAGATACCTTGTGTTGCTTCCCTTTCAGGCATGCAACACAATGATCATCACTTGTAAACTCTTTCTTTGGCATTCCAGTTACCAGATCATGTTTAATTAATTTATTCATGTTCTTAAAGTTTACATGGCACATTCTTTTATGCCATAGGAAAGACTCATCACTATTTGCTTTAGATAGAAAGCATGAAACTTCTCCAGAGGGAGATGTTTCTTGCAAATCCATCTTGTACATGTTCCCTTTCCTGGGGGCTCTGAGCAGGATATGCTCATGAGGAATGACCACTCCAGGCTTGAGAACAATGCACTCATGCTCAGTAAAGAGCATGTTATGACTCTGATCACAAAATTGGGATACACTCAGAAGATTGTACCCAAGCTCCTTAACAAAGTTTACCTTCTCAATGCTGAGCTTACCATTTGTGACCTTGCCCCTTCCAGAAATGTAACCACCTTCATCTCCTCCAAAAGCAACTGGTCCTCCATCAATTCTCTCAAAATTATGGAGTAGAGACCTATTGCCTGTCATGTGCCTGGAACAGCCACTGTCAATTATCCAGACATTCCTGTTTGTCTTGAGCTGTTCCTGCACAAAGAAAATGATTAGTTACATTTGGAAACCCAAGCCTTACTTGTCTTGGGCTCATTAAGTGTAATAGAAGGTAATGCAACAGTAATAGATCCTATGGTTGTACTATGGGGATCTTCAGCTGTTGTTGATGGAGAAACCTCAGTCATTTGGTCTTTCTTAGACTTCCACACCACCTTTGGAGTCTTGGACTTGACCTTCAAAACCTTAGAAGCTTTTGGAACTTCACAAGTTTTGATGACTGAACCTTCGGAAGAATCTACAGTCACTGCAGCAGACTTCAGTGCTTCGGAAGAACTCCTTTCTTCCGAGACCAACTTTGCTTCCGAAGGTAATTTTCCATTTACCTTCTTCTTTGATTTGGAGCTTCCGAAGGAAACAGACTTTCCTTCCGAAGCTTGAGACTTCTTGAGACTCTTTGAAGTCTTTGTATTGGTCATGTGGACAGTACTTTTAGGATTGTATGGGCAATCCTTAGCAATGTGAGAAGTACTTTCACACATGACACATAACATTTTCTTCTTCAAAGGAGTCTCCTTTTGAGAGCAAGACTGGCTTTGGTCACATCCCTTCTCCACCTTCATCTTGGTAGATGCTGAGACAGTTCTTTTGGGCTGTGAACTGTTCTTGGAGTTTGATGGTCCAGGCTGTGCAGCAGTGGTACACAGCAGCTCAGTCTTCTTCTTTGCACTGAGATGATTTGAACAAGAACCAGGACTCTTAGCTGAGGAGTCTTGGTTGATGTCTTCAGTCCTTACTACTTTGAAACCTGCAGAGATAAAACTTGTTTCTGCTTAGCATCAAAAGTAGCCTTGATTTCTTGAGCCTTCTTTGCTTTCCTTTTGCTCTTCCTGATCAAGTTCTTTCTCTTGGACTTGGTCATCACAGTTGATTTCTTCTCCTCAGAAGGATAGTGGCCCTTGGAAGAATCCTCTTCTTCACTCTTCTCAGAGGAATTCTTCACTATCACTTCTTCATCATCCTCACTTACAGGATCTATGAGAGGAAGCTCATCTTCACAAGTTCCACACCTAGGAGATCTTACAGACAAGATTGTGTGTGGAGGAGCTATCTCATTTGATCCCAGTCCCTGTCTATTTTGATAACAAACCTTGTTGTGCAGGGATGAGGATATCATGTTCTTGAAGGTCTCTTCTTCAAGAACACTTTCTCTGCCTTGGCTTTGCTGATCACAAGCTCAGCCTGGCACTCAGTCAACTTAGTGATGAGATCTTGGATCTGAGTTCTAAAATCTGTATGTTCATGTTTTAGTACTGAAATGGTTTTCTCCAAGTCCTCTATCTTTAACTTGTAATCATTTTCAGACTTTCTAAAATCAGATTTTAATATGTTTAATGACTCAAGATCAGATCTCATCTCTAAGTTGTAGGACCTGTATCTATTTACTTTAGCAATGCATTCAGGAGAGCAGAGATGTTCCAATACCTTGGCTTCATCATGGTCAGCCATCAGTGCTTGGTTTGGAGAAGCATCCTCCACCTGAAAGCTCCAGTCAAAGCCTCCCTCTTCAACAGCAACAGCAGCATGTTGCTTTGTCTTCTCAGCCTGAGGGGCTTTGTCAGTGTAGTTTGGTCTGGGTTGTGTTTGGCCCCCATTTGCTTTAGGTGCCTTACACTCCCTAGCAAAGTGACCCATAAGGTTACAGTTGTAACACTTAACTTTGCTTTTATCCAGCCCAAACTTACCACTGGTAGCATTGCTTGGAAATCTTCTTCCTGTCCTCTTGTAGAACTTCTTGGCTCTGTGAGTGAGGAGAGCCATCTGCTGAACTATCTCCATGTATTCCAGGTCATCTGGATGGATACAGTCCAGGTCTTCAAGAGTGAAGAGATAATTCCCACAGCTTTCATCTGCAGACACAAAGGCTTGAGAAGAACTTGTCTCTTGGAATGGGCTTCCTTGAGTAAAGTTCTCCCTTGGTGTCTCCGGGAAGGTGATGAAAGGACCCTTTTGTGAGTTGTCAGGGTAGCATATGAGATGATGTTGGGGTTCTATGCTGTCCCTTTCAACCACATGAAGGGCTGAACCCATTTGATTGTTGGAGTTGCCAGATGAACCTTGCATGTTCATCTCCATCTGGTATCCACTGAGAATCCCATACAACTCTGTAAGAGTAAGAGTCTTAAGGTTCTCAGTCCTCTTGATCACCACACAATAGTGTGTCCATTGCCTAGGAAGTGAGGACATGAACTTCCTTACAATGTCCCTGTTCTCAAGAGGAACTCCTCCATCCACTAGGGTATCCACAATCTCAACATACCTGAAGTATTGTTGGGTCATGGTTTCACCTGCTTTGAAGGTGAAATTCTCAAACTGCTGCTTCAGAAGATCTTTCTTGTTCTCCTTGGCTTCAGAGGAGCCTTCATACATCAGCTTCAGTGCATCCCACAGCTGTTTGGCTGTCTTGCACTTCTTAAAACCTCTGTATACAGAGTTTGGGAGAGCAGTCTGAAGAGCAGTCATGGCCTTCCTGTCAATCTCTACTCTTTTTCTATCTTCATCTGAGTAGTTGGCCACATCTTTAGGAATCATACCAGCACCAGTAGCAGAGGGGGTGCTGGGTATGAAAGGTCCATTCTCAACAGATTCCCACATTCTTGAATCAAGAGACCTGATGAAGCCTTCCATCCTCATGCACCAGGTGTCAAAATCATCAAGAGTGATCAGTGGGGATTTGTTCATGGTTCCAGTCTCCATATCAGTCTTTGAGATGGAAGCCATTTGAAGAGTTTAGTTTTTGTGTGTGTGAGGGATCTTAAGATGGTTAGATCTTATATCAAGAGCCTGGAAAGCTCTGATACCAATTGCAGGACCGTTTAAGGGCTTTAACACAATTACAACACAACAACACAATGAGGAGATTAACTAAACTTTAATCAAACAGTGAACTGGGAAACCAAAGTGATACAAAGAACACAAGTAAAGCAAGAGACAGAACAAGAGAGTATGGGTTTCAAGGAGGCAGTATATTGCTTTCTCAAGTTCTTTTACAAGTGTTACAAAGCATAAAGAAAGATACAAGAACTTGGAATACTTATACTACAACCTACAGCCGGCTATACTTTGAAAGCCAGCTGGATACAATTGACTAGACACTAACAAAATCAATTGTAGGATCAAAAGGCATATCTGCCTTTTGACCTTGTGACTATGACATGCCATAGCTCACATCCTTATACATTACAAAAAGGATAAAGTACATAAAGTGGAAAGTTACAGACTCAAGACCTCAATGTACAGTTACCAAAAGCAAGGCCCTTTTCACCAACTCATGTAAGTTGGTGACTTTACAGAGATGCAGCGGAAAAGGTGCTTTATGGAACAGTACATCAGATAAAGCATGTGTACTAAAAGTCTTCGGAAGAAATCTGTCTTCATAGGTTGAAGCTTCGGAAGACTTTGTCTCTGAAGCTTCGGAAGACTTCATGTTTGGCTTCGGAAGATATTGGTCTTGGCTTCGGAAGATTTTACACTTAGAGTATTTTCTAATGCATTGTGTAAAACTTCCGAAGCATTCTTCACTTCAGTACTTAGTGCATGTTGGTGAGACACTTAGGCTGTTTTGGGTTGCATCAGACTTCAGGAATCCTTACACTATCTCTTCTTCATCCTCTTCAGTCATAGGGTCTATGAGAGGAAGTCATCTGCACAAGTTCCACACCTAGGAGATCTTACAAACAAGATTATGTGTGGAGGAGCTATCTCACTAGATCCCAGTCTCTTTGCTTCATCATGGTCAGCTATTAGTGCTTGGTTTGGAGATGCATCTTCCACCTGAAAGATCCAGTCAAAGCCTCCTTCTTCAATAGCAACTGCAGCTTGCTGCTTTGGCTTCTTATTTTGGGTGGCTCTCTCAGTGTAGTTTGACCTGGCTTGTGCTTGGCCACCATTTTTCCTTGGTGCCTTGCACCCCCTTGCAAAGTGACCTATTTGGTTACAGTTGTAACACTTTACTTTGCTTTTATCCAGCCCAAACTTTCCACTGGCTGCATTGCTTGGAAACTTCCTCCCTGTCCTCTTGTAGAACTTCTTGGCTCAATGAGTGAGGAGAGCCATTTGCTGAACTATCTCCATGTATTCCAAGTCATCTGGATGGATACAGTCCAGATCTTCAGGGGTGAAGAGAAAGTTGCCTATGCTTTCATCAGAAGACATAAAGGCTTGTGAAGAGCTTGTCTCTTGGAATGGGCTTCCTTGAGTGTACCTTTCTCTTGGTGTCTCCAAGAAGATGATGAAAGGACCCTTTTGTGAGTTGTCAGGGTAGCATATAAGATGATGTTGTGGTTCTATGCTATCCCTTTCAACCACATGGAGGGCTGAACTCAGTTGATTGCTGGAGTTACCAGGGGGACTTCGCATGTTCATCTCCATCTGGTATCCACTAAGAATACCATACAACTCTGTCATAGTGAGAGTCTTAAGGTTCTCAGTTCTCTTGATAACAACACAATAATGTGTCCATTACCTAGGAAGAGATGACATAAACTTCCTTATAATGTCTCTATTCTCAAGAGTCACTCCAGCATCCATTAGAGTATCCACAATTTCAACATACCTGAAGTATTGTTGAGTCATGGTTTCACATGTTTTGAAGGTGAAGTTTTCAAACTGTTGCTTCAAGAGACCCTTCTTGTTCTCCTTGGCTTCAGTTGATCCCTCATACATCAGCTTCAGTGCATCCCATAGTTGTTTAGTTGTTTTGCACTTCTTGAAGCCTCTGTATATGGAGTTTGGAAGAGCAGTTTGAAGGGCTGTCATGGCTTTCTGATCAATCTCTATTCCATTTCTGTCTTCTTCAGAATAATCAGCCACATCTTTTGGAATCATACCACCCCCAGCAGCAGTTGAAGAGGTGCTTGGTATGTAAGGCCCTAAGACAACAGATTCCCACATCCTGGAGTCTTGTGACTTGATAAACCCTTTCATCTGTTGGCACCAAGTGTCAAAGTCTTCAGGAGTGATTAGTGGGGACTTTGTTATGGTTCCAGTTTCCATATCAGCTTTAGCAATAGCTGCCATTTGATATTTGTATTTTGTGTGTGTGAGGGATCTTAGGATGGTGAGATCTTATAATCATGTTCCTGAAATTCTCTGATACCAATTGCAGGACCGTTTAAGGGATGGTCACTTACAACACAACACACAATGAGGAGAGTTTGACTAAGAACACTTAACAAATCAAATAGGGAGCTGGTAACACAGTTGTTTGATCTTAAAACACTAGAAAATATGAGACAGAACAAGAAACAAAACAACACAAGTATTGGTTTTTCAAGAATGTTGTATATTGCTCTCAAGTTCCTTGCAAGTGTTTCAAAGCAATAAAAAAGATACAAGGACCTGAGATACTTTATACTACATCCTACAGCCAGCCATACTTAGAAAGCCAACTGGAAACATTTGAACTAGACCAACAAAATCAAATGTAGAGTCAAAAGGCAGATTGTCTTTTGACTAGCGACTATGACATGCCATAGCTCACATCCTAATATATTACAAAAAGGATAAAAGTACATAAAGTAGAAAGCACAGACTCAAGACCTCAATGTACAGTTACCAAAAGCATGGACCTTTTCACCAACTTGTGAAAGTTGGTGAGTCAACAGAATTGCAGCAGAAAGTGGTCCAGCTTTATGGTAAAGTACATCAGTCTTGGATCTAGAAAGGCTGGTGCAACCAAAACCAAATCACTTAGAAGATTTTGGTACAACAAGTAAAGGACTTCCGAAGCTAAGTGTGGAACTTTCGAAGGAAAAAGGATCTCTTCCGAAGACAAAGTGTAAAACTTACTTCCAAAGGAAAACTCCAACTTTCGAAGACAAAGAACCTACTTCCGAAGATCAAGACTTAGAATGAAAGATCTGAAATCAACTTCCGAAGTACAGAAGTCCTCAAGCCTCGGAAGTATAGAAGCCTCTTCCGAAGTATAAGTGGCTTCAAAAGAACTTGTTCTTCCGAAGCCAACTTACCTTCGGAAGACACTGCTATTATCCAGTGGACATAAGTATTGTCTCCCTGACACTCCGCTGCAGACCTCTGAGATACTGCATGGCGTTTTCTCAAAAGCCATGTAGTTGACCATACTTTAATCCACTTTTTACCTTTTTAGGTTAGTACAGTTGCCATCTTTAGTTGGTGACAAAAGGTAAGTCATGGACATGTCATGACTACCATATCTTAGATAATACTTTATCTAAGATACCTTAACTTTAGCATTGTAGTATATGCTTTAGTCTTAGGTTTCCAGCTGGTATCAAAGTATATCCGGCTGTAGGATCTAGTATATATAGTTTCTCATTGTAACTCATGTATCATGCTTGTAAGAGTCTTGTAATATCTTGAGTTGAGAAGTAATATATACAAGTACCTTGATAAATTATTTATGTGTGTTCCTTGCTACTTATTATATTATTATCAACTCTTGTAAAAGACTTTACTTCATATGATTTGAGTGTTTCTATAAGCGAGTTTGAGAGAAATGCAAGTGTTTAAGTGACAAAACCCGATCCTGCAATTGGTATCAGAGCTTTTTAGGCTCTTGATTGTGAGATCTTACCATCCTAATCAACCTGTTTTTCACTCGTCCTTATACCTCACTCAAAATGGCCCTCAACAAATCTGAAGTAGAGATGGGGACGATGACCAAAGCACCCATCATCACCCCTAAAAACTTCAGGTCCTAGAGCAGAAGAATGGAAGGCTTCATCAGGTATCAAGACAGCAAGATGTGGCAATCCATTGTCAATGGCCCGTATAAGCCAAAAGTAGCTGGTGGAAACGGTGCCATGATTGAGAAAGCTGTTGAAGATTATTTTGATGAGGATAGGAAGAAGCTAGAGAGACTCTTACAAGAAAGTTCATGAGTGCATGGATCTCATTTCTTCCCTTCAATCTGTGGGAATTGCTCATGAACTCAGATACCTTACAAGAAAGTTCATGAGTGCATTACCCAATGAGTGGACATTCTACTGTGTCTCTATCAAGAGAACAGAGAATCTGAATACACTCACCATGACCGAACTCTATGAGATCCTTGATGGATACCGTTTGGAAATAGAAAGTAAGAGGGGTCATCAGACTAGCAGACCCTTGAGTCTTCCTGCTAGCAACGCTTTAATGGTTGCTGAAGGCTCAGGAATCTCCCAGCCTCAACAATATCTGACTTACACCCAGCACCCATCTTGTTCTTCTGGGCCATACATCATATTTCCTGAGACTCCAAGGTCTTAACAAGCTCAGCAAAGCTCCTTTCAGGAGAGCTGTGCTTTTGTCTCAGGAAGTGGACACTCAAATGATTATCAATACTTCTTTGATGATCTAGAGTGTTTCAGCCCGGATGACGTGGAATACGTGGACATAGTCCAACAAATGGCTCTTCTAACCTACAGAGCAAAGAAGTTCTTTAAGAGAACTAGAAGGAAATTTTCCCCAGAACCCAATCAACAGCAAATTTGGGTTTGACAAAACCAAGACCAAATGATACAACTGTAACCAACTTGGTCATTTTGCAAGGGAATGCAAGGCTCCCAAGTCCAACCCGGGAACCCCATAGGCCTCCACACATCCCTCTACACCAAACCCACCTGAAAGTCAACAGAAACAGCTACAATGGCTCAAGAAGTTGACTGGAGCTTCATGGTACAGGATGTGACTCCTGCTCAAGAACTCATGGCCGGAAGAGATGAAAATAAGGTATATGAACATCTCTGTACTCCTGCCTGTATTGCTAAGGTTAAATTGTATTTGGACTATAATATGGAGATTAAATCTGATATCGAGTCTTTAAATGTTTTAAAATCTGACTTTAAAAGGGCTAAATCTGACTACCAAAGAAAAATTGAGGAGTTAGAGAAAACTATGTCCCTATTAAAACATGAACACACAAACTATAAGACTCAGATAAAGGATTTAATATCCAAATTGACTGAGGCTCAAGCCCAGCTTGTCACAGCTGAGGCTCAAGCCAGGAAGTATGCTATTTCCGAGCAAAACTTCCAAGCCATTCTTGCATCATCCTCTCACTCAAAAGTTTGTTACCAAAACAAAGGTGGGTTGGGAACCAATGAAATCGCTCCACAACACTCTTATAAGTCTATAAGACAACCAAGGTGTGGTACTGAGGAGCAAGAGGTTCCATCTACTGACCCACCTTCTTATGAGTCAAAGAATGATGCAACTATGGAGACCATCACAGGGAAGAACCAGGTAATTATGCCCTCCCCTGCCAATGATGATCAAACCCTTACCACCAAAGCCAGAAGAAGCAGAGCTAAGGCAGCCAGAAAAACTGCTAAGAAAGTGGCTGAGTCCAAGCTAAAGATAGACCCAAAGCAAAAGGGTGTATTCATCTCAGCTGGATTCCAGGTGGTTGGAAGCTCTGATTCAGGAAAGGGGTGTAGTACCAGCACTCCTGTCCTACCAAAGGATCAGAAGTTAAAGGGAAAAGTTGCTGATGAAGAGAAAAAGAACAAGAAACAGCAATCCTCAAGTTCCCAAAAGATTAACATTGCATGCATAATGTGTGGTCTGCAAAACCACATGGCCAAAGATTGTTACTACAATCCTGCTAGCACACATTATGCAAATAATGTTAAAAAGGAAGGAGTCAGGGAAGGTTTCTCATTTGGACCATATCAAATGGTTCAAGTGATGAAAAAGGGAAAGCTTGTTTCCGAAGCAAGGCTGCTTTCGGAAGAAGATCCTTCTTTCGAAAGGAAAAAGGTTTCGGAAGCTAAAGCTGTCAAGACTCAGAAGAATAAAAGAGTCCCCTTGAAACCATCCCAGAAAAAGAATGCTTCGGAAGAAAAGGTGGTGAAGGCTTCTTCCGAAAAGAAAGAAGCTTCGGAAGAATGCCAAGCTTCAACAAGCTCATCCTCCATGATCAACCAAGGGATGGAATGGAAGATCAAGGAAGATACTGTAGCCCAAACCTCTTCTTCAAAGACATCCATTGAACCCCCATGCATAAATTTTGGTTCAATTATGTCACTATCATTGGAAGAACCCAAGACCAATAAGGCTTGGGTTTCCAATCAAAACTAATCATCTCATCTTATGTGCAGGGACATCCATATGACAAGAATAACAATGTTTGGAATTGGATAGTGGATGCTCCAGGCACATGACAGGGAACAGATCTCTCCTTCAACAATTTCAACATTATGATGGAGGTCCTGTCCAGTTTGGAGGTGAGGCCGGAGGATATATTTCTGGCAGAGGAAGTATATCCAATGGAAAGTTAAAGGTTGACAAAGTTAATTTTGTCAAACAGCTTGAACACAACCTGTTAAGTGTTTCTCAATTCTGTGATCAAAAGCATCAAATGCTCTTCACAGAACATGAGTGCATAATCCTCAAACCTGGGATGACAATTCCTCAGGAATTGGTGCTTCTTAGATCTCCAGGAAAGGGGATATGTACAAGCTGGATATGAACAATGCTTCCCCAATAGGAGAAGTATCATGCTTTCTTTCCAAAGCTGATGGTGATGAGTCAACACTATGGCATAAACGAATGTGTCATGTAATTTTAAGACAATGAATAAATTGGCTAAAAATAACTTGGTACATGGTTTGCCTAAAAAGGAATTTTTCTGCAAAGATAACTGTGTTGCATGCCTGAAAGGGAAGCAACACAGGACATCTCATAAATCCAAAGTTGTTAACTCCATCACCACCCCATTACACTTATTGCACATGGATCTATTTGGTCCCACAAGTATAATGAGCATTGGAAGGAAATCATATTGCCTTGTGATTGTTGATGATTTTACTAGATTTACATGGGTATTCTTTTTAAGAACCAAAGATGAAACTGCTGAAACTTTGAAATCTTTTATTCTTAAAATAGAAAATCAAGTTGATCACAAGGTTAAAATAATTAGAAGTGATCAAGGGACTGAGTTTAAGAACCAAGTTCTTGACTCATTTTGTAACTCAAAAGGGATTGCCAGACAATATAGTGCTCCCCAAACTCCTCAACAAAATGGTGTTGCTGAGAGGAGGAATAGGACACTTATTGAGGCTGCTCGGACTATGTTAGCTGATTCAAAGCTACCTCTAACATTCTGGGCAGAGGCAGTCAGCACTGCATGCTATGTGCAGAACAGGGTTCTTGTAGTAAAACCACATGGAAAAACCCCTTATGAGTTATGGAACAAGAGGCCACCGTTCATTGGCTTTCTAAGGTCCTTTGGCAGCAGGTGTACCATACTTAACACAAAAGACAATTTGGCAAAATTTGCTGAAAAGTCGGATGATGCTATCTTTGTTGGATATTCCTCTTACTCTAAAGCTTATAGAGTTTATAATATTAAAAATCAACAATTTGAGGAATCTTCCAACATTGTAGTCAATGAGCACACTCCTTGTGTTAGGGGGAATGGCCCTGATCATATCTTTGATTTAGAATTGTTTCCAAACTATTCTAAACCATCTTGTGAGAATGTTTCAGCTGGAACAGGTGCTCAAAGTGACTCTGATGAAGATCAACTGTTTGAGCTTCCCAGACCTATTCCAAGTTCTCCAAGAGCTGCAGCAAATCAAGTTCCCACTATTGAAGATCTGACAGTATAACCATCTCAAGAGATAGTGGAGCTTCAACAAGCAGTTCACCTGTTGACTTTCAAATCTCTTCAGTGACCCTGCACAACACCAAGCTGATGAAAGCAACATCTTGAAGGAACAGGCAACTGTTGATGATGCTTCACAGCAAACAAATGATGATGTTTCTCCTTCATTCAATCAGTCCTCATTGAATGAGCTTGAAACAACAGCTGGACCAAGTATTCAAGCTCCTAGCAAAATATGTCCAATTTGGATTTATCTTTGCAACTGGAGGTGATTCCTAGACTTAGGATTCATAACACTCATCCAGCTGAGAACATCATAGGGGAAGTCTCTGAAGGCGTGAGAACAAGAGGACAAACTCACAATGGGAATGTCTGTTTGTACTCATGTTTTTATCCCAAATGGAACCCAAGAAGGTGGAAGATGCCTTGAAAGATAGTAGCTGGGTTGAATCAATGCAAGAGGAGCTGCTTCAATTCAAAAGACAAAAGGTTTGGAACCTATGTCCGCTACCATCTGGTCAAGTACCTATAGGCACTAAATGGGTTTTCAGAAACAAGAGAGATGATAGAGGCTTGATTATCAAGAACAAGGCAAGACTGGTGGTTCAAGGATACACTCAAGAGGAGGGAATCGATTATACTGATGTCTTTGCACCTGTTGCAAGACTTGAGGCAGTTAGGATCTTCCTTGCTTATGCTGCATCCAAGAATTTCACTGTCTACCAGCTTGATGTCAAGTGTGCCTTTCTATATGGGGATATAGATAGGGAAGTCTATGTATGCCAACCTCCAGGATTTGAAGATCCACAGCATCCCAACTATGTGTGCAAATTGGATAAAGCTCTATATGGGCTGCAAAGCACCTAGGCTGTGGTATGAGACATTGTCTCAGTTTCTCCTGAAGAATGGTTACACTAGAGGTACCATTGATAAGACTCTTTTCATAAGGAAGTCTGGGAAGGACATCTTGCTCGTTCAAGTCTATGTTGATGACATCATATTTGGTTCTTCAAATGACCAAATGTGTAAAGACTTTGAGAGCATTATGAAGAAGAAGTTTGAGATGAGTTCCATGGGAAAAATGGACTTTTTCCTTGGAATTCAGGTAAAGCAAATGAAGGAAGGGTTCTTTATCAATCAATCTAAGTATGTCAATGATATCTTAGAAAGATTTGATATGAAAGATTGTAAAGCAGCAAAAACACCTATACCCAGAAACCACAATCTCTGCCCTGATTCTGAGGGGGAGGATACTGATCAACATCAGTATAGAGCGATTATTGGTTCTCTGATGTATCTCACAGCAAGTAGACCTGATATCATGTTTGCAACTTGCATTTGTGCAAGATATCAGGCTGCTCCAAAGGTGTCTCACCTAATAGCTGCCAAGAGAATTCTTAGATACCTTAAAGGAGCACCTAAACTAGGTCTCTGGTATCCAAGAAATAGTGATTTCAATCTCTATGGTTACTCTGACAGTGATTATGGTGGCTGCAATATCAACAAGAAATCAACATCCGGTGGATGTCAATTTCTTGGTGGAAGGATCATCTCATGGCAATGCAAGAAGCAATCCTGTGTCTCTACATCAACTGCTGAAGCTGAATACATTGCTGCTGCTAGTTGCTGTGCTCAGCTGCTGTGGATTCAAAACCAGATGATAGACTACGGATTCAACTTCATGAGCACTCCTATCCACATTGACAACAACAGTGCTATATCCATTACTGAAAATCCAGTGAAGCACTCCAAGACTAAGCACATGATATCAGGTATCATTTCATTAGAGATATTCATGAGAAAAATCTTATCAAGCTAATCAAAGTTGATTCAAATGAACAATATGCTGACTTGTTCACCAAAGCCTTTGATGAACAAAGATTTAAATATCTCATTACAGCTATTGGGATGATAAACCTTGATTAGTTGATCTCATTTGAAAACCTTTTAATGTGTAAAGTCTTATGTCAAAACAATCTAAGCCCTGTTACAAAAGATCTTTTTCTAAAATTTTATCTAAGTATGAATTCTTCCGAAGAGAAATTAACCCTCGGAAGATATTTCACATATCTTCCGAAGCAAATTTCTCCCAGGATAATTTTCTTCTCGGAAGAGTGTTAAGTCTCGGAAGAAGCGATTGATTTCATATCAGATCTACTTCCGAAGCTTATAACACTCTCCATTTGAAAAGCAACATATACTCTCGGAAGTAATCACTTTACCTTCGGAAGTAAATTTGCCTTCGGAAGAACATTACCTTCGGAAATGCTTTATACTCGGAAGAAAGATTTTACTGTGTAACGGAAATCTTTTGGGCCCCACTCTGTAAAAAGTAAAGATTTTGTTAATGATGTCGGATTATTTAAATGGACTAACCTTACCGCCCATGTCACATCATCCACTGAAACCTCACATCATCTTATCCAAACCCCCTTTAAACCGCCATTCCACCCATTTAAATACCTCCGGCTAATCACTTACATCCTTTTTACCAAAATTACTGCCCTAAAAGCTTTCTTCATCTTCAATTTACCCTATTCCGAACTATCTTCCTGTAACTTTCTTCAATGGCACTTAACCCTCAGCACAACCAAGTCGCACTCCTTGACTCTTCAAGGGATGTTGACTTCTCAGACATCATCTCCTTTCTAACCCAATCTTCTTACTACACCGCTCTGACTGTTAACCCCACGATTTACTCAAACCATATGTCTGAATTTTGGGCAAATGGTCAGATTGAAACCCTAAATGGGGTTGTGTCATTCGATCGAGCATCTGTGGCCAGGAGTTGGTCATTTCTGAACAATCATCAGGGAGCATCTAGAGCTTCATGATGAGGGCGCTCCAACGGAATTCCCCAAAGCAGATTTGGACAATTCTTATATCCAAATGGGATATGGTGGAGATGTTAGCAGGTCAACTGTCTACAAATTTAACTTCTCTTACAATTGGAAGTTCCTGCTGCATGTGGTTCTTCACTGCTTGTCCAATAAATCTGGGGGATGGGATCAAATCCCATATGAACTTGGGTGCCTAGTTCATGGTTTGGTGAAAAGCCTCCGCTTCAACTACTCAAGATTTGTGCTGACCAATCTCATGGGAAACCTTCAAAGGGACACATTCTTCATGTATCCCAGGTTTCTCCAGCACATAATCAATTGTGAGCTGGACCAGAGCAAGCTTGTCTGCGCAGCTGCTCTGACTGCTCCTCAAATGAGGCCGACCATCTTCAAGACTTTGAAAGAGTGTCCACCAACTTCACCGGAAGAGATACTGCACTTCTTCCAGGTATGATTGAGCCAATGGCTCCTGGTGACATCCCTGTTAACCCCACAGGTGATGAACCCACACCAGCAACTACCCTCACTTTGCCAAATCTACCTTCTCCACCCATTACCTTTACTTATCAGAGACGCCCAAACGAACCCTTGTTCAATCTTCTCTGATTGAACAAGCTCCTCATGTTCTACCCAAAAAGGCTAGAGTGGAACAAAGGGCTCCCACTCAGCCTGAGGTCCAACCATCCTTCACAATTGACCTCAATATGGGTCTTGAGTCTCCTCAGTCTCAGACCCATGAGCCCGAAACCCAAGCTGAAAGCCCTCAGGGAGAGTCTCTATACTCCCCTGAGCAGCCAAAAAGGGACAGCCCCATCACAGGCTCAATGCCTTTAGACATTGATCAAAGTCCCGGGTCACTAGGTTTCACTTCCATATCCTTTACTGACCTTTTAATTGGAGCTGATGAAGAGATTATGTCTCTTCAGGGCAATGAAGTTGATCCACAACACCCTCTCAAGGATCAACAGAGCCCAGAGAGATCTCTTATCTCTAGCCCCCATCAGCAAACCTTTACTGAGGTGAGTCCCACTGATGTGGAGGGGACTCATGTAGATTCAGCTGCCACTACTGAAGGAGCCTCAAGGGATCCTCAGGACAGTGGTAACATCACTGAGACTGAATCTACGGCAACCATGCCCTTTGATGACTCTGAAAGAGACATCATTGAGCAAGGGAAACCAGGGCGCCAAGAAACCACATCTGGTGGTGAGGATGAACATACAAGGTATGTTACCTCATCTCCCCGTGATTCTTCAAAAGAAGATGAGGGAAGAATGCAACTCACCATTCAAGACCTACTTTCTAAAGTCTCAAATCTTGAATCCAAGGTTAGGACTTTAGAGGATAGGTCTGCCACTCAGCAACTTGAGATTAAAATCTCAAGGCCAAACTAGCTGAGAAACAGATTGAGAGGTCTGTTAACTCAGGTCTCCTTGACCTCTTCCTCTAGCTCATCAAGCTCTCAGGATGATGCTACCAAAAAGGGGGAGAGTGTTCAGAGACAAAGTCAAAGACAAGAGGAACCCCAAAGTCAAGCTCTCACTTCCCTGAGCTCAAAGTATTATGTGCAACAAGCTTTAATTTTCCCTGAGCCTCCTCCAGTTGTCATTCAAATGGATCAAAGGATGCTCCAAGATCTCAATAGGTTCTTTAACAAGTTCCTATTGGAATCTCTTATAGAACAGCCAAGTCCTGATCTGTCTGTGATCTACTTCGGAGCTCAAGAGCTTCAGAGGTTAAATGCACCTTCTACCACTATTGAGGAAGTTGGTCAACCTAAGGTCCAATTAGAACCTGAGATTAACTTCGAAGGGGAAAAAGGACTGGTGGCCTAGCAACTTAAACAGTTGGGACAGATAGTGCATTTTCACAGACTTCCGAAGCACAATTCAAAGACTAGGAAGAACAATTTCAAACTTCTAAAGCTGAGAATGCTGCTGTGGAAGGACTATTCTCATTATCCGATGATCTAATAGTCACAGATGCAATCCTGGAACTTGCATCTGAGGTTAATAGGGAGGATTTTCTCACCCAACCTCTAGTTTAAACATCAGCATTAACTCCAGCTTCCATCTCTACTACTCAACCTAAATCTTCCATCCAAGAACCCCCGAAGTCTAGCACTTCTGAAGACATCAAAGGAAAGAGGAAGATGATTATGGAAGAGCTTCAGGAGGAAGAAAGGTTGGAGAAACTCAAAAGAAAAGGTAGGCTTCCAACTGGAAAACTGCTAGCTGCAAGTACCAAAGCAGCTGCAGCCAACCAGGAGGCAGTCAACAACAGAAAAAGAGTAGAGATCATTGATAGATTGTCAGTCTAGGAGCTGCAAATGAAGATGTACTCCTGCTACCATTAGAGGAGTTAGTTGAGCTGGAAAAGGAAACCTTGCTGCAAAAACAGCAAAAGAAGAGGCAGCAAGGTTGGCCTTAGAAGAAGAAAGGAAGAGGAAAGAAAGAGAAGCTGATCAGCAGCTCAGGAGGGAAGGGATAACTTTCCTAACCTCCAGAGGTTTCTCTCAAGAAGAATTATCTCCACATAACAATGATATGATCTTGTGGCTCTTCAACAAAGAGCAAGATCAAATGGAGAAAGAGAGAAAGAAAGCTGTAAGGGAAAAGCTGATGCAGAAGAAGAAGAAGGAAGAGGAAGCAGGACTAACTGCTGCCAAGAAGATAGGTGAGAAGGCCTGGATGAAGAGCTATCTCAAGGCTCATGGCTTCTCTGGCAGGCAGGTGGGTCCTATGTCAGAAAAGACTCTCCAGCGACATGTCAGTGACATAAAGGCTGAAATTCGCGCGGGGAAGAGGAAGGAGATGTACAGAAGGGGACAGGGAATGATCTTCAAAGAAACCACTCAACCCCAACTCCAAACCCAACCACAACCTGAACCAATACCCTTTCCATTCCCCATCAAAACCGAACCAACCACTGAACCATACAACCCTGAACCTACACCATCACCCCTACCAATCTCTTCACCTCAACCACCTAAACTACCCATCCTCCAACCCAAAACTCTAGCCAGAACCCAAACACCTCAACCTACCCATCAACCCTCAAACCATCCCCTCAGCCTTCTAAACATCTCTCCTTAGAAGAATTCAAAGCAGTCAAGACAAAGCTCATCAATTGCACAACCCTGAGTGATATCTCCTGTGAGGAGGATTCAGTCAATTTGACTTATGTTGATGGATCCTAATTTTCCCTCACTAGAGATCAATTTCTTGATCTGCATTGGACCAAGCTGCAAATCTCTTTGGCCTTAATTCAGACACTTTGAATGAGGAAGAAAGAAGTTAAGGAGAAGGCTGGTGACTCTACTGGATACCAAGAAAGGTGACCGGGTGCCAAGACAACCTCTTGCACCTAGGAAGAAGATCATCCAATGGAGGTTCGAAGACCCTTCTCACAACTTTGTTGTTGAAAGAGAGAATGGAGAGCTCAACAGGCTAAGTGCCTCATCTCTGCTACACTTGAGCAGATTTTACATTGCTGAGTTAGCAGAGAAGCCATTCTCCAACCCTTCAAACTCTGATGTAGCTGCCCATATCAGAAATCATCTAGGCAGCCTTCATATGGCCGAGCTAACTGCTAGAAGCAAGGTTGAAGAAGAGTTGAAACTGAGAGAGGAGGAGAAAAGGAAGGGATCAACAACCAAAGGCAAAGCCTTTCTACAAATGGTTGAAGGTCCTGAACTTGAATCCATAGTTAGATGGGAGTATGACTATAACTCCCGTCAACTAACTCTTTTCAGGGGGACGCAACAAAGGGTACATGTCATTCAGAGTGATAGACTGGATCTCCTATCCACCAATGACTTGTACGAGCTTCTCAGCACCACTTCAGGGAAGAACAAAGAGACAGACAAATATCATTTTTCCCTGGTGTTGAAAGCTTTGAGAAGCAGAAACATGTGAGGTTTTGGTAGCATCAGCCTAGGGGGAGTTTGTTGGATCTAGAAAGGCTGGTGCAACCAAAACCAAATCACTTAGAAGATTTTGGTACAACAAATAAAGGACTTCCGAAGCAAAGTGTGGAACTTCCGAAGGAAAAAGGAGCTCTTCCGAAGACAAAGTGTAAAACTTACTTCCGAAGGAAAACTCCAACTTCCGAAGACAAAGAACCTACTTCCGAAGATCAAGACTTAGAATGAAAGATCTGAAGTCAACTTCCAAAGTACAGAAGTCCTCAAGCCTCAGAAGTATAGAAGCCTCTTCCGAAGTATAAGTGGCTTCGGAAGAACTTGTTCTTCCGAAGCCAACATACCTTTGGAAGACACTACTATTATCCAGTGGACATAAGTATGGTCTCCCTGACACTCCGCTGCAGACCTCTGAGATACTGCATGGCGTTTTCTCAAAAGCCATGTAGTTGACCATACTTTAATCCACTGTTTACCTTTTTATGTTAGTACAGTTGTCATCTTTAGTTGGTGACAAAAGGTAAGTCATGGACATGTCATGACTACCATATCTTAGATAATACTTTATCTAAGATACCTTAACTTTAGCATTGTAGTATATGCTAGTCTTAGGTTTCCAGCTGGTATCGAAGTATATCCGGCTGTAGGATCAAGTATATATAGTTTCTCATTGTAACTCATGTATCATGCTTGTAAGAGTCTTGTAATATCTTGAGTTGAGAACTAATATATACAAGTACCTTGAAAATTTATTTCTATGTGTTCCTTGCTACTTATTATATTATTATCAACTCTTGTAAAAGACTTTACTTCATCTGATTTGAGTGTTTCTATAAGCTAGTTTGAGAGAAATCCAAGTGTTTAAGTGACAAACCCGATCCTGCAATCAGATAAAGCATGTGTTCAAAAGTCTTCGGAAGAAATCTGTCTTCACTTATTGGCTTCGGAAGACTTTGTCTTTGAAGCTTCAGAAGACTTCACTTTTGGCTTCAGAAGATGTTGGTCTTGGCTTCGGAAGATTTTACACTTAGAATATTTTCTAGTGCTTGGTGTAAAACTTCCGAAGCATTCCTACTCAGTACTTCAGTGCATGCATGCAAGAAAGACTTTGGATGTATTAGGTGCATCAGCCTTACATAAAACCTTACAATATAAACCCTATACTAATACTTTTATTGATTCTTGCTCTTAAAGTCTTCACCTTCAATAATTATTGGATATCTTCAATTTCTTCAAAGGTGCTTGACCCAACAAACTATAGGGAGCTAAATAAACTGACTATCAAGAACTGCTACCCCTTTATAATATTGTATATTTGTATTGGATGTACGATGCCTGCTTTTGGATATAAAGCTTGGTTTTAGCCTTTCGGTATCTATCTCTGGGTATTAGATGATAGTGGACCTTATGTGCTCATGTTTTGTGTGATATAATATAGTGGTTGAATCATGAAAACTTTGTAAAAGTCCCTTAGGGGAAAATTTTGTATTAATCGAATATATATATCAGTAAAGAAAATATTATACAATTAGTTAATTCAACAGCTTGTTAGGTAACTAATGTATTTTGAGCCATAGTCACATTTCAAACTCCCAACACTTTCTCCGGGATGTGACATATTGGTATCAGAGTCATTGGTTATAGAAAATTAGGTATAATAAAAAATACCTAAGCTCTAGCCATAAGCTCATATCATGAAATTTTAAAGAATATTTTATATGAAATTGTGTTTAGAAACTAATTTGGTATGTGTAATCTGTGAACTATACTAAAGAGTTGTTTGGCATCATCTGAATCAGCCTCTTATGGTTTAAATATTTGAATGGTTTAGACTGTTTTTTCACAAGCAAATGTCTGAATGGTTCAAACATTTGCCTCTGAATGGTTAAGCATTATACTAATGTTGAATGGTTAAGACCTCTTATCTGAATTGATCAGACATTTGCATTTGAATAGTTAAGAAATATACTAGCTCTTCATGGTTCAGACCTCTTAATGGTTTAGTACTTAATGGTTCAGACCTCTTATTGATTCAGCACTTAATCATTCAGATTTTACCAAACAGCCCCTAATTTATGAGTATGTTGATAATTACTTGCCAATTGTATGTGAATGTTTAACTAATACATGCTAGTTGATATAAGTTATGTGTTAAACTTTCTATAAATATTTAGAGTATGACTAGGTATAACCTAAATAATAACTATAATAATGAGACTGATCCTTCAAAGCATTCAAACCATAGTCATCATAAGGAAATTTCACTTTGAGTCACCAAATACATTTAGCACCTACATTACTTGATACAAGACTATCAAGAAGTCAACGTTATATGACCATCGTGCTCCTAAACTGAAGGGTGGGTATACATATTAACACCTAGAAATAAGGTACCACATGAAATTAGATTCACCTCTAAACCGATAGTGGAATCGTCGACTACCTAAGAAATTAAAGATACATCCACACCCCCTACCAATCCATCCATAGTATAGAATGAATCATGAGAACTAGTAGAGCAGTCGAATGAGTCAGGAGAGCAGGAGATGAAGCGTCAAAGGCTTGCCGAATAGCGGGTTCAAGTCTCCGGCTAGATACTTCATAGGATCAAGAAGATACAGAAAGATATTCGAGAAGATTATTGCGTATTATTCGAAATTAATATTTATGGTCGTCTAATAACAAAAAATATTTGTAGTTTTTAAATTTATATATTTACAAATTTAAGTATTTTATTTTTTATTAGAAGATATTAATGTATGCATGTCTGGGTGATAAATTTATCAACCATTTTGTATAAAAATGTTGATTGAATTTAGATGGTAATTAATTTCATAATATTTGAGATGATTTATGTAACTCCCGGTCCTTCATACCACCAATATTGTCCGCTTTGTACACGAGGAGCTTAGGTGAAAACTTTTCAGAGAGGCCACCCATCCCTGGATTGCTACCATCTGAGCACGCTTAACTGTGGAGTTCTCCTCTCATCCACAACCAATACGTCCAAAACGCGATGGTGATATTAGATGTCAGACATTACTTATGAACCAGGAATCTCTCATGTCCACGACCGATGTGGGATATATGTAGGGTGTCACAATCACCCCCCCCCCCCTTTGGACTCATCATACTCGATGAGCCTGAGAAACATCCTTTGTGAGGTATGTCCCACATCCCGAATGACACACGAGTGGCTCTTATACCATTTTGTAACACCGGCCCTTCATACCACCAATATTGTCTGCTTTGCACACGAGGAGCTCACAGATTTGCTTTTGGTTGCTTAGGTGAAAACTTCCCAGGGAGGTCACCTATCCCTAGATTGCTACCACCTGAGCACGCTTAACTATGGAGTTCTCCTATCATCCACAACCAATACGCCTAAAACACGTTGGTGATATTATATGACAGACATTACTTATGAATCAGAAATCTCTGCTTTCCACGGCTGATGTGAGATATATATATATAAGGTGTCACAATGTAACTACTATTACTATATAATACATCCATGTGTATCTATGTCAATATACAATGGACAAATCTTTTGAGAAGTAAAAACCATTTAACATGTAAAACTATTTTGAAAACGTTTTAAGACCATTAGCCATTAAGTACCACATTGAAAAAAATGGTTTTTTGATATGTTCTTATAATTATTCCGTGATAACCATTATACTGCAACATCAACTGGATTTATCATATGAGGTGAAGATTTATGCTCAAACCATGTACATTAGCAAATACAACAACCAGCTCTTGCTTATACGACTGACATGATTGAACACGATTTCTTGTTTACTCAATTTGTTTGTAGAACCAACTTCATTTATTACCGGTGTTAACCGTCGCCATAGGCAGCAACAAATTTTGCCATTATATTGACCTTCTTTACCTTTCAGCACTCTTCTTTATTATCATCAAAAGACAGAAAACGATAGAAATGATGGTGGCTTTATGTGTATGGTGGAGATCACCGATAAACGGATTTGTGGCATTGAAGAAGATGAAGAAGATAGGTGCTATGAGTGGTACGAAGCCCACAAAGATGAAGACCTTAATTTATGGTTCAATAAAATGTGACACGTGTCCAAGCCAGTCAATAGAGATCAAAACTGTAGACACAATGTGAAACCTATTAGTTATGTTATGTTTCAATAAAAATATGACATGTCCTCTTCAACCAATAGAGATCTAAAAATTTAGACACAATGAGAAATGTATTAGTTATACGATAGTATTAAAATTTAAGGTTGTTATAATGGCACAAGGTATCCTATTGCCGCCATAAATAGCTCGAACACGTTAAAAATGATGTTTTTAATTTTAAAGTAAGGATAATGTGTTTCGTAATCTTGCTAGTTGTTCAAAGTAATGTTTTTAGTTCTGCTACACACATAATCACTCTCGTTGAATGTGTAAGGCTATTCCTTAAACGGTAGTGTAATGTTATATATTTATGGTACATAGTTGAACTATAGTTGGTACACTTTTTTGTAGGGCAACTGGATGTCAAAAAGGTTAGAAATAGAGCAAACATAAAATGGGTTTGATTTTATATGTTTGAAGTTACTCGACTGATAAGATATAAATAGAATTCTTTTAAAAGAGTGACATATTAGACAAATAACTATAAATTATTTGGCTAACTTGACCTGAACTCATGATGTTGGTCAGATTAACATAAGTGATTATTCTTAATTTTTCTGGCTTTTATTTAATTCTGTTTTGAATTGTAAAAGGTCATTTTATCAACTCACATATTTACTTAAGTGTTTGTGTTTAATTTGATTTTTGTATAGTGGCTACTTTAACTTTTAAAGTTACATGTGGCATATCGAGAGAAATGAGTGTTTGGAAAATATTGTTTTTTCTTTTTAAAAAAATTATTTTTAATTATGCCTGTGTTTTCTTTCAATCATAATAAACTCATATCTTCAATAAAAATATAGTTGGTACTAGATTTATTAGGTACTAGATGTATGCTTTTCATATACATAAAACATATTTAGTCACCAAAGTCAAAAGAAATCACTACTTGTTACAAGTTTATATATATATACCTTTTAACACGCTTTTTAGAACTTGTATAATAAATAACTCATAATGTGCTTTAACCTTTAACAATTTAGTTATGTGATACAACATTTAACTAACAAGATTTCTTCAAAGAAGCATCATGTTAAATGTCGTGCTATTTTTTTAAATGGCTAACGAATATTTTTAGTCTAGTCATCTGATAAACCTATTTGCGAAAACCACCATGCTCACAAACAGACAACACCGGTGACCCGGCTCGCCAATCATTATAGAAAACCCCACCACCAAAGACTTTAATTGTTTATTTTACAAGATCTAGGTTGTTAAAAAAATCTAGCCATCAAGATCTGTCATTAAGTATTTAATTCTGCACCTCATACACTATATCTAGGGCTGCAAACGAATCAAACGAATACGAACAAGCTTTATTCGTGTTCGTTCATTAAAAAATAAACGTGTTCATGAACTGTTCACGAACACTTATCGAACGAGCTTTCTTGTTCGTGTTCATTCATTAAGGAAATAAAATGTTCATGAACTATTCACGAACATTTACCTAACGCAAATGAACACAAATAGAATCAAACGAAAACAAACAAATGTTCATAAACATGATGAACACAAATAACTCAATGAAGACAAACGAATACAAATGATCACATATTTATTTTAGAATTAAATTATTATTTTCATCAACAAAATTTACCAAAAGTAAACAAACACGTAACATAAATATCCAAAAACACTTGACATAATTGTCATAAAATAACTAACACAAAAATTAAGAACATAATTGAACACATTAACGAGCATAAACGAACACATTATCGAACGTTCACGAATGGACATTAACGAACACAATATCGAATGTTTACGAACATAAATGAATGAACACGGCTCGTGTTCATGTTCGTTCGTTTAACTAAACGAACGAAATTTTTTTGTTCGTGTTCGTTCAGTTACTAAACGAACTTCACACCGAACAGTTCAAGAATTATTCGCTAAACGTTCAGTTCGTTTGTAACTCTAACTATACCTCATCTGACATCTACATTATAAAAGAAAATAAGAAAAAAGTAAAAGAAAATTCTAACAGCTTCGAAAATGATGTGCCGTCACGACGACACCGTTTCACGAAGCGTGACGGCTAAGCTTGACTCTATATATCACTCATCTCTCTTATGATTTTATCTTCACCAACAAAGCATAAAAATGTTAATGGCGTATGTTCACAGATACCTCATTCTCACGCTCCTCCTCCTCTCCATCTTCTTCTGCATCAACCCAACTGTCAAGTGCGATGGTATGTATGTTCACTTTCTTGCTTTTGATTTCATTCTTCATATCACTCGAATCTCGAGGAATCAGCCTTGCTTCAGCTAACCTGCTTAGTGAGCTTGTTTTCTAAATCAAGATCCATAAAGTTGTGATTTTTTCATCAAATATCTGCACATATGAATATATGATGAGCTTGTTTTGTAACCCATGCTTTTGTTGCTCGTTTTTAGTGGAATTTGTAGTGCGATGTAGCGTTAATGGGTTATTTTGTGGTTGAAATCTAGTGTTAGGATGAGTTGATTCGAGTAATTTGAGATGTTGATTTGGATCTGATTTGTTTTGATTTTGCTTGGGGTCGGTGTGATTGTTTGGGTTATAGAGATCCAGAAGAAATCTGATGTCCCTTGGTCTCTTAGATTTGACTATTTCTGTCCCCTGTTTATTGGTTTATTTTAAGAATTTTAAACTCATGGATGTATGTTTGGGAAGTTATATGTGGTATTGATTGTTGAATAATTAGATTAGAATTTTGAATAATCAAAATCAGATTCAGAATTAGCTTATTGGATGTAGTAATAATCAGAATTAGTTATTGAATAATCTGAGTTTGATTATCTATTTACTAGGTTAGATACACGACTTGAAATAGAAAAAAATATATAATAGTTTATATAATGTATAGTCTAATATATGTTATAGATAACATATTAATGAAATCATTGTATATGACAAATATGTTTAAGTTATAAGCAATAATACAGAATGAATAATATTATTATTCATAAATATCCATGAACATTTTCATATACCTTTTAATGTATTTTAGTTTTAACTATAATTAGCTACAAATTAAATTGT
This sequence comes from Flaveria ramosissima, assembly GCA_025215565.1. NCBI lineage: Eukaryota > Viridiplantae > Streptophyta > Magnoliopsida > Asterales > Asteraceae > Flaveria > Flaveria ramosissima. The sequence goes on along the minus strand of CM046035.1, from coordinate 55,277,113 downwards.
ATTTTAACAAATTAAGTCTCATTAGTTTCTTAATGAAACATATTTATTTCTAGAAAGAAATTAATTTGATTAATATAGTATTAAATGAGCATCTCTTAAGGAAACTCTTTTAAAATTAAAAGTTTTACCTAATCTGTAAATTTATTATGGTGAGTATATGTGGACAATCCTAGGTGGAGATGACTTGGACGTGCAAGAAAATGGCCATGTGGTTGATAGTTATTTTGCTTTATTAGAGGAGATCAAATTCATATAGATGAAGTTGGTACTTCGTAATAGATAGTTTTTCTGCAGCAGGGGTGAAATTTGTTAGCCAGACACCAATGATCTTACCTTCTAAATAGGGCACATAATCAGAACACACGTTCATTTATCCTACATTAAAAACTGATTATTGTACCATAACAAGATAAATAATTCCAGAACGCACATCCAAATTTCAAACACCCTTTTAATGTATTTGGATAACTTAGTATATGATTTTTTGACATAAGAGAACATATCTGGGGGATTATTAGGTGATGGTTTCATGTTTAAAGTCTGTCATACTCAGGATTAGCTTTAATCTTTTGTGGTAACAATTATGTTTCATGGGCTTGAATCACAATAGCATATTTGCTAAATATTGGGCAATGTTTCTACCCTTTTAAAGATGATGAATCTCATTAAACGGTAGTCTCTTTTTAAGATTATCTGGCTGTCATGTGAGAAAATTTTCAGCCATTTGGGAGATAGTCAAGTTTGCTCGTTCGGTATCCTTAGACTGCTCGTTCGGATTTGAGCGACGCTTACTTCCAAAAGGCTGGAAATTTTCTTGGAACCCATAGTTCACTATGAATAGCAATAGCAGTTTACATAAATGAATGAATTCAGATTGAATTCGGATTGTGTTATGTCAAAAGGGTCATTAAACGATTTAGTTGAAAAGGAAACATGTCAAATAGAAAAAAAAACTTGTTAGATAGGTTAAACATGTCCCAAAGTCTATACTCCGTTTCTTTAACATCTTAAGAAGTCAGTTGTGATGCATACAACCTCCTTAATAGTTTTGTAATTTTAATCACGTGTGGATTATCAAGAAAACTTTGGTAAGGATAAAAAAGTGTTACAAGTCAACCCAGCCTAGCCTTGATATTTCTACCCGTAATAAAGTGACCCTGGTAATCTGTTTCTTGTTAGAATTGAAGCCCATGGACGTAATACGTGATATTGATTATTGTATAATCAGTTGGATTATTGGGGAATCGGAATTAGATTACCTATATCAAAATTGTATAGATAAAGTAGGTAGTAGATGGTTTTCCTACAGCCGGTGTGAAATTTATCTGCCAGACATCAATTCTGACCCATAAAGTAGGCAATATTTAGAACACACTAATAATTATTCAACACTAACAACTGATTTTTGTACAATAACAAGATAATTAATTTCGAAATACAAGTTGAAACTTCAAACACCTTTTAATTTCTTTGGATAACTTATTATTTGGTTTTTGACATGTTTGAGCATTTCGATGGATTATTAGGTGAAGAGGATATCCTTGTTCCAAGTTGATTCTTAAAGATGAAATATCAGTTGTTTCCACGTATTACTATTTAATGGTTCATATTTAAAGATTGCTGTACTCGAGATCAGCTTTATTTTGTGGTACCATTAGGTTTCATGTGCTTGAATCACAAGGCATATTTGTAACATATATTGCAGAGCTTCTAACCCATGTATAGTGCCGCCTCCTTTTTTTTCCGTCGGTAGTGTTAAATTTTAGTTCGGTAGTGTAAACTTTTGGCCCGGTAGTGTAAATTTTAATATAAATATCAAGTTCGCCCCCCTCTAAAAAAATTAATTTCGCCCCGCCCTCCCTACAAGAATGTTCAAGCTCCGCAACTGGCCATGCCTGACCCATTAATCTTGCCACATGTGATTACACATTATAGCCTACAGTTATTAGTTTATTACCATTTATTTAATTAACACAACATTTGATAATTTTACAGATGAAGATGACAACCTTCTCTCTGGAATCAATAGCTACAGAGCAACCCTGAACTTAACAACTCTTACAGAGAACGACCGAGCCGAGTGCCTAGCTGATAAGATTGCTGACCAGTTTAAAAACCAACCCTGCACAAACACAACCGGCTCCAACACTGTTCCGGGGACCGAGCCAGAATTTGCTAATTATCCGGAGCTTTTAAGCAAATGCCATTTAAATGTCAGCACTACCAGAGACGGTGCTGTTCTTCCCGCTTGTGTTCCTAATCTTGATTCCACCCTTGTACTTTCCAACTACACTCGGTCCCAGTATTCAAGCTACTTAAATGACACCAAGTTCACTGGAATTGGGATCGGTTCTGAAGATAATTGGATTGTTGTTGTGTTGACGACCAACACCCCGGAAGGCGGGTATTCTCCTGGTAGTAATGATGTAAATTTTAGTTACAAGATCAGTCCTGCGCGTTACCTGATGTATTTACTTGTGGTGCTTTTGTCGTTCTTTTGGGTTTGATTATTGGTCTAGAGTTGTTTGTCTGGAACTTTGAACAATGTATTAACACGGAGACGTACATTACTTATGATTTTTGGGTTGTATTCTGGATTTTGAATGAATCTTTGAATTGTTTCCTTGTTCATTATGTTGTAATCTATTGAAAAAAATAAACAATATCTTCTAACCTTTGAACCCTGTTGATTAACTATGCAAATTATTCCTTTGAACCTAGCAACATGAAACAAAAGTGGTTATTTGAGCTTGACAAACGGAACCAGAAACAAACTCCATTAAGTCCAGTGATTTGAAACAGGGACCGACGAACAATATCAATCATTGGATAAATCTTAGAATCGTGATAGAACACTATCAAATTAAAACCATTTGAGGGTATATTCAATGTTTAATAAGGCGTACAATAGCCCTACAATCCCATACTTTCAAATAGTTCAAATTTTGAGGGGTTTTTTTCTTTCCAAAACTCATAAGGAGCTTTCTTATTCTTTTTATTAGGAGTTATGTTTAACATGTAACAGGCAATTAACATAGCTTTTCCATAGAATCCGTTACTCAAACTTGAATAAGATAACAAAGAATCAACTATTTCCTTTAAGGTTTTATTTTTTCTTTCAGCCACACCATTCTGTTGTGGTGTATAAGATACTATGGTTTGATGTATTATTTCAGTTGATTGAAAGTATACCGGATCATAATACTCCCCCTCTCGATTAGTTCGAAGAGTTTTAATAAAGTCACCGTAAAGCAATTCAACTTTTATTTTGAAACCTTGAATTTATCAAGTACTTCATCATTAGCACGAACAAGATATACATAACATCTTATAGTATCATCAATAAACGTGACAATATACTTCTTACTACCTAGTGAAGGCGAGCTATGAAAATCACATAAGTCTGAATGAATGAGTTTTAATAAATTAGGATTCGTTTTTTACATCTTTAAATGGTTTCCTTGTAATCTTAGTTGATTCACAAGTATGAAAGTTATTATGATTCATATTAAAAGTCAGTATTAAACTCATCTTAAACATGTTTTTTTTATTCTAGAATAATTCACATGACCTAATCTAGCAGGCTATAGGTTAATAACATAATTTACTTTGCTTAAGATGATGATGCCATACAAACAGATTCAACATCAAACGAGACATTAATATTAAGTTTCAACATGTCATTACATAAGTATCCAAATCCAACATAGGTTTCATGTTTAGACTCGATAAACTTATCCGACTCGATGACCTGTCTATATACATAGTTATTTAACATAATACTAGACAATAAGTTCTTTCAAATACCCGGAACATACAATACATAATCTAGTAATAATTATTTTCTTAGACGTACATACAAGTCTAACTTTTCCATATTCTTTGCTAGACTCAGATGCTATATTTTCCATTCTTAATACAAATTCATCTTCAAGTGGTTCAAATTTCTCAAATCGTTTTCAATCTTTGCACACATAACTAGTAGCACCAGAGACTACCCATTATGCAAGCATATCATCCTATACATAAAAGGATTCATAAATAAATGATATATAATTCTCAATCAAATTATGTTTATTAACAATTAGATCTTTTGAGTCTATAACCAAACCTAAAGACCGGGTTTTATTTATTTCACAACCCAATGGGTTTTTCCCACCGTGTAAACATCTAATAGGTTGGCTGTAATCTGAACCGTGACCCAGCAATCCCATTTGATTATATAAAGTATTAATTTTATTTGATCTAAAAGTATTATTTTCCATTTGTTCATTATACAAATATGATAATTTGTGTTGTTAAGCGATAGGGTTGTAGGGGTGAGCAAAAAACCAAAATAACCGAACCGTAACCAAAATAACCGATGCAACCGAACCGATAAAACCGAAACCGCTAGAAAACTGACGGTTTGGTTTGATGATTTTTTAAAAACCGAATTTTTTGGTTCGGTTTTGGTTTTACTTGTAACAAAAACCGAACCGGAACCATATAATCAAACTTGTAAATTTAGAGGTGTAATCATATACTTATAAAAATTATTAGCCTATTTGTTACTTATTTAACTTGTGTTATCTAAAAGAGATTAAATATTTAGGTTTCAAGAATAATATTTATTTTTTTCATTTGAATTGATAGATTAAAATGTTTTATTGAATATATTGTTCTTATATTTTATGAATTGCATTAAATTTTAATGTCAACTAAATTATAAAAATATATAGATTATATTTAGAGATTAACAAAATAATGTAAGGTCAAAGTTTTTGGCTTAAATTCATTACTTTAAAACAATTTTTTCTAAAACCTGAAGCACAAATGGTAAAACCGGAAAAAACCAAAAACCGAACCGATACTGAAGTTAAAACCGAAAACCAAAAACCGAAAAAACCGAAATCGAACGTTTTAAAAACCTAGAAACCGAAATATCGGTTTTTGGTTTCGGTTTTAGGCCAAAACCGAACCAAACCGACCATGCACACCCCTAGTTCAAAGGTTAGAAGATATTGTTTATTTTGTTCAACATATTACAACAAAAATTAAAACCATTTGATGGTATACTCAATGTTTAAATCGGATTAGACAAAGAAAAGTTGAAGGAGTAGAATCATATCATTAAACTATGAAGATAGAATCGATGGAGAGAAAAAAATAGCCATTTTTTCTCTGGTTTGATAGAGATGAAAGGACCATAGCCTCTTTTTTCCTTTTGTTATAACCGAGAAGAGAAAATTGAAGGGAACAGAGCCCTCGATCAACTTTCTTTATTGTAGTCAAACAAGATTCAAAACAAAAGGAATTGAGCCCATGAGGCCAACTCTATATTCATTTAATTATACTAATAGCCCAATTAATGCTAATAATGTAATATAATCCAAATAACATTTAAAATTAAATTGAGTCCACACTCTCACAACACCTAACTCGTTTAATTTCTAATGTTATTTTCTCGATCAACAAGTTAATCCATTATATTAAAACACGTGTTGATAGCACTAAAATTACCAAACATATTATATCTGATTTTGAGTGTTTGATGTTGATAGTTTTCAAGATGATTATAAATTTAATATGAAATCGGATAGTTGGACTTGAATCATGTTTTTTTTCTTTATTTATAGGTTTTTTGATAGTGAGCTGTAATTTGAATTCAATACAAATAAGATTTTGTAAAGTTTGGTTATGTTAATTGGTTGGTTTGTTAAGTAATCTTCATGGCTAAGGCCTTTATGTTTTCGGATTATTTATATTCAAATCTCACTTAAGGCATGAAGTATATTTAATTAGTGTAGAGCAAGATTAGAACCGTTAAAGAATATATATATATATATATATATATATATATATATATATATATATATATATATATATATATATATATATATATATAAGGGAGGGATCAAATGAAAACCGTGTTTATAAATGAAAACCGTAAAAACCACCACTTCCCAATCACATAATTTATAATTGATTCGACTTTGTTATTGTTTAAAGTATATTTGAGTAAAATTCAACTTTATTTTTTGAGTTCATTGTATATTATTTGCTTTAAACTCCAAAGAATGACAATGATGACAAAACGACTTACGTATACGTAACTTGTATGAGTTATATGTACGTAACTTTTAGTTGTACACTTGTTAACACGTACGTACATATACATAATCCCTACATATACGTAACTATTAGTTGTATACTTTGTAACATGTACTTACATATATGTAAACCTTGGTTTTTATGGTTTTCATTTATAACATGGTTTTCAAGGGAACCTTCCCCTATATATATATATATATATATATATATATATAGATAGAGATAGAGAGAGATAGAGAGATAGAGATAGAGAGAGAGAGAGAGAGGAGGGAGAGAGGGAGAGAGAGAGAGAGAGAGAGAGAGAGAGAGAGAGGAGGGAGAGAGGAGAGAGAGAGAGAGACAGAGAGAGAGAGAGAGAGAGAGAGAGAGAGAGAGAGAGAGAGAGAGAGAGAGAGAGAGAGACAGAGGGAGAGAGAGAGAGACACAGAGAGAGAGAGAGACAGAGAGAGAGAGACAGAGAGAGAGAGAGAGACAAGATAGAGAGAGAGAGAGAGAGAGAGAGACACAGAGAGAGAGAGAGAGAGAGACAGATAGAGAGGGAGAGACAGAGAGACAGACAGATAGAGAGACAGATAGAGAGACAGACAGATATATATACATAGAGTAGATATACATAGATAGATATATATATATAGATATATATATATATATATATATATATAGATATATATATATATATATATATATATATATATATATATATATATAATAAACTTTACTTGTCTTTCTCAACGTTGATTAGTTATTTAAATCATTATTGACGGTCATAAAATTGGTCAATTTAATGTATGACTGTTAAAATGAGTCCCTTAAGTCTAGTAATGTGTAACATTTATTGTTATGTAGCCAGTCACATTAATAGTATGTGATAGTGTACGATGGTGCGGTGATAAATGGTGGTACAACTTTTAGTGATTGTATGTTTTTATACATTTTTAAACGAATAATTATAATTTAGGAAAACAAAATACTAGCAAAACACTGATAAATATCTATAATTTATAATACTTATATAAGCATTTTATAGAGGACAAAATTATCATTTTACCCACATTATAAGACACCTTGGTATTTTATTCATTGTAAATATTTTATAATATCAAAATTTACCTCTAAATATAACGTATAAGCAGTTTAAGCATATTAAAAATTCATTGATGAGTTACATAATGCATATATTAAGAAAAGAAAAGAATCTTGTATCATTTACTAAAAAGTAAACTTTAAAAATAAATTAACATTGATCAATAGTGTTTAATATATATTAGAAATCCAATTGAATTATTAAGAAAAAGTTATAAAACAACTTAAGAATAGTTATTGTTTTTATTGTATTATAGTTTTTAAATAATAGTTATTGGTTTAGAATTAAGAAATAGAAACTAAAAACAAACTTATGTATGGGAGTAATTAACAACTAATGTATGAAGATAAAGTGCTATGTATTCACACTTGGAGGTGTAGTTATATCGTGAAAATTGTCGAAGCAAACGGTTATTGCTAGATTCACGATGGAATCAGAATTCATCGCTTTAGACAAAGCAGGTGAAAAGGCAGAAGGGCTACGTCAATTTGTTGAGAATATACTAAGATGGACTAAGCCGGCATCGGCCACTTGTATACATTGTGATAGCCAATCGGCAATTGGCAGAGCTCATAGCACAATGTATAATGGTAAGAACAGACATATTAGACGTAGACATAATACGGTACGACAACTAATTTCTACAAGAATTATCATTGTTAACTACGTAAAGTCAAAGGATAATATCGCGGATCTGCTAACAAAAGGCTCAATTAGAGAGTTAGTTTAGAAGTCATCAATGGAAATGTGACTAAAGCCCTTGAGAAATTAAAGTTTACATGAAGCAAACCTAACTTAATAGACTAGAAATCCTAAAAATTGAGTTCAATTAAAAACCCTAATTGTATGAATTAGTGAGGTCACTATGGAGGGGATAACCCTACGTATTTAAAGGGGAGTTTATTACAAAGATTAGTAAACTTCCTTGTCCATTTCTAAAAGTGACAAGTGTGAGGCTAAGCCTATGGCTTTTAATGATTCGACTAAGGTAATGATACACAATATATCACCCATGTGAGAGAGAAGCGGGGTCGCTTCGAAGGGTAATGTTGGAGCACAATACTTAATGGCTTTAGCAGAACCAAGCTCATGTTCAGGACCATAACGAACATAACTATGAGGACATGACTTTGTTAGGGAGAGTATTGTGTGAAGTGTACTGTCGTCTACACAAACGGCAGACGAGTTCAAAGACATCAACGTTTACTCAGAGCAAGTTGGCTAAGTGCGCCTTCATGAGCGAAGGTTTAAATGGTAACACATACCTATCGTATGCAAAACTCAACTGCTGAATTGAACTGGAATAATGTTGTATCTAAGATCGACCTCCATTTATGTGGGGGATTGTTGGAAGTTTTAGGTGTGTGAATGAACGTCTCAAAAATTATGATAAACCCTTTGTCCCACATTAGTGTTAAAACACACACTTCAGTAGTAGCATAGTTTAAAAGTCTACAAACAAGTATCAGCAAGCGTAAACAATCAGCGAATAACTTTTACAATTCAACTATCTAGTGTCTTATTCGATTTATATTACAATGAGAGACAGTGAAAATGTTCTGTCTTAGTTTCTAATGACTAAAAAGACAGTCACATTTCATAACATAATTGTTATGAATGATAATACATTGTGGGTGACGATGAGATTAAGGTTGCAGCTGATGTGGCGATGTGCATACTACAAAGGACGACACGTGACGACAGGAGATGATTGACTAAGAATAAGAGCCGGCTAAAAATTTTCTCATAACGATTTAGAATTTCACTACAATGCTTAGTGTTAATTTTTTTATTAGGTTGATTGATCTAATATGTATAAATATAATTGTATAATTGTATATAGTATGCCAAATCTATTAGATTGTTGTGTAGAAACTATATATATTAAAAAAATAAAAAATAATTCGATTCGTACCGGGCCGTGCAAACCTTTGCTTGTGCGTGGCTCGTTTACAAATCGATCCGACCCGATCGGCTCGTTAACAACCTAGCAGAAGTTCGAACGAGCATTCTCGAGCAAATTCCGAACGAGCACGGGTCGAGCGGCGAGCGCTTTGAACGGTCGTACTAATTAATGGCCTTTTAGCTTTGAATACGAAATCTTCTTTTGGTTAGAGGATACTAGTTTACGAATTCATGCAAATATTTATGTGTTCCTAAAGTTTAGTTCAGAGTTTTATCCACGTTGTAAATTCAAGTGAATCGCCATCAAATTATCTAAATTTGAAAGTTACACATATATATATCTCAACTTATCCCCATTTTAATAAACGATTCCTGCACTTTTTACACAATCAGATTTTGCACATGGGTTTTCACCCAGCACAACTCATATTTGGCTCTACCACAACCCAACAAATAATTCAAAAGTGAGGTAGCAGCGTATACTTTCAATATGTTTAATGCTCAATATCTATTTATTAATATTTTAGTGGAATACACCTAAAAGAAAGAAAGAAATATAAAAAAAAGAACATAATAGGGACGTTGTTACTTTATAATTCACAGACATTAAATATATAGTACACTGGTTTAAAGATATACTTTTTTGTGGTCTCCAAGTAGCTTCAAAAGAAAACTTTTAAAACAGATGGGTCATGGGAGAGCTCTCGTAAAGGGGATCTAACTACGGGTGATAACATCATCATTGAATACGGATATTTGAATGATTACAAAAACAATATTAATTGTATATTTTAGATAATTGAGTTGTAAACAAAATACAAAAGGAAAACGTTGACTTCGTTTGACCATAGTATGTTAGGTTCAATGGTCGTGATTGTTTGAGTGGTTAACATTCACCGGCTTAGATTAATCGTGCCTGGTGAGGGTTGTGTTTGTTACAACCTAATAGCTCAAAGTGTCATGACCTTCGGCTGACGCACTACTAGAAAATAAACTTTTAATAAACGTAAATCGTAATATACTATGCATGGTTGTCATCTTCTCTAATATATGTGCAAAAGTTGCATGTATTTTTACATGTCAGTATTTTAGTGTAATAAAAGAAGAAAAAAAGTACAGAAAACACTTTAGAATAATTGTGTGTCATCTTTCAATGTAATTTTATTTTCATTTAAATCCTAGGCGTATTAACTTAGTTTAGAGAGAAAACTCATAAAATAGTAAACACGTTTTAAAAGTGTTTCAATTATATCACTCGTATTTAAATTTGTCATAATTAGGTTACTAGTATTTTTATTTGTTCCAATTAGGTCACTAAATTTTAAGAGTGTTACAATTAGATTACTAAAAATTTTATAATTTTTTAAATATTTCACAAATTTATTATAAATGTTATTATTTTTTAAATATTAAACCTTTTTAAAAATTAATATTTTACAATTTATGAATGACTTAAATGGATGACAAACCTACTAGTTACGTTAAATATATAGGATTAAAACATTAAAGTAAACTTTAGTAACCTGATTCAAACAAAAAAAATTATAAGTTACCTAATTAGAACAATCATCAAACTTGATTCATATTTTACAAAATTATCCCTAGTTTAGGTCACAAAATTAAACAAAAACCCTAAAACCTCAACAGGCACAACCTCTCTTTTACAACAATAAAATAATGACACGCAAAAAACATGTCATTGTTTCCCGAGGTTTTAGAAAAGACGACATTTTTTATGACGCAGACATTAAATGTCATAAAATCAGTATGTGTTATAATTTTAGTGTCATCAAAGGCCTATTTTTTAGTAGTGGTTACTTGTCTTAAAATAACATGTTAAGAGATTAATTCTTATTTTAAATTTATTTTTATCACTGTTTTGAATCCCGAAACTAACATGATAATCGATTAATAGCGAAGCAACGTTTACAAATTATGTACTTTCTAGTGGCACCAGCTTTCATTATTTTTTATGACAAAAATAGTTTGATCATGCAATTTCTTAATTTATATTCCCATATTTTAAACAACCAGAATATTTTAGAATAACTTCTTCAATCTTAATAAATTTAAATCTCAAGTTACACAATTAATATTTTGTAACTTGGTTCGTAAGATGCGCCAAAATTATATTGTAAAGTTTTCATTTAAAATTCGCAATGCTATTATCAATCGACATATTACTAAAAGCTTAGACCATGGCTAAAGTAACAAACAAACATACTCAGCAAAACTCACATAGAAAGTCAGGTCTAAAGATAATAAAATGAGGATGAATCTTGCCTCTATCTCAAAAGATAGAGAAGCTGCTCAAAACACTTCACCAAAATCAAAAAAATATTTATGGAGAATTAAACAAATAAGCAAGTATAATGTTTTTATCAAGTAAAACTTTGACACGTGGTCTCGTTGCATATGGCCTACAACTTTAAGATCCAAAGACCGCGTATACGTACATCTATCCTTCAATTATAAGTAATCAACACCTATTTGATCATCTTTCATATGGTTTGAACTTTCTTGCCACTATAGACTCTTGCTAATTAAGGAACCAAGTGATTTGCGAATTGAAGGAGGTGGGGTCAAAAAGAGAAGATGGCCCAAAAGAGATGATTAAATAAAGCCAATTATTGTTTAAAAGCAAACTTTTTGGTCGATTTTGTAATTGCATTTTGGATGGGTTGTTGTGTTTGGATTGAGTAGTCATTTGGCACTGAAACCATTGTTTCCGTTTGCGGACAAACACACATTTTAACCCATATATATTGTGGTTGAAAAGTTTTTGCATATGCAAAGATGTTTCATTCTTATCCATATTCCATGCAGATTCTTGACGAGCAAACAAACGCATTTTTTTTAATCATAAGTCTTAACATCAGGCTGATGAAAGAAAAAAATAAATATATAAAGTGTCTTTTCTTATAAAAAAGGTGATGTAAAAGGTAGTATTAGTGCCTTTACATGTTTATTTTTTTAAATTAAACTTTAGATGGAATAATATGATATATGTTATAATATTTTCTAGGATATCAAATTATTATTATATATTTAACTATCATGACTCATGAGTTAAAGGTAATTACTTGCTTATTTTCACGTTTGTGACTCTTTGATATATATTGAACTAGGTTAGTACCCGTTTATTACACAGATTGAATAAATAAACTATTAAATAATTAGTAATGAAAATTTATTATTTATAAAACGATATGATTGAAATTGCATATGAGTAATAATATAAGTAACAAAACATGATATCATTGTTTTTAACTTTTGTTTTTAAACCCTTATTGCTTTTTTTAAATAAACATTTTGTTCCAAAACAAACCTTTTAAAAAATATCAATATTAAAAACTTTTTTTTATTATAACTCCTAGTTTTAGTTATTTTGTTTTACAAAAAATCATTTTAAAATATTTCATATTTATAAAAATGTTTGTTGTTTTAAAAAAATTTCTGAGTTTTGAAATTTTGTTTATTTAAAAGTTACATTTATAAAAGCATCTCTTTCTTAATTTATTGATAAATAATTTTTAATCTCAAAAGGAATTAAATAATATTACTAGTATTTAATTTAGTTATTTAATAGGAGATATAGACGTGAAAATTAAAATTAGATGGGATAGAATTGTGCCAAGTGTAATCTTAAAACCTTCTTTTATTATAGAAGAAAGATTATTTAAAACACAAATACCTCAACTATTATTAGTAAGATTTTAAAGCAATTCACTTTTGAAGTATTTAAAAAAATACTATAAATATTACTACTGGTAAGATTTAAAAATAGCTCGATTTTTTATTATTAAAATCTAATTTGCTAATCCAAAAAAATTATACCTAATGAGAGACATGATCGTACTACAAGAGGCACAACCATGCATGATTAGTCACGACCATGCCAAAGGTTAAGCCTGCATCTAAGTTGTGACATAGCACGAGACAATGACATGTGCCCACGTCTACTGTTATGCATCTCATACATCGCTCAACATGACCATGCCTGTTAATGCATGATCATCCTATTTAGGCGGTGCACAACCGTGCTATTTAGGCGGTGCACAACCGTGCTATTTAGGCGGTGCACAACCGTGCTTGGAGGTATATAATCATGCTTCATGTGGACCCTGCCTTTATATGACTTGAAAAGTAAGTTACACAAATAGTCCATGTGGTTTAGTAGAAATCACATGTTTTGATATTAACGTTTGTTTAGTAACATGTGAGACTTCAGGTTTATATTTTGTAACATCATAAGGTAATAGGGCTAATGTTTGTAGGCTTTTAATATAATATTCCCGTGCGCTAAGCACTTAAGGACATTGTTATTCATTTCAAAATAATATTGAGTTAATTACATAGACGGTCTTTATAATTTATGATAGGTAGCAAGTTTAGACATTAAGCGAAAAAGTAATAGCTTTGAGTACTTAATTTTAATTTTTAACGACTATACGTACTAACACTAACTAATTTTAGGGTGAGGTCGCCCAAGAATCAAGCTGAAAGGGACGGTGTCGAGGTGGTGTATCGTTGGAGTATCAAGCTTGTGTGTTTGTTGCGGTGTTGTGAGGAAAGAAAGGTGGTAAATAGTTAAGAATTGTTTGAGTTAACAAGTTAATTAAACAATTCTCTTAGGATGAGCTTTTAGAGAGAAGTAGAAAGAGCTTATTTATTCGTTGATACCAAGCCTTTTAAGAAAACAATTAGAATTAATTACATAAATAGGACTCATATGTAAAATGACTGATATTTTCTTCAACTAGATAGAATATCTAACATTTCTTAATGTTAGTACTCAAACTCGTTACAAAATATAACATAGTACCTAAACATGTTAGTTTGCGTAAACCACAAGGACCATCTATGTACATCACTCAAATGTTATTTAGGAATTAACAATAATACCCTCACGTGTTTAGCACGCGAGTATTTTTTTAAAAAGTTAACAGTTGTTAATCCTAAATCCTTAGGGTGTTACAAACTTTAAACATCAAGTTTCATAGTTATTACTGAAAAAAGTTAATACCTAAACATGTGATTTCTACTAAACCAGATGGGCTATTTGTGTAATTAACTCTAAATAGAAGGTTAGGTCTTGAACAAATAACATATTTCTTTTTCTTAAAAATTTATAGTACGGGGACATTTTTATTCTAGTGACGTTTAGACCCAATATTCAGATGTGGTCTAACTACCAGATGCTAAGAGACTATGAGATAATAATTGTTTATCCTAAGCCTATATAATTGTGATATTAGAACCGAGTAATAAACTCGATAATGATCATAACTAAAACTTAACTCTTACTTCATGATTAAGATGTCGATTTACATATATGAAAATTAAGTTATATACATTGATATAATTGTACTGGTATAGTCAAAGATCTCGGTAGATATATGTAAGGTTAAATAGTGGCCTTAGAAGGTGTAAGATTAAGGCAGGGCCTTAGAAATTTATGAAATGTAAAATTAAGACAAGGTAATATATAAAGTGAAAATGTTTATATATGTAAATGAGCTCACATATATTCAAGACATGTTGAAAAATGTTTGATAAGGATCAATGTATTAACTCTCCAACATTTCATCTGTTGTGTGTTTTTAAACATGTATCTTAGATATATATAAGGAGCTAAAATGAAAACCAATATAAGACTAAAAAGAGGAAATCATAATAAGAATTGTATTCATAGACTTGTTAGTGCCTTGATAGTTTGGTTGTAATAATTGTTTATTTGAACTGAAATTTTACTTTCTACAGCTAGGTATATATCAATCAGTCATTTTTTATCAACCCCAACTGTATTTTGTAATGAATTGAAAATAGAGGCATAAATTTTATATCCTATTATTGATTTAAAGCCTCAATACATTCACTACACAAACATAGAATCCCTCCCAGGTGTATCGTGTTAGAATTGGTGCACGAGCTATAGTTACACCTAGAAATCAGTATGATATGGTGACACTATAAGAATCCAACAAAGGAAGGAACAAGCCATGAATGTAAAGTGGGAGTAAAGATATAGATATGAAATACTCGACAAGAAAAGAGAGAAAAAACAAGGGAGCTGACATTTAAGAAAATAGCCTCTAACTAGATGTGGTCAAATAGTAAGAAAACGTAAGGGAAGTGGTTGATGTTAAATAATAAGAGGTGTGTTTTGGCCATACTGTATATTACAATAGTATGTATTAATATATGGAATGTGAAAATATATTAGTGTTTAATCCACATAACTCTTTATTTTAGAAAAATCAGTATTAGTGTAGCGAATAATTTGAACAAACCACTAAGCAAAAATCCAGATTTAGATATAACGCTAGTCCGTCAATGGAAATACCTATCTCCATGAGCCAAATAATATGAATAAAGACACAATTAGAAATTAAAAATACAACTAAAATAGTAAGACTATAACAACCTTAAATGGACTAGAAAAAGTAAAGCCTAAAAAAGAGAAATCCTCTTTCTATACTTCAAAAATCAATAAAGAGAAAGAAAATAAAGAAAAATATAATGACCAAATCAAGAATGAGAAAGTAAAATATACTTAAGATGTCCAGCTCATCTGATCCACCATCTGTTGAAGGAAAGAAGCGAGCAACAAATGCATACGAATGGTTGAGCCTGATAGAAGCCATAACTAGGACTTCGTAACTTGTTAGTGATTTGTTTAGTTTACACAAAACAAAAATTGATCATAACAAAATCACATATTATATTTTTGAGTATATCACAAATTGTCCTTTATTAATACATGAAATTACACCGTGGGTCCTTTAGTTTCAATAATTACACTGTATATCCTTTTTATATAAAGTTTGCACACATATTGTCTTTTACACTAACTTTCTTGAAAATTTACAGTTAAGTCATGCATATGCCCGTGCCCCTCACCTGAAGAGCTTTTAAGTATTTTACATGACAATAAATCAAAAATATTTTTACGTCGCTTTATTCTCTTTGTATTCATGTTATGTGTTCAAAGTTGGATGTTTGAAATTTTCGGATTGTAGTAACCACTATCAGTATTCGGAATTCTGAAATTTAGATATTTAAACTTTCAAACATGGATACAGACAACGATTTGAATATCTGAACATCTTTTTTTTGCAATAGTTAGATATATATTATAATAAATATAATGTAAAAACAAAACACATAAAAATTTCTAACAAGTCCCAACAAAAAAAACATTTAACACTTTAAAAAATAACAAAAGAATTTAGTGCTAAAGGTTTTTAAAGTGCTAAAGGGTTTTTATTTTGGTTGAGACTTTTTACATAATATTAAAACTTTTGTTAACATGTGTTGCTTTTACATTATTTTTATAATTACAATTATCTAATTATTCCTAGAAACAAAGAAGAAATTCAGTTGTTCGAATCATTATCCGTATTCGTATCCAAAATTTCAGATATCTGAATTTTAGATATCCGAAATGTCAGATATCCGAATACTAATAACGATTTCTACTATCCGAAAAGTTCAGACATCCAACTTTGAACACCTAATATGAAGGCGGCAGAAATGAAATGACGTAAAAATATTTTTGACTCATTTTAGGCAAGTAAAATACTTAAATGCCCATCATGTGAGGTGCAATTTAACTGTAAATTTTAACGAACGTTAGTGTAAAGGACAATATTTGTGTAAATTTTATATAAAAAAGACATACAGTGTAATTATTGAAACTAAAGGACACATGGTGTAATTTCATGTATTAATAAAGGACACAATTTGTAATTTACTCTACATTTTCCCATCTTGCAAATACAATATACATTACATTTTCACATCTTATATGTCAACAACTCGATCTATATGTATGCTCATGTTGGACTTACACATTACCATATAAGGTTTTATTTTAGAAACGACATACCAACACACTATGTTGTTAATAAACGATGTAAAAACCATAATTTGTTAACATAGGTGATTTACCATACATCAGTGGTTATTCGTACACTACCTTTATATATAGACCACAAATAGCTTGATTGGGGTAATACAGGAAAATAAAGATACATACATGTACGCATATGACACATAATGTTTATATATGGAACCTATTACTGGTTTTGGCGTGCCTTTGTATTTTAAGACTACCGATTCCAACTCAATATGTTTTACCCATGCTGAAACATCCCATGACAAAGAATTTAAATTCCAACACCATCAGTTCCAATAAACTCTCTAACAACAATTTGCCTTATCATATTAGAAATATAAGGATGTTGTTTTTTTAGCTTGAGAGACCCGACGGTTACCATCTTGGCTAACTATAGGAAGTTTCATAGATTAACGATTGGCTTCAGTTTCTATTTATAGGAATATTAACCGGAATTATCTATCACTAAATGATAACACCCATAAACAATTGAAAAACATAGAGGAAATCTAATCAAAGTCTTATCCTCAAATGTACTGATGGATTACCAACAACACATCCTTTAGAAACTCATCTGAACATTGTGAGTGTGTGAATTATTGACTTTATTTTATAGATAAATCATTGAGATAATCCACTAAATTAAAAAATAAGTAAATAAAAGCCTGGATTTTGGTGGATTTTATAAGTAATTCTTTGCCGCCATTGTTTGTCTATAATTATTAGTTAATGATGCTTATTTGTTTAGTAATGGAACAATTCATGATACATAAAAAACAAAGATGAGAAGGAATTTCACTGAATCAATGAGACTATTATGAATAACATCTAGCTTCTCTAAACTCCGATCATAGAATCATACATCCAACACATCCGCCTGAAATCATCCATCATGTCCTACTTGTGTGGCGTTAATTAAAGAACACATTTTTATACCTATCCAACACCGTTTGAACTCAAAGTTGTAGATGCATTATTATTGTTGACGTTATAGGAGTAAAGCCTTGATATGGATCATGAAGTGTGCTTTGCAAGCCTTGCAAACACTTAACATCATCCTTGGTGAAAATCACGGACAATATCAACATAGTAGAAAACAAGCTTGATTAGTATCATACAGTCAAAAGTACTTTTAAACAAGTCGTTGATACTATTAGATTGAATTAATCAAATCCTAAGAGTAAATGTGTTCCTTTCAACTAGTTTTTATGGTTATTTGATGAGCCTCTAAGGGGGGACGGTGTCGTGACCAGGGGAGGGTGGGGGAAACCCGGCCCGAGATGGGAATACCACCCAGAAACCTCATGACCCCAAAGACAACTTATTTTGGTGAAAATTTACCGAGCACAATCACCCAATTAATTCTCCATGTGATCGTTGCTATATGGTCAAGAGACCATTGTCCCATTTAAAAAAAAATTAAACACATAAAAAATACTCAAACCTATTTTTTTAAAACATGATATACTGTCACGTGTATGATCACACAATCCACAACAACCTTCGAGCATATCTTATCAAGCATTTGTAGCAATTGTTTTCATCAAACCAAACGAACCTCTAATTTTATTTTATTAATAAAATGTTGTCTTGTGTTTTAATAAAACTATTTTTGTTAGTTATTATTATTTTTCTACGTATTTGTTAACGTTTGATGTAAAATATGAAATATAAATACAAATTAAGAAATAAATTAATTTAAAAAAATGAGAGGAAAGGGGATAAATTGGGACAACACCCTACAAAACGAAAAAGCTCTAGGTAAAACTAAAAATATAAAAAAAATTAATGTAACATTGATGTATCACCCAGAAAAAAAACTAAATTACTAATAGTGACATAAGTAGAAGTGAGAATCCAAATTTTCCTGTGTTGAATAAAATGCATATGAAAAACAAAACTAGAGTAACCAAACAAATAAATGTCAACCCAATAAACAATTAATGGTTATTCTAGCTTTTTTCTTGTAATGTAATGAAATGAAAACAATAAAAGAGATATATGACGTGTCCATTTATAACTACGTCATTCAATATTATTGTCACAAATATATTATCCGAGAGTAGTGTTTTTTTTAACAGCAAAAACGATTTATTAGAAAAACATGTTGGTAAGAAAATCCTAACCAACACACAACATAGAACATTACATGACTAATTAGGGGTTTTTTAATCGTTCGACCCAAGATACATTGATCTTGTTGTTCCCAGTACAAATCCATGAATACGAGAAATAAACAACCGAATCGAAAATAAAATCCTTTTTTTAAGTTATTAGCCTTGAAAATCACTTGGTTTATATATATGTGTATGTATGTGTACATATTACATAAACACGCATATATATTATTCATTAACTTTTTTGTTGAATACTAACAAATAAACTTTGTATTTTAGCATAGGGAGTATACAATACTTGACTTATCTCTCGCTTAACATATGTTTTGGGGAGGGCGCAGATCACAAAGCGATCTGATGTACATACGTAGCCTTACTCTGCACTTTTATGTAAGAGACTGTTTCTCACGGCTAAAACTCATATCCTCAAGTTTAAAAAACAGTAATATTTACCAATTGCTTCAACACCCACAAGTTTTATTTTTATAAAATAGTAATATTACCAGTTACTTCAACACCCGTAATTTTTAGTTTTTTAAAACCGAACATATATAATATTTTCTTAATTTCCAAGGAAAAGAAGCACTAAATCCATAGAGGCATAAAGAGACTTTATTAAAATATTGTATATTAATGGGGCAAGAGAAGTATCTAATTGAAGATGCTAGTAATATCTCACTCTTTTCTTTTTCTTGATATTTAAGTTATTTGTATAAATGAAAATAGATGCTAGACTTGCTAAAGCAAATCTTTGTAATGGCTAATTTTATCATCCGATTAGTAGATTTCAGTCACTTGACTATCATTGTTCAAAGTTTATCACACCGGTGTCAAATAAATCATGTGATCCTGGGTCAAATACATAAAATATAACCTTACATCATTTGTAGAATTGTAGTGTTTTTATAAGAAAGTAAAAAAGAGAACTATTGTAATATTTTAGGTGGTATGCCTATATAGTCGTGGCAAAGGAAAAAACATGTCCATTATTATATGTTATAAGTGACGCCATATTGATGTATCTGCTTTTGCTCCCATATCAAACTTAAAATCTCATTAACGGATATGTAAATGTATGTGATTTACGACCATGAATCCCATTTCACTTGTGTAGCATTTGAAAACATATCTTTGATAGAGATTGACTCACATTATTTGTTTTACATATGTGGTAATTTGTGTTTCTTGATATTGTAACAACCCCTTTACTCAACTACCTATACATAGTGTAAAGAGTAAACAAAAATTTATAGACGCTATACCTATGTTCGATAAGATATCAATAACCTTTACATATTACAAAGTCACATATATCGCTTGACTCCTTCCACCATCAGTTTCTTTAGTAGAGTTTCTTCCCAACTATTACATCGAAAAATTCATTCATGTATTCAAAATAATCTATGTAATATGAGAAAATGTAATGCCACATCAGAATATAAGGTTCCTATGCATCATGTCCACTCTTTCTCATTCATCAAATCATCGGTCCGGAAAGTAAAAAGTGACATTATCATCCTCTCATTGAGTGTTATAGGTGGCATGTGGCTCTTGTCTAATCCATCAAATGTGACTGCTTGATAATATTTGGCATTTAAGTTGTTATTCTCATTGTCTTCTTAATAGCATTCCTAACACATCCCTTATCGCCATCTGAATCCTTAAATTTTAGCAAAAATCATCCAAACATGCATTGCACCTAATTTCTCATTTCTATATTCTATCCTTATATTTTTAGGGGAAAGTAAGCTCATCCTTTAAATATTAACTCATTATTAATCATTCATATATTTTTAATATATTTTATAAAAATAAATATGAGTAGAAGAAAGAAAATAATATAAAAAAGTTGAGTAAGTGTTATTTAATTGAAATATAAATATTCATAGAGAATGAGATGTGAGAGGTTTTAAAAAATATAAGAAAATTCACAAAATAATGTTTTGTTTTGTAAATTTAACTATGAGGAGGAGAAACATTCTGTAAATGCTCTAAGTGACCTAATTGTTCAAGATCACACATATTATTATTTGTGTAAATGTAAGGATTAGATATGATGGTTGATATATAAAAAAAAAGGTTTCTATATTTCATCTAGTTCTTGGTTGAACAATAGGTATATAAGATAAAGTATTAAATATGAAATTCTAATTAAGATGAAAAATAGGTATAACAATAAAAATAATCAATATATAACCTAGAGAACAAGAAACCGTAGATGCTACGTGAGTTATGTCTGTCGTGTTACCATGATTCCTCTTTAAAAGAATATGCTTGAATAAAAAGTTCAAATAATTCACAATAAGACTTAACGTTCAATAACTACCCAATATCTATAACAACAACCAACTAACATGAGAGAAACAAGTTTGTGAATTTCAAATTATGGCTAATGTTATAAATATAACATGTGACAAAGCCTATAAATACCATCGAACATAATTGTCAAACTTATTACAACTTATGTTTATTAGAGATCCCAATCATTTAATTTACATAATTTTATTCTCTTTTCTTGTAATCATTTTATCTATAACAAAAAGGAATATCACGTATAGTTTCATAGTAAGTTTGATGGTTCTTATAACCTATGAAATAGCCACCCAACAACAAGGCTCCCAATTAGAGCATATTCCTTTATCTCCATTCTCATCTTCATTGCACCTTCTTAGCCTTTGAAATTTCTCAATCACCTCATTTTCATGGCTTCCCATATTCAAACCGCCTTTTTCGCCCTTCAAACATGTCAACCGAAGCCGCCCATGGCTCCTTTCAACTTGTAAACAACTCTTCTCCAAACTCGTCTCTATAGCTTCGATAACCAACCTCCCTCCTATACGATGAGGCCTAACTTGAAACAGTTTTGGCCCACTCATAGTCATCAATGGAGGTGGAAAGCTTGGTGATAACACCTTCTTCGACTCCATGTGATCTCTTCGACTCTTTGTGACTGACAAACTTGATGTGGGGACGGAATAAATGGCCCCATTATCGCTCATGTCACTGCCCGTTTCGCTACCTAAGCTTTCGGTGCAAAGCTCAAGGCTTTTTGGGCTTAGTTTCAAAGACTTTTGGTTGTAAAGATGTGAGTTTGTTTCTATGTTGAAACAATCATCAATTGGTTTATGGGATGGAGAATGGAGAACACTCCAATCTGCAAAGAATGATGTTTGATTGTATGATAGTTTGAGTGTCATTGTGGTTGCCTCTATGACATGAGAGGAATCTAAGGAAGATTGTGGGCAGATAATTGTAGACATGTTTGAGTATGAGGGATAAGAGGGAGAGAGAGAGATGGGTAGAATTTATAGGGAGTGAAAGTGGTGACACAAGATGATGTTAGGGATACCTTTTTGCACCACTTGATATTATTTGTGTAATTATTGTTCTGTCACAGTTCCATTTATGTTTTTATAAATGACAGAATATAGAGGTTTAAATTGGTTAGATTTGAATTTGGTAGATATTTGAGTTTGAGATGACGTATTTCTTTTTAGCAATGTTCAACACTCGTTATGAAAGGTCGAGAGACAAGAGTATCGAACAAACTGGAGTGTAGTAAAATTATCCTGCTAGATATTACACTTTGGTTCACAACTTTGATATATATTTTTATTTTTTTGAGTAAAACACTCGAATACTATAAACATGAATTCTAACTCAATTTTTAATTTTTAATTTAACCTTTTGATAATATACATAGACATAACATACTCTAGTAAATTTCACTCAGATGGAAGGGTCTGGGAAAAATAAGCTATCGACAAATCTTACTTTTATCACTTATTATAAATTGATGATTAAAGAGAGAACCAGAACTCAAAAAACTTACTACATAAAAAACAGAAACATGCAAGGAACACATATATACAAACAAGTGCCATAATATTATTCATTTATAGAGAAGCAGGAAGGCATAATAAACTCCTATAACTAGTATATTTAACTTTGGGTCACCTAAGAGAGTAGGTACAACTACAACTAGAGACTCACCTAAGATCTAAGACGAACCTAAAAGTAGCTAGCTAAACACTTATCTCTAGAGGCAGATGTCTAACTAAAAACATCCTAAGACGTAAGGCCGACCTGGAAAATAAGTAAGCACTTAGGGTTAAAAGCAAACCAAAACACTATATTGTCATAGAGATCGAGTATCTACCCTTCAGTGTAAATCTCTCATCTTTACTTGACGTCTACAGTAATTCGTATCACCGATCATGTCCTCATAAAAATGATTATCTGTTTTAATATTGTTATTATCTTATAAGAAACAATTTTACTACGATCATAGTTATGCGGGTCAATTTATTTATGATAAAAAAGTAGACGAAGGGTTTCTATAAATATTTTGTTCAAAGTTATATGCTTTAGACCCAAAAATAAGTATTCTATCATTGATTTTTCTTTCTTCTTTTCACATTTCTAGGGACCTTCTAAAAGGAAGGTACATATGGTCGTAATTGGTTTGTCTTTTGAATAATACTTTCCATTGCTTTGTAGAATATTTTATTCTTATTTTGTATCGTTATAATGGATTACAACAATATCAAAAGTCTTTTAATTCTACCGTCAAAGAATAAATATACACGACATGTCGACAATTGCCTTTTTATTTTCATAAAATTATATAGACTTATAATTTTGACTAATATAAATATTTTTATATATTTAATCAATAATAATGATCAGGTCAACATGTTACGTAAAAATGTTATATGTCTACGATATGCATTTTAGAAAATATCGTGAAAAGGGGGTTAAATCTATATCTAACTCAACATTTTATTTATTCTTTTGGTCAATTAAGGGTATTCGATTTGAGTAAGAAAATTGATTAGTTCTTTGAAAGTAACAAAAATTCGTAAACTTCTTGATGAAAGTTATAAGTTAAATAATATTATTATTTTTGATGGGATCCGATGCATTAAAAATTTTAATAATAAAAAATAATCTTATGTTGCTTTTCATTCTCATTGTGTAGGATGAATTCATTATCTCTCACTAGCACATAAAACTTATTTGCGGCAGGGCAAATACAAGTCTAGGACGGTTTCTTTACCGCCCAAAAAAATAGGACATCAAAAAATAAGGGTATTTTTGAGGCCGTTCTAAACTGCCCCAAAAGGTTTAAATACCCGCCCCATAACACATTTTCCATTTACCAAACTGAACTTTCCTCAACATATGAATCATTAAGGTGAGAGGATAGGCTCAGGACCGAGTCACTGATCATCTCGAGGCATGTGTGCGCTTAATTGAATCCATCTAGGTAGGAGGGACCTCACTTGCATGTTAGAGTGAGGATGGACTCTGGACGAAATCTTCGATCGGGTTGCAATCATTCGGGATTGGTCGTGAGTGCAGGATAGAATAGATAGTGTTGTCTGCTACCGAAGGTGTAGGATTGATAAGGTTGTCTGCAACCCGAGACTGCAAAATCCTTACGCCTGCCTGCTACTCGAATGTTATGACACGTAGGGATTAGGTCGGCCAGAGCACCATTAACCTAACCACCATCATGTTGTGAACCTGGAGTGACATATATATTGACAGACACTTCCCGATATGTGAGGGCGTTAGTGTGATTTGATTTGATAAACAATTTACATACTCACTAGTTATATCGCTTAACTATTTTAAAGTCTTTAGTTATAAATTACCAACAACGTTTTTATTGATATGTTTTAATACGACAATAATTATTACACCAATAAACAAAAGTATTGTTTCAAAAAGATTTAATTTACTTAAATATATCTTGGAACTCTATTAACGTTTTTGAAATGAATATAGATTGGATAAATGGTAATGGACTAAAGCAAATAAAATATTAATGGGCTTTAAGGTTCAATAGACTAAAATAATTAAATTGTTATTATGTTTGTTACTTAGTTTGTTAATGGTCTATAGTTTTGTTTTATATACATACATATATAATATAAAAGAATTTAAAATTTTCGAGCTATGAGGAGATCGGGCCCTAAGGTTGGTAAGAATAGACATGAGGCTGGTCTTAGTGGGTCAAAAGGACCCAAGCATGCAACAAGATCAAATTATAATGCAAAATTATATTTCGGTTTAGGAGTTATACCTCGGACAATTTATATAGGATGATGATATTGTGTGGTATGTTAATTCGAGGCCACAAGTCGTGTTAAAGATCAAATGTGGTTCAACTTTATGCAACCGGTCAATGATGGATCCATATTAAGGATGTGTAATGTTTCTATCGAACCAATCCACAACTTAGGAAATGAGAAGCTTTTTTATACTTCTAGAAATATTTAAAAAGATAAAATGTATTATTTGTGCCATGGATTTGAAAGAATCTTGTAAGGCTTTAAATAAGTGTGATGCTTATAAAAAGATTACTCATAACAAAATATACTTTTAAGCGTTGTGTTGTGACTCATGAGTTAATTACACTACGAATGAATAAACCACAAATTTCTACATGAATGAACTAATACGAATGAATAAACCACAAATTTCTACATGAATGAACTAAGGAATACACATGATAAGTTAGGGTAAATGATAATTTATAATAGAGCACGAATGATTGAATTATTAGCAAAGAATCATATGGTACGATTTGTGGACTTGTGGGCCGACGACTAAAGGTCACAACTAGTATTGGGCTGAAGTTTTATATGGTACAAAACTACAAATGATGTTGAACAACTGGGCTGAAGTTTTAATTCTTTCTTTTCTCTCATTTCGATCTCTAATCGAATCTTCTCAATTTTCTCTTTCATCCACACACTATTTGCTACACTTCTTGCTTTCGATAGAGAGGTGTTAGGGATGAAACTCGCATCCAGGCTATATTTACTACTGTGATGTTGTTAGTTAAATTTATACTTGATTAAATTAATTTCTATGTTTTTGAACTTGACAACTAACAAAAGAATAACATTGATTGTTTTAATTTTAGAAAAAATAGTAATGTTGGTGGGTTTATGCTTTGATTTGGTATACGTCTCGACGTAAGCTTTGTCTGAAAATGCATCTGTTCAAATTTAATATGTTTTCATTAGACGGTATAAATCTAAATTACTCTACGTGTTGACGTAAATTTAATTTGCAAACAAGTCGGAGAGATTTTAATGTATACTTTATCACACTGCATAAGACGCCGTTACACGTGTTTTTTATGTACGTTTTGAGTTGGTCTACGATTCAACATATATTTTGTTTAAAAATTATATTCATTCAACAGTATAAATTTGAATTAATCTACGCTTCAACGTAAATTTAGTTCGAAACAAGTAATATTAATTGTAGTCTATATTTTATTGCACTGTATACGATATCGCCGCAACGCGCAATAGAAAAGAAAACTAGTTAAAGAATAAAATATGGGTGGTAGCACAAGTTAATTTCCAAGTCGTGAAAAAAAAAACAATAAAAACAAAACCAAGTATTGTCCGTATGGGAAGAAGGTGACAGAAAATAATATATATAAATTACTACTTATACTTATATATATAATAATAATAAAATAATTTAATTATCGCAAGTTGAGGAGAGAAACTTGTTGGAAGTCTGCACCATTATTAATGTCCAAACAGCGTTGAACAAGACCTTAACAACTCTCTTATCTTCTCCTTCCTTTCCTTCACACACATCCTCGATCTTCAACAAACATATATACATCAACCCTAACAAAGATTCACTCGTTCAACACCACCAGCAGTATCATGGATTCATCTCATCAACCCTCAGCCATTGAAGACATCGACAACACTCGTAAGAATCACCCAACAAAACCCACCAATTTCGCCTACAGAGTTCGCGATCACGGTATGATTTCAATCACAAATGTTTCCAATTGAATTACTTGATGTTGAGATTGATTGATTGAAAGTTGAAACAGAATGGTTGTTGTTGATTTGCAGTGAAGATGGGGTCGAAATGGTCGGAGACATTGAAGGGGAAGCTGAGATTGGGGGCCAAAATTATTCAAAAAGGGGGGAGGGAGAACATTTTCAAACAAGTATTTGGGGAGATTGATGGGGAGAAATTGTTGAAAGCTTCACAATGTTATTTATCAACGAGTGCAGGTCCCATCGCAGGGATACTCTTCATCTCGACTCATAAGCTCGCATTCTGCAGCGAACGATCCATCAAGTTGCGTTCGTCGAATGGAGATCTCATTCGAAACCCTTACAAGGTAATCCAACACATTTCCATAATCCCATATCACAATAGACTTAAAAGCCACACGCGTGTCATATGGCTTTTAAGTCTGTATTAAACGAAAGTTAATGAGAATATAAAGCATGTATGAAAGCTTAATTCGCGTATTGTAGAGCTGCATTATAGAGTTATAATATGGTTTACTTGTGTTGATGTTTGTAGGTATTGATTCCAACGAACAAGATTAAAGAAGCTAATGAAATGGAGAATGTGGAGAACCCATCGCAAAAATACATACAAATAGTTACCAGTGATGACTTTGATTTTTGGTTTATGGGTTTTGTACGATATGAGAAAGCACTTCAAAATCTTAGAAAGGCTGTTTCATGTTAAGCAATTGGCAATTGCGTAATGCATAGGGTGTATGGTTTATGTTCCGTTGTACAAATTAATCTAGTGTTTGAAGGGCTTTGTAAAACAACATAGACTAGCAAAGAACCACTTTTTAGATGTTGGATCATTACATAAATCACGTTTGTTACTTTCTTATGTTCGTACATGATTCAAGGTTAACATGTTTTATTTAGGGCCCCTCTATTTGCTAATTATTTACTGATTATTTAGATTTAATTTTGCTAATTACTTATTGATTTGGTTTGAACTCATTCGATTACAGATATATGATGCGTTTGTAAAATATTTGAGTAAAACTATTATCTTTTAAACGGTCTTCTTCTATATAGGTGTTTCTATATAGTGGAGTGAAATTTGGGATAAGAGCAAAAATAATTAAACAATTTTAGTTCAAAATAGTAGAAAATTAAAATTAGTTTCCACTGTATTCAGACTCGGATCGGACCAGCCGGTCGATTCGGTCGTACCGGGATTCGATGGTCAGACCGGTCCGATCCACTCTAAATCGTTTTGTTTTCAAGAAACCGGTCAGTTTGAACCTGTTCAGTGGTCGCACTGGAAATCAGGAACCAGGTCATACCGGATTTTTACAAATTTCTAGTTTTAATTAGTTTTTTGAATTTTAATAAGTTATATATATATATTTTTTTTTTCTGGAACGGGTTGTAAAGTTGTACTAACCACAAAATTTCCAGCCATGGGGAAAACAAAAAGGTGAAGGCGGCAGGTGATTGGTCCATCTGTCACGCGTTTTATGAATGAGAACGTGGTGGCGGTCGTTCTATACCCGCGTTGACCGGGTAAATTTACTCATGGTCGGCGTTGATTATTCTTTTTTCTTTTTTATTTCTTTTATGCTTTATTATTTCCTAGACGTAAATACACAAAATATATAATACTATTAACTAGTATCACACTTAATTACTCTTATATTAAGGGTCCTAATATAGGGACACCCATCCGGATAAATCGACACCCGTTTATACGCGACGTATAGGATCGAATACATTAAAAACAAGAAAAATTCAATGGGGAGGTCAAAGAGCTGTATGCCCCATATAGCCCTATACGACACGTATAGGTCTATACAACGCGTATAACAAATTTCGACACTGATTACGAGGAAAAATTTTGGAGGTTGTCAGAGGGGTTATACGCCCCGTATAGTACTATACGAATCCCCCTCTATACGACGCATATACGGCTATACGACGCATATACGGCTATACGACCCGTATAGAAATTTAGAATGTCTCTATATCCACACCCTATATTAATCCACGGGGAGATAAACAATTATTTTTAGAGTACTCTTTCAATTACACCTGCAGTTACTAGTTTTATAATTACATTCTTAAGATGAGTATTAGACTTGAGTATATATATTTTACTTTACAAGGTCGGTTATCGATATCTATATGAATATAATAACATATGTTGTTAGTAAAATAGTTACGTGTTTTTTAAAAATTATCTTTAGAGGGAAGTTGAATACGTACATAGTGAGTAGTGATGCGGGTAAGCACATGTTGAGTTTGAATAAATTTATAAAGAAGAGTATATCAATATTAGTATGTTGCAACGATATTTTTAAAATAAAAAGGTATAACGAAAAAATCAAATCAAATTCAAAAACAAAAAGCTAAAAATATAGTATATATAACCTAGCTTGATTTTAAATAAACCTTGCATCACAATAAAAATAAAAGTAAGCACGTTGTAATAATATATTTTAAATTTTATAATTATATCTAAAGCTTTTTGAGAAAAACATAATATGTTTAAAACTAATCAAATATATTAAACTAATCAAACTAGATAAAAAGTAGAAAATGGCTTGAGTGGCAATCGAAAAAAATAGAAAAGAGAAGGTAGTTCGAGGGTTGAGATTCAAACCTATTGCCTTAAGGTTTGAGAGCACGGCCTTTAACAGCTACAATGTGTCGTATGATGTAAACAAGAGAAAGAATATTGGGAAATTTTTTATTTTTATTGATAACTTTAAATAAACTTACAAAGCTATTTATATACAAGAAACAAATAAATAAACAAACAAAATTAGCTAACAAAACATGAACAAGAAACTAAGTTTCAGATGATAACCTCCTCAAGTTGGAGGTATATACGACCCTAACTAGGAAACCAAATCTGTGTGCGCATGGGCGAAGCATTAAAGGGGCCTGGAGGGGCCTCTGACCCCACCCTTCTATTTTTTCATTAGTAGTGTTAATTTTTTTGGTCTGGTAGGGTATATATTGTTGATACATATGTACCTAGATCATGATATAAATGTAATATGTCTTGTTTGTCTTACACTGATGTAATGTTTGGAATATTAATGAAATGAGAATGGTTGTTTGTGATTTATAATGTTTAATATTTCATTAATGAGTTGATGTTGAATTGGTTAAATAGGTTTGTGATTGTTTGAATTGATACACATAATGTTATATTAATGAATACATTCAAACTTAACAAAATGAAGTTCTCATGCGAATGGCCCATGCGAATGGACCATACGCATGAATAACTTCAGGTGAATGACTCAGTCGCACGACTGAACCAGGAGACTGAATCAGTCGTATGATTGTAACATGAGATTGGCTTAGTCGCACGACTGAACACCCAATCGTGCGGATGGATCAACCGTATGGTTCAATCGCATGACTGAACCATACTAATGGTTCAGTCGCCCGAATGAACAACCCTAACCTATAAATACCACCCAATTCGTGGAAAAACAAAAGCATTCATTCTATTTCGACTCCAGACGTACCCTAGCCGTCCAGAAGCCTCCAAGTTCATACTCCAAGTTCATAGAACGCTGTAGATCGATTCCTAATCGATTCTTAACGTTAGATTCAATACCTTATTGATTCTACGTGCGTTCTCACTGATTGGATCGCCAATCAAATAGGTTTTGGCACTATTTGGTTTGGTTTACACGTTAATCAGTTGGTGTTTCGTTCAAATACCAGATCCTAACAAGTGGTATCAGAGCTTTGGCTCTTGATTACGTGTGATTCAATCAATTTTGATACAAAGTTTGTGTTTTTTCATTAAAAACGCAATCTTTTTGTGTCAAAAGTTGTCTTGGACGTCCCCTGCTCATCAAGTTTTGGTTTCTACGGCATTAGGCGATTAGGATTGGTGAAAATTCAGGTTTCTACGGCCAAAACACGTTTAACCTAGAAATTTTCGAAAAACAGCAGCTTCAGTCGCACGATTGACCCAATCGCACGACTGGACTTCATTCGCATCTTCCAGACGCACGATTGGACTGAGTCGCATCTTCATTCGTACGACTAAGCCTACCGTTCGCAGTGTTCATACGCGTCTGTTTCATTCGCACGACTGGACCAATCGCTCAGTTCAGCCGCACGATTGAACCAGTCGCATAGTTCATTCGCACGGATAGTCCATTCGCATCACTCCAGTCGCACCAGTTAACAGATTGTTTCGGAGACTTAAAGGTAATCGAGATGGAGGATCAGATGTCAGCGTTTACAGCCGGGAAGGACTCACAGATCCAGAACTTACTGCTACTTGAGAGTGAGGTGGGGAATCATAATAAACCCCCAAAGCTTTTAACGTTAGATGAGTTTCCCCACTGG
Organism: Flaveria ramosissima; assembly: GCA_025215565.1. Classification (NCBI taxonomy): domain Eukaryota; kingdom Viridiplantae; phylum Streptophyta; class Magnoliopsida; order Asterales; family Asteraceae; genus Flaveria; species Flaveria ramosissima. Next base: position 55,245,844 of record CM046035.1, on the reverse strand, counting down.
AAACAACGTTTTGAGATCTACCTCAATGGAGTGGATCCAAATATGTGGGAAGCTATTGAGACGAGTTACAGTATGCCGGTGGGAGCTGATGGGGTGAAGCTTACTTTAGGAGGAATGACTGATGCACAGAAAGTTAAATATAATGTAGAAAAGAGAGTCTATGCATTGCTAACACAGTCTATTCCTAAGGATATTTTTCACCAGTACTCGGAGAATAAGCAAGCCAAGAAATTATGGGATGAGCTGGAGAAAAGATATGACGTGAATGCTTCGTTGAAGGCAATTAAAGCTAAGGAGTTGAAGAAAGAATTTGAAAACTTCTCATCGATGGGAAATGAGAGTTTAGACGATGTTATTGATAGATTCTACCATTTGATGAGCGAGCTGCACACACATGGTGTTACTACTACCATGGAAGATAAAGTGTCAAATTTTGCAGACGGATTGCCAGAAAAATGGGCTCTTTTGTGTCAAATCTGAGACAGAATGAAATGTTGGCAAAGTTGGACATCAATGATTTCATTCTAAAGCTGCGAGAAGAAGCACTTAGGATGAAGTACCGAGCTCAGAAGTCTTCATACACTCAGAATCCAGCTTTGTACAATGCCACTCCTCAAGTTAAGACGTCTGGAGCACCTCTTCAGACCGTCTTTGTGTCTAGCTCATCTGGTCCCTCACAAGCTTCTCCTTCAGGATCAGAAACGTCAGGGTCTTCTAGTACCCATTACATTGGATCTGAAGCAAATGCTACTAGACTGAAGACCGAGAACCTCGGAAACGTGACAGTAGAAGTAGCTCGAGAGCACATGGATCTCTTGGCAGCAGTGGTCCATTCTTATGATGGACTTGTTGCTGGGAAAATTGGAAACTGCCATCTGGCAGATGAGGACTACGAGCAGGTAGACGAGACTGAGCTAGAGAGGATGGATATTATGTGGGCCTTAGCAAGTGCTGTCCGGAGGGCGAAGAAGTTTGTGAAAAAGACCGGACAAAACTTGGTTGCTACTAAGGACACTACATTTGGCTTTGACAAGAGCAAGGTGACCTGCTTCAACTGTGGAGAAAAAGGGCACTTCAAAAGAGAGTGTGTGAAGCCAAAGAAGACTGGGAACGGGAATCCATTCTCGTCCTTCACTCGTCAAGACAAGCAAGCTAGCAGTTCTACTTCATCAAGCAAGGATCCAAAAGCCTTGACTGCCCATGATGATGAAGGACAGGACTGGAGCTTTCGGTTTGTCTCTCCGGGGAATCCAATATTGCAAGCGTGGAAGACTTAGATGATGATTCCGCGAGTGAAGGAGATATTGCAGTTGAGATAGCGATGTCAAAGAGTGAAGAGACGACTGCAACTGAGGTCAGCTACAAGCCTGAAGAAAGGACGTCTACAACAAAGACAGAATCACCAGAACCAGAGACATCTGATGCTGCGTTGATGGCTGATTCATCAGAATCTCCTCAGGTAAGTACCACTGACCAACTGTTTCAAAATCATGCTTGTTCTGATTGTAATACATTTAGAGAAAGCATAGATCAGAAATTTGCTAGGTTATTAGATCATAATGATAACTTAGTAAAGGATTTGCAACTGTGCACTGAGGCTAATAGAGTTTTAAAACAAAATGAGCATAGTTACAAAGAAAAGATAGACATTTTGAATAAACAGCTTAGGGAAACTGAAGTAGTAGCATTTAACCAAGCTAATGACATTAGGTACTATCTTAACTCCCTAGAAGACACTAAGAAGCAAAAAGCAGTTTTAGAAGTAGAAGTCAACTCTTTAAAGCAAAACTGCACAGTTGGACAAGTTCATCACATATTGTCCAACACTTAGTGAGAGAACGTAACAACAGGGAGGGTTTGGGTTATAAAGTGGTTCCACCACCACCTGAGACCTTGATGAACACTAAGAGTAGACCAATAAATAACAATCCCATCAAGGATCATGTGGTGTCTACTCCTCTTGTTAGTGATCCAGATTCCTCATGTTCTCAATTGAATCTGGAACAAAACAAAAGGAGGCCACTTCAAAGGCAAAGGGTAAAATGCCTTGTGTTAAGCTGGAAAAAGAATTTGAAAAGGTTAATATAAAGTCAGGGTCAAACAAAGTCAAATCTGAACCTAAAAAGACTGTTAATGTTAATCTTTCACAAGTCTCATGTCAAAATCCAGTTAACCAAAAAGTAAAAGATGTTAAAAGTGTTAAAACAATTAATTTTGTTAAACAAGAGAAAACATCAAAAGAAACAGAGTCAAAACCCAAACTAAGTGATGTCACTAGGGTGTCACACACATCTCCACAACGAAAGTTTAATCATAAAGTTGATAGCAGGTCATGCTACAACTGTGGAGAGTGTGGACACATTGCTTCCTTTTGTCCTTACTATCAGACACCTAGGAAGAAAATTGAACTTCAGGATTCAAAACCTAGGTCTTCTAAGAGGAGTTCTTTAACTCCACCTAGAAGAACTAGTGAACCCAAAGTTCAACCCATTAGCCAGTCGACTGTTTATCACAAACAGGCCTTACACAAATCTGGCCTATGGAAAGAAAAGTCATCCTCTGTGTCTGATAATGAAGACAAGAAGGCACCTGAGCTACCCTCACCTTCTAAGGGTCAATGGGTTGAATTCATGATGTGTGATGCCTCTGGAAACCCAAGCCAGTAAAGGCTTGGGTTCCTAACCTAAACTATGTTTTACATTGTATGTGCAGGGTGTTCGCTACAGTGCTGAAACCAACACGTGGATTGTAGACAGCGGAGCATCCAGGCACATGACAGGAAACAGGGCTCTTTTATCAAACGTCAAACAAATAAAAGGAGGGCATGTTTCGTTTGCTGGTAACAAAGGAGGCTATATCACAGCTCAGGGAGAGGTTGGAAATCAGAAAGTTAAGTTTGATAAAGTAACTACGTTCAACAACTTCAAAACAACTTACTTTCTGTTTCCCAAATATGTGACAAAGGATTTAAAGTCATATTCGACAACAAGAAGTGTTACGTCCTAAAGAAAGACTACGTGATTCCGGAGGACCAAGTTTTGATGACAGCTTCAAGATATAAAGACCTTTATGTTTTGGATCTCTCAACGGCTTCTACAACGGATCATGAAGTTCAGTGCTTTCTATCAAAAGCTACTGAGAAGGACTCCATCTCCTGGCATAGGAGAATGGGACACATTAATCAACG